>OX453250.1:958602-1274530 GCA_949709985.1 Luffia ferchaultella
AATCAGGCGTATTTAAAAAATTTGAATCAACTTATGTACAATCATTAAAATCGAGTTAAAATCCACTTACCACTTCAAAAAATTAACCTACTTTAACAAATGTTCAAAATGTATGCCATTCATCTCCAAACAGAGTCTAGCACGTTTTTGTACATTGTCTCGTAATTTACGAAGTACCCCAGTGTTGTTTTGCACTTCACTAAAAGCACGCACAATGTCTAGTTTTAGACCCTCGAGGCTTTGGGCCTCCTGCACATTAACTCGCCGTTTAATCTCTCCCATAAAAAAAGTCACATGGCGTTATGTCAGGCCATGGTACGGCACCTCCTCGAGCGACCCAGTGATTACCGTATTATTGATTGATATATCATTGTTGATTATAGTATAATCTATGGGCTCCGCGTAAAGTTTGTCCACTTAAAATGTAACATCTCACCATTTCGTAATATTCGCGATTTGTAAAGTATCGCGGGCTACGCACAAGCTAACGTTCGGTTTAGAATCGCATGGCTGACTGAGCTCCGCGCTCCGCGCTCCACCGTCCGGCGTCCGCGCAAGATGGGAATGGGGTCAATGAATGGGGCCGTGCGCCTCAGCGATCAGCTGATGCGGCGGAACGTAGGTATCGTTATGTCGTAGTAGAAGGAAGCCAAATATTGTTAAAAAATATTTAGGATATTTTTATTGATTATAAATATTTGACCTATATTTTTATTTACGTAATGAGGTCTATTGGTGATACCTAACATCTAGGAACATTTTGGCTATATATATCAAATATATTAAATATTCTTTATAATATATATATATTATAAAGAATATTTAATATATATAGTATATATATATATATGTATATATATATATATATATATATATTATAAAGAATATTTAAGTACCTATGTATATAAATTGTTTAGTACCCATAATAATAATACAAACATAATATTTGCTTACTTTGGGAATAGATGGCCCTGTGTGAGGTGTCCCAGATATACCTGGACCCCATAACGCAGGGAATCCTAGAGTGGGGGCCTGGGCCAACTCTGTTACATTGTTGTCTGTCTGTTTTTGTGGAAAACATTTTTTTTATTATTCTTTTTATTATTTATATATATATATGTATATATATATATTTAGATGTCGTGATAGCCCAGAGCACAACGAATATCACTGACACCGTGTTTCGGAGGGCACGTTAAGCAGTCGGTCCCGGACGCTGTCAATTGATGGCGGTCGTTACAGTTCCCAACCCGCAGTGGAGCAGCGTGGTGGACTTAAGATCCAAGCCCCCTCCTCACCCTGGGGAGGCCTAAGCCCCTGCAGTGGGGTAAAAATGGGCTGATGATGATGATGATGATATATTTAGATACTTTTACACCATGTTCATACACACAAATATTTGTCCCGGGCGGGAATCGAATTCGCGGCCCTTTGGCTCCGCAGTTAAGGTCTCTAACCACTCGGCCAATCGGTCAGCAAAACATGAAATTTTCACAAAATTTCACACAGCGTCCACCGGCAGTCGTACCTTTTCTATGCGTAGCTGTATTGATGTTTGGCTTAATAACGGCGCTGTATCAAATCTTTCGGTAAAAAGATGTTAATCTGAAAATTTATGATCTACCTTTTTTTCAACAATGCATTTGTTAGATGCTATCTAATGCCTAGAAAAAAATTGGCAAACGCCCGATATGTACAACCAGGAGAAGAATAAGTAGGTAGGTACCTATTAGAATTTTAATCAACTAAACAGCTACTTAACAATAAAAGTCAGACTTCAATATCCAAATAAAATGACTCATGACCAGTTATAGTCATATCACACGCGATTTGGCAAAAATTCAAATATTTTGATAAATCTTTAACTTTTTTTAATAATAATTTTGCCATGGAGGACATGGAGGCATAGGTAAATAGTTACAACAAGGTTAACAGAACTCTAAGGGCTCCCAGATAAGCTGCCGATAGTAACGCCACTAACAATTGAAAGAGTGAGTGGACAAAGGTGTTATCTGAGAAAACAAAATAAATCAACTTTTCGCATGGAATTAGATTTTAAATGATCATAAATCGACTGCGCAAATTTTGGTTCGTATCAAAATAAAGACCTAAGTATAGCAAAGTACTGACAAACATTGCAAATGTAGGAGGAGCAACATAAAAACATTCATAACTCATTTTGTACTTTTTGTTAGTTAACACCTTTGTCCACTTACCCCTTCAATTCTGATATTAAAATTTTACAAATCTTTCCAAGTTATTTATTCGTATTTCAAACAATGTAGAAATTGTTTTTGATAATTTTGTCATTCACATTACAAACAACAATGCCTCGATGTTGTTTTTTTTCTTTTTCATATATGCTCGCCTATAAAAGATAAATAAAAACATGATTAAACTAAAGGAATACCATGTTTAAATTACTCATGTACGTTTATTAATTATGTTTGACATCTGTTTTTCTTTGAGCACATGGAAAGTACAAAAAATTGCATAAAATAAATACATATAAGTATGTCTACTTGGGTTGTAAGTGGCGTCGCGTCACGGTCGCGCAGTGTTATAAAAATAAGTCCGGTAGCCGTCAAGAACATGTTATGCATTGCAGATCAGGTGACATAATAAAGTTCTCCATTAACTACCCTGCTGATCTGTCTGTGCCTGTGTCTGAGCGCAAGCCAGCGATCGTGGGCTGCTACGCCAAATGCGGTCCGTGGCGGAAAGGCCGCCGTCCCGAATCCATCTGCTACAGTCAAGGTACATGTTTATTAATGAACTGTTTCTACATTCTCCAAGGACGTGTATGCTCGATTGGGACGACGAGGCTCGCCAATACTCGCCACCCGTCGCACTTAATCCTCCGGAGCTGAGGAGCGAAATGTGGTTTGACGAGGTTCACTTAGTATACTTCATCCTTTGGTACTAAATACTAGAACTAAATTTGTTTAATTGGTATTAAATAATATTTATTCAAAACTAGATAAACAATTATGATAAAATAAAAACAAAAGCTTATATAAAATTAAAATCTAATTTGAAATTAAAAACACCTATTTATAAACACAATAAAAATAGGAACATAAAATCTACTATGCAATTTAAATAGCTAAAAATTATCATTCCCTGTTGAACCCTGTGCATAGGTCCCAATAACGCACGCGGCATTACCGCGTTGGATCTCTATGGCGACCTTCTGCGCCCGAAAAAGATCTAGAGGAGGAGTCACAACAGACCCCCTCTTTCTAAGTTGGCAGCCGATGCTCCTAATGAAATTTTCAGGTTCAAAAATCATTAATATTTTGCGCGTAAAATAAACTTTTAAAAGTGGGTGGTTAATTTTGCCAAGGAATATAAATATCCTAGACGTAATAAATTCGTAATAGATTCCGTCACTGAACAACTAATGAAGCACTGCAATGGCTGCTGGCGGTCGGTAAACATACTATGGTATTAATGTGTTCAAGTTGACGCGTATGTATGTACATAGCAAGCTGACATACTATATAAGTGTGCCCTATACGTCCTGTGCTACGTCCGGTTCATCCTAGGATCATGATAATACATACATGTACGATATATTAGGTCTTAACTTATTGAAGTTGCCGTTTTAAAGTAGTCACCCGTGCAATCGACGCATCTTTGCAAACGCAGTTGCAGTTTATTGATGCTCTTCTTGTAAAAAACAACTGGACGGGAAGCGACAAACCTTCAAAGGCTTTTTGTACTGTCTCTCGGGAATTGAATTTATTTCCCGTTAAAAAGTTGTCCAAATTTTGAAAAAAAGTAATAGTCGGTAGGTGCAAGCTCTGGTGAGTATGGCGAATGAGGGAGAACTTCCAACCCCAACTCTAGCAGCTTGGAGACTGTTGTTTAGTGCGGGGTCGCGCGTTGTCGTGAAGGAGCAGCGGGGACGACCGATTGACCAAAGCTAGTTGCAGACGTGCGAGCTTCTCCATCACTGTCTTCAGTTCTTCATAGTACACATTTGCAGTAATGCTTATGCCATTTTTTAAAAAACTTTAATGAATCACACCGGCACTGGACCACCAAACAGTGACCATCACCTTTTGACGGGTTATTTTTCGTTTAACATGTTGCTTTGGTGCTGAACCAGGATCTAACCAACTTGCTGAGCACTTTAGATTGTCGAACAGAATCCATTTTTCATGACAGGTAACAATCCGGTTCAAAATTCCTTAATTTCTGTGCCTGTTGAGCAACGCGAGACAGGTCTCGACGCGTACGTTGCGCTAGCCATCGTTAAGTTCCCATCTATCAAGCTTTTTTACTTTGCCAATTTTTCGCAAGTGGTCCAATATTGTTTTGATACTAACATCAAAAGCTGCTGCTAGTTCAGTTGTAGTTTGAGTATCATCAGCGTCCACAATCGCCTTCAATTCATCATCGTTGACCAAAGTGTCCGGACGACCACGAGGTTCATTATTCAAGTTATAATTTCCAGAACGGAAGCGGGCAAACCTATAACGGGTTGTGCATTCGTTTGTTAAGTTCTCTCAGTATACGGTGTTGATGTTACGTGCCCTTTGTGCCGCATTAGTGCCACGACGAAACTCATATTCCATAATTACACGAATTTTTAAAGTGTCCATTATAACGAAAATGTTCAAATGTAATTAAAACACAACGCTAAGCAATAAATAAAAGACTGACTTTGTAAAAAGAATGTCATGTTTTTAAAACAAAATTAATTTGAATCTAGAATTCACATCCAATCATTTTTTTGTTTGAAATGGCCGGTACTGAAGAACGGCAACTTCATAGGTTAAGACCTAATATTTGTCATAATTCAAATATTTGTTTATGGTGGTTGCGAACAAAAATTTCTCATGCTCTTGTTTTGTTATAGATTTCGGAAGATAGTTCTATCTGTGTAGTTTTTATTAAAATTGCTCTGAAACGAGTTCACATTTATGTACAACTTCATGCTGAATTAAAACGTAATAAAAGCACCAAAGTTTTCAGTTATTACACGCCATCTAGTGACAATAAATTGCGTAACGGCTATTGTGATTCATCACGAACTTTAAATCTAAGATATTTTAGAAAGTAATTCACAAACAGTATTCTGAAACGTTATATTAATTTCTCACATAAAAGAGTAGACAATCGATTTCGTCGTAAATGTAGAAATGTTCATGAACTTTGATTTCTTAAATAATAATAGTTACCATGCCATCAGCCCATTAATTCCCCACTGCAGGGGCTTCCCCTCGGGATGACGGGGCTTGGAGCTTAATCTACCACACTGCTCCAGTGCGGATTGGTGAAGCCGCGACCGACGGCTTAACGTGCGCTCTCCGAGGCACTACGGTACAGTCAGTTATAGTTATGTACATAAGTTAGAAAAAACTTATTGATACATGCCCTGGGATTCAAACCACGGCCTTCTGAACAAGTAGCGTGCTCGCTACCACTCGTCTGGTCACAACATTACTGCTACTAATCTAAATAGTTATTTGTGTCTAATGTTGTTATGTATGATTGCAGGTGTGGAATCCATTTTAATAATGGACGACGGATGCCTTATAGTCGGCGGTGGCGACGGAACCATTGATATATTGGACCACATTAACTGGAAAGGAGAGTTCCCAAAAGGAAAAATCTTGGATCCGAACCAGCCACATTTTAAAGCTGTAATTATACGCTGCTTGTGAAAATAATTAATTTCTATAATTCAGATTTTATAGAAGTACTGGCGCCCACCCGCGGCTTTTACAGCGTGGACTAGACGTTTTTATTTCTTCCTTAACACAGATTACATTCGTGCATACTCAGAATGCAACTGTCTCCTTGCCAAATTTCATCGAAATTGGTTCAGCAGTTTCGTGAAAAGATAACAAACATACAAATATATTTCTGTTATAAAAAATATTATAAATGTAAACATGTAGGCGTATTTCCGCGATAAAAAGTACCCTTGTTATATCCGTTCTTAGGGTTCGAGCTATCTGAATCATATCAAAATCTGTTCAGCAGTTTAGCTGTCAAAATGGAATATACAGATAGAGAAACTTTTGTTTTTGATTAGTATGGATCACGGAAAATCTAGTAGGTTAGACGGTATTTATTCAGAGACACTTGTCCCAAAAATAATAAGTCACACAATAAATATAATTAAAAATATTACGCATAGGTACGTAAATAGTTTTGTCGGAAATTTAAATAATTTTAGAAAGCGGTTAAGTCGTTCATCCCTTTCACTTCTTTAGGATTTGATGTCGCATTTTAGAGTTTAGGTTATGTGATCCATTTGAAGTACGTAATATACTGCATACTTGAATGTGACAGCATATCCGCCTACATGCCAACTTTAACCTACTCTGATGTTCAGTGGTATGGATAAAATGTTGTACTTTTTTAAATGTGTAGCGAATTCTCATGTATATCATCATCATCAGCCCGTGTCTTTCCACTGCAAGATATGCGCCTCTCCCAAGGCTCGCCACCACACACGGTTCTCCGCCTTTCGCATCCAACTACCCGCGGTATGTTGCTTCAGGTCATCTGTCCACCTGGCTGGAATGGGAGACGTCCAACGCTTTTCTTACTAATATTATAAAGTTGAAAGTTTGGATGTTTGGCAGTCAATCACGCAGCAACGGATCGACGTGATTTTTTGCATAGGTATAGTTTAGGAGCTGGGGAATGACATCCCGGAAAAAGGCACGGTTCCTGCGGGATAACTATTCCTCATGGTATATAAAACGGCTGAACCGATTCTGAAGTTTGGTAAAGATATTTCTTGGGTATTAAATTTCAAAACCTTCTAGAAAGTCTCACAATGTCGTGGAGCGTCCCGTTTCATTAGTGGTCCCGATGTAGCGGTAGCTATTTGAGAATAAACTATATTAACGCTTTACCACATAAAATGTCAAACGATTTGTTCATTCGCTGATAGTAGCGACTCTAATCGATGAGGACTCAATTTATTTTTATTGTGTCTTCCGTTTTTGACTTTATATAAATATCTTAAAATAATACTTATTGAAATGGAAATTATGGTTTATTACAATTATATGTTCGAAAACATTTCAGTTGAGAACAACTAAATTGGATGGCAGCATCACATCTTTGGAATTGATGGAAGGTCCTAAGCGACGTGGTGCTCAAAGGCTCTTGCTAGCAGGAACTCGTACTAGCGAAATATATGCCATCAACATCGAAACCTTTGCACCAACACTCGTATTCACTTGCCACCGCAGCTCTATAAATGATGTTGCATTTCCCAAGTAAGGAACGAAAATCTAAAATATAGTTTATGAACACAAAATGTTTGCTGCTCAACATCATATGTAGAAGTATTATGCAAACGTGTAGAAAGTTTATAGATTCACTAAAAGTTTTTTTTTAATGATAACCCATTCTAATGCATATGCGAAAGTGTGTTTATTTGTTTAATTGCCCTTTCTTTATGTCGCAACTGAGCAACGAAACGACATAATTTTTTGCATGTAAAGAATAACAGAGGCTATTGTTTCTTCTGAACCTTCAACCAGAATAAATAAAAGTTATTCTCTTTTTCTTTGATTATCTCTATGCGAAAAATCACGTTGTTTCATTGTTTCATTACGACGTGAAGTAAGGACACACATGAACTTATTTGCAGGGGCATGTCGGGCGTATTCGCGACGGCGGGCACTGGCGATATACGTGTCTGGTGTCTGGAAAGTTGCCAAGAGCTGTTACGTGTCGCTGTTCCCAATTTCACCTGTTCAACGGTGCTGTTCTCTCGGGACGGCAAATCCATTATCAGCGGTATATACAACTTTCATACATATTTATATCTTTATTGCTGCTAACTGCCCATATATAAGCCAAGAACAACTGAATCAACTATCGCAAAATATTAAATAGTTGAATTATTGGTAATTTAGTATCAATAATTCTATTCCCTACTCTATACTATGTTATAAATGAAAGTAATTGACTAAAGAAGAAACTTAAACTATGAAAATATATCTAAACGTTCCACTTTACAAATATCTACCTACATAAATCATAGGAACAATATTTCATCACGGAAATCACTGAATGGTCACTGCTACAACATGAGAAAACATGTCAAGTCAGTGCATAATTCTTTACACTAAAAGCAGGGTCACCATAACTTGTAATAGCGTTAATTATTGCATTGAATATTGTTACACTTGTATAGCGGAAGTTTGTGAGTCTCTAGTACGTACGAAAATGTAATTATTGATATTTGTATTTATTCTATTTTATTATATATATTCTATATTATTATTTATTGTATTCTATTTTATTTTTTCTTCGTAACTCTGCCATATAGGTGTCTGATTTTTATACTAATTTTAAATTCGGTCTTCAGGCTGTATAGCTTACATAAATTTGTAGAGATTCCGACTATTAGTTTGTTTATTGTAGCTCTTATCTAATGATTGTGTAAAAATCTTTGAAATTAAGTATCTCCAAAACTAAACGAAATTGGCAATCGAGAGTTTTACTTTTGCATTTACGAGTATAATATAATAAATATAAAAACGAGGATATTATTTTTTTGGGTATGATTAAATACTGTGCCTGTTATAAATTCTATCAATGCTCAACACGGCTACATGAGTCTGCTTAACAGGATGGAGCGACGGCTGTATCCGTGCGTTCACGCCGCTAACTGGGCGGCTCTTGTACTGCATCTTGGACACGCATAATAAAGGCACTTCCGCCCTGGACATCACTTCTGACGGACGGACGCTCATATCCGGTGGCTGCGAAGGACAGGTAAATTTAACTTCTGTTTATCTATTTATGACTCCAATAAAGAATCGGCTTCTTTCAACTTCTGTATCGGATGTTCGGCGAATAGGGCAAGGGCCGACCGAGCTATAAAAATACGGAAATTACAATAAGTAATATTTAATTTTTCATCGTATTATAATGTACTTCTATTGTAATCCATTTATTATATCGCTTTCCAAATCTTTTATTCCCACACAGAAAATCTTGTTCACGGGTCGCAAAAAACTCCTCTGCAGTCATGACTTGGTTGTTATTTTCATTTTGAGTCCCTCGAAGTCTATCAATGAGGGCTATCCAACGCGCCGCAGATACAGGATTTCGTTCGGGGGTTCAAGATTTTTTTTCGTCTAGTCCGCCTGGGGGGGGGGGGGGGGCAATTGCACCCATCGCACCCTCCCCTTCGTATCCGCGCCTGATTTGACATATATAATAGTTAACCATCATTCACATTCAACCGTGAACGCTGTATTTTTTAGGAAGACGTCATTCATTTATCGCGTCACATGAATTCAACCATTTGAATTTACTTAGTTATGTTGTTGCTGTCTTTGAATTCTCCGTTTCTACGTTTATCTAGCAAACCAGAAACTTTTGATTTAATTAATAACAGGTGCGCGTGTGGGACATCAAACCGAATTGTCAGAGCTTGAAAAAGGTGCTGAAGGAGCATAAAAGTCCCGTTTCAGCAATACAGGTATCGCCGGATGACATGGAAGCGGTCAGCGCGGGGACTGACGGCTCGTGTATCATTTGGGACCTCATGTGAGTGTTGTAAGAGATGGCACCGGTGTATAAGGCTCTTCAAAGTAAATGTTATATCATATTATTATATTCACTACTTTTTGGCCCATGTAGTCAATCCAATAACTAATGAATCTCAATGACCGGACCAGACTGACCGATTGGCCGAGTGGTTAGAGACCCTACCTGCAGAACCAAAATTCGCGGGTTACATTCCCGCCTGGGACAAAGATTTGCGTCCATGAATATCCCTATTTGTTCCGTGTCTGGGTGTAATACATCTATATAGGTATATAAATATATTGTAAAGAATATTTAAGTTTGTACGTCAGTAGTCTAGTACCCACCATACAAGCATAATACTTGCTTAATTTGGGACCATATGGGGCTGTGTGGGATGTCCCAGGTATTATTATAATTATTCATATGCACGCAGTATTTTTCTGTGAGTTCGTTTTACAGTAGAATAACTGTCACGAACAAATTAAATTTTATTCATTTTCTTGTACATAGTAGGTACTTATTAACATCTGTTCTTATGCAGACATTTTTATTCACATTTCTTTCCTAAAACATGAGTATGATTATTATACCTATACAGGTTTAAACATTAAGTCAATTTTATTGATAAAGCTAGCAAAACATAGAAGCGTACATATATCCAAAAAGCGTTGTATAGGTCAGCGTCACGATGGCAAATAAGGTGAACGTTAAAATTATTGTGCAGATATCGCTACAGTAAGGTGTCATAGAGGCCATAAATGGTTGTTATTTCGATAGTAAATCATGCCGGATTTTCCTAATATGATAATATTATTATGTCAAAGTCAAAGATTTATTTAATTCCATCGAGAACACACACATGTATAGTATACATACGGTTCTATAGAACATGTCGACATAAAAAATAAAGTTTTAATACAATTATACCTACAATAAATTTGCAACATATTTACAATATATTATCATGAATGCATTAATTTCACAACTAAAAAATATCTTCAGAGTGTGGGCCACCAACGAAAAAGGTAACACAGAAAAAGAAATCATCAATTAGAAGCACAAAAAGCTCAAATACAATTTGCCGTAGTAGCGCCACTTACATATAAAAGACATTATATACACATATACACAGACATTATACAAATATGTGTCATAGTAAAAATTCATGCACTTTATCACTAATATTGCAATCTCAATTCCCAACTTTCAAAATTCAGTTCGAAAAATCACTAATCGCATATATTGGATTATCTAATAAAATTTCTTTAATTTCTTTTTTAAATTTAGCTTCGGGTAGCACACGTCTATCATAGTTAATGTGATTAAAAAGGCGCACTTTTTCAAAATCGCTATGACGCCCAGCCCGTTGCAAAGAAACTTTCGACAAAATGAAAAAAATTGTTACTTGGTATTCTATATCCGTAACAATATGTCCCACAATAGCAAAACATTGTATAAACATAATTTCATTTTATTTTATTTATTTATTTATTAGACATACCAACGGCGTATAGACAAGTGTAAAATATAGTAATACTAAATAATATTTACATACAATATTCTGAACCCGTCTACACACTATTAACAGGTACGCAACAGCATTCACAAAAATTTCATAACATTATGTTTAAGTACTTATTTATGAGTATATTGTTTAATTTAAATGAATCACAACTTCTTGCAAAAGAACAGAAAAAAAGAACTTTAAAGAACAAAGAATAAATTCCAATGAGTAGTTGAGAATAAAAGACAAATAACTTCCTAAAAATAATGGCCATAAACACAAAAACACAAAAAACATAAACACTACATCTGTGGTATTCGATATATACAATAAATAATAAATAATTTTGGGTTTCGTAACTAAGTATTTCATGCTATCGGATATTGGAAGCTCAGTAATCGACCACATTCGTTTGTCGCAGGTCCCTGTCCCGCCGTCAAGTGATGTACGCAAACACATTATTCATGTGTGTGTGTTACGAACCGAGCGGCTGTCAGTTGCTGACAGGTGGCTCCGATCGCCGCGTTGCCTACTGGGAAACCGGTAGCGGGAATTTGGCTAGAGAGGTATGTAAATACATCAGACTAACTGTCCCTTAGTTATAACATTTAGAACTGGAAATAGCAAACCGTATTCTTAAAGAAGTATACTGGGTCTTCAGCTGAACGTAGTCCAAACTTATAGTGCACGTAGAGCTTACCAAACCATACAAAAAGATTCAAATAAGCAAATGGCGAAAACTAATGGTTACCGAGAAAACATAGAAGTTTTTTCTTTATCATTAGTTTTTAACTTTTTTGTTTAGTTTGGTAAGCTCTGGACGCTTTATAAGTTTGGACTGCTTTCAACCGAACAACAGGTATATTACACATACTAAAATCGGAAATCCAACTAGTTGGAGATATACAACAAAAAGTGGTTTATTTGATCTTGTTGTTTTGCAGAGGAGTAGATTTGGACATTCGTCTCAAAAATGGCGATAAAATGTGTCAAAAGACACGTCATTGAAGCCGACCTCTCTCGTGGTCTGAGCTGCTAGGAAGTCCACTGTTGGATATAGTCCTTCACTTAGAACTCCTCGACCTGCGGTCTTGGGTCATCTGTGACTAACAGCCGCCCAACAAGTTTACTAGTTTTAGTCTATGGGGGGCCATTACACGCCATCACGGTGCTCGGATCATTTTTTCGAGGGAATTGCCGCAGATCATCAAAAAGTACTAGATATGGCATTAGAATTGACTACGGCAACAATTCACAGAGCGTCCTGATTGGTATGGAGTTTGTTTGCGCATCGTGGGATATGGGGGAGGTGTTAATTGTAAGGGACACGATACATAAGATCATTGTTCCAACACGGCATATTAATAGCAGAGGTCTGTCCGTGCATGTCCGTTCGATGATCTATGAAAGTTCTCTACGTTTTAATAAGACCTTTTCTGCTGCTGTCAAAAAAATGTATGTGGACAGTTGGAAGCAACGAAAGCAGGCGCAATCAACGGCCTGGACATCTCTTATAACAGGGAGCTTTTTGTCACCGGTGGCAACGATCAGATGGTTAAGGTATCGTGTATAATAATTTTGTTGTATAGTATTGACCTGACCGAGTGGTTAGAGAACTTAACTGCGGAGCCAAGGGTCGCGAGTTCGATTCCCGCCTTGGACATTATTTGTGTGCATGAACATGTCTATTTATTACGTATCTGAGTGTTAAAGTATCCGTATATAAATAATAAATAAATAAAATCGTTTATTTCGCGAATAATTCAATACGAACTTCATTGAAACTGACCCCCACACTAGGCAAAGCCTGTCCTGTGGTGGGTATATTACGTTTGTCCATATGAAAAATACGACTACACAATAACAGCGATAATAAAAGGAAAAAAAATTATGTATACATGCATATATTATCTATTCTATATCTATACTTAATATTATAAAGCTGAAGAGTTTGTTACGGGAAAAAATATTCTTTTTGATAGCTTCCGTTGCGTGCGCTGCGTAAACGGTTGATGTTAAGCAAAAATCGTGTATGACGGGATTGTTCCCCTTTGAAAGTTCTAACCAAAAGTCCGCGACAGCAGATGTGTATCTTTTAAGGTTGGTTTTTTTACTTTTTTTTATGGCAATCAAATTTATTCTAACATAATGCACTATTTGCGAAGATGTTTTTTAGACATGATATGAATCCTTATCAAATTAAATGCGTTAGTTACCTAGGAATGGAGTGATATGAAAGGGGGGGGAGGGAGTACGCGATGGGAAACGTTTCTGTAGTCCATCCGGGCGGAGCCGGGCACGACCGCTAATCATAAGTAACGACGTGTTTCAGAGTTTTTTATTTTCAAATTTTATGGGGGAGGTGGGAGTCAAAAGTTTGTATGACAGTAACCAAAATTTATATCAGCAAAAAGTACACAGGAACCATCTCGAATTTAATAATTGATCAGGAATGTGTATAGTCTACGCAAGCGAAGCTGCGGGCGGTCGCTAGTAAAGAATATTTAAGTATGTATATCAGTAGTCTAGTACCCCATAATATAAGCATAATACTTACTAACTTTGGGATTAGATGGCGCTGTAGCCTGTATGGGATATCCCAGGTATTATTATTTATATTTACTGTTTGCAAATATTTCGTTTAAGATTTGTATTTTAATGCAACCTTTCCCTAATTATAAACACTCCATATTATATTCATAGAGTTATGAAATTGTCAAACAGTAACTGAAAACCTAACTACACGTATTAACACCCAAGGAAAACTTTTGTATACCGCGTGTTCGGCTGAACATAGTCAAACTTATAAAGCTTGTAGAGCTTACCAAATTAAATAAAAAGTTTAAAATTAGCAGATGGCTCAAACTAACAGTAACCAAGAAAAACATATTTAAAGTAAATTTATTTTCATATCTTATTATTTTATAACTTTTTTCTTAGTGCTAGTTGGGTAAGCTTTAGACGCTCTGTAAGTTTGGACTACGTTCAGCCAAACACCAGGTATAGCGAAGTCGTGAATTCTCCGTCTACTTATATGTAAATAAGGATAGTCTCTGCCCAGTTCTGTGAAATAGTTGTGAGCTTATGTTATTTTACTAATATGAAATTGTTTGTTTCGGGTCAGTTATGGAAGTACCAAGAAGGGATATACACGCACTTAGGTCTTGGGCACGCGGGCGCGGTGACGTGTTGCCGTTTCAGTCCGGACGCGAAACATATCGTCAGCTGCTGCGCCGCTGGCAGTATCATCGTCTGGAAAGTTCCAGAGGTAATCTTATACCAATTAAAAGATATTTTGCTTGACAGAGTTCTTTTCTGCAGAAACCGGGCAGTACGGGAGGGATGCTTTATAACATTATTATGGAATACGTAATTGCCGTAGGTTAAACAAACTATTATTAAAGAAGGCATAGATCGAGCGAAACTTTTTGGCCTATCTAAATATGGGCACGAGTTTGACGATCCAGTAGTAGTTAATAGGTGTACGATCGCAAACCCTTATTCGTATTGAGTTTAAATAGGCTAATTAAGTTTTTATCTGTATTTTTCAAAGAGTTTTAGAAATATTTAGGATTATTACTATGCAACTTGAAAAGTAACGTCCACATGTGCAACGATAATTATAACGCGTGCAAAGATATATACCGTTATTCATTGATGCAATTTTTTCAAATATTAAAAAAAAATGCACTCATAAAGATTTGGAACCTATTTTTTTAGGTACCAATGACCCTATTACTAAGTCTCCCCTGTCTATCCACCCGTCCGCCATATGGCTGTATCGTCTGAATTCTGAACTGTAATAGCTAGACCTTTGGAGTTTTCAAAGTGTGTATGCAATCAGAGTGTGTGTAGTTATAATGGCCATTATCACATGTAATAAAAATAAAATTAAGTTAAAAATGAAAGAGGGGTCCTCGTACAAGAAGTGTTTTTTTTTTTAATATATTGTACCGTGGTACGGAACCCTTGCGAGTCGAACTCGCGCTTGGCCGGTTTTTTAATGAAGTGATTTTGCAATTCGTATTAACAGCCCTTGTACATGATTCTGGATTCCGTCTGTAGCGTGGCTTATGTGCGCGCTTTTTCAACTGACACGATAAGTAATTCGGAAATTATAAAAATATTAGTAAAATTAAATAACGTCATATAGGTACCCTTCTGTCACCACAAAATTTAAAGCACATATTTCACTAATTTTTCTTTAGCTTTCTTAAAAATGAATATAGTTGGTCAGTGAAATTTTATACTTATACTAATACTTAGGGAAAAGTTTGGGAATTTCGTCGGACATTAGCATTGGACGCCGACTAACATACAAATCTGTAAAAATATTTCTTTTTAATTTTCATGTTTGCTCTTAGCAATACCTATTCAAGAAGAACCCGGCATCGGGTGATACGGTGGGGCCCGAAGCGACTGCAGTGACGGCGCCCGCCACTAGCGGCGGCGATTCGCTGCGGCTACCGCTCGACGAAAAGCCGGCCAAGCCATCTGGCTCCAGGCAGAATTTACCCGGTGCATCCGATAAGGTTGTCTTCGATACTCTTTAAATCTGTAAGATTACTATCATCTGTCCTACTGCGGACTCGCCAACGTCCACGATCGGTTTATCTCGGGATATATGTAAAAAGAACCGCATCTGCCTGCCTTACCAGCCCATTATGCCCCATTAAGCCTCTCCTCGAGATGAGAGTGATGGGAGCTTTATCCACCACGCTGCTCCAGTGCAGGTTGGTGGATTTTAACGACTGTCATCGGGTGAAGGCGACCGGGACTGACGGCTTAACGTGCTATCCGAGACACGCAGTCAGTAGTAATTATATATTTAAGTCAGAAAAAAACTTATTGGTACATGCCGGTTTCTGGGGTTCGAATCACGAACAAGAAGCGGGCTCGCCTATCACGACGAGTCGTTACGATCTACCTGCCGCGTAGACTATATTTAAGATTAATGTAAAATTAAGTGAGAAAGAACAATGCTTAGGTAACATCTACACCAGCTTTTTTTAATTTTCTATCCTAACAGGGAAGACCACCACCACCACCAAGCACCTGTTGCAATACACAGAAATTAATTAATCAGACTTTAGGTAACTATTGGAGTTAAGCCGTCGTCGATGCCAACTTTCCTTTCAATGCCCACTTTACTTTCAATGCCCACTTTTGATTATCTCATACTAAAATTCCTGCCATGTCAATTTATTTAACTTTACTAGGATTTCGTTCCTATAAGTCTACTTTTTCAACATTCCATTTGTATAGTGTGTCGCCAACCGTTATAAAAATATTTTTCGCTTGTTTCATAATGCCTACTATTTGTACGGTCAAATCAATATCAAATACCCAAAGTATTTGATAATTGTTTTTATCCATTGGGGAATATTGATGCAACACCCTCTAAATATAAACAAACTATGCATTAAGCTACCTACCCAAGCCGTAGAAGATAATTTATACACCTTTTAAAGCTTATCGCGAGCCCGGAGGAGTGTTGGATTTGGCATATTAGTTAAAGTAAGTAGTTCAAATTTATATAGAAAAGGGGTGCGAAAAGTTAAAATATAAAACACGTGTTACAAAATTTGTAGCATTTGTTTTAGACTGTATTTAATACTGTCAACCATACGAGTATAATAGTCTGTCGTTTGATGCAATTGATTTGACTATTACTCTTGCCTTATTATTATTGATGGGTATAAAAAAGTGGTACGGCCATTTCGACAACTGAGCGACCCACACACTATAAATGTCATAGAGTGAATAAATTTGACAGCAGCGTTTGATTTTAAGTTTTAATAGATTCAGAAATGTCACTTCACAGTATCGAAAACTGTCAAACGCAATTTTGCGGGGGTGAAGGCTGGCGCGCAGGGATCTCGCGGACTGAAACTTGTCAAATATACATCCAGCTAACTAGAAAAAGAATGGTTGAACAGTAAGCGGGAGAGTGCATCTAGTAAATTCGTACTTTTATTATAAATATAAATGCATAAGCTACATTACTAATTAACGTATACAAATGATAATAACCTATTAATTAATTAATAACATATGATACGTGTGACACCCCTCACAGTAGTCATCATCATCATCATCAGCCCATTTTTTACCCCACTGCAGGGGCTTAGGCCTCCCCCAGGGTAAGGAGGGGGGCTTGGAGCTTAATTCCACCACGCTGCTCCACTGCGGGTTGGGAACTGTAACGACCGCCATCTATTGACAGCGTCCGGGACCGACTGCCTAACGTGCCCTCCGAAGCACGGTGTCAGTGATATTGTGTACTTAAGTCAGAAAAACTCATTGGTACACGCCCGGATTCGAACCATGGCCCTATGGGGCCTTATAAATTTGAGACAGGTTCGTTGCGCTCTGGGCTATCACGTTCACTATTATGACATACCTATTTATAAAGTCAGAATTTATAATTCACCCATCCATCCATTTTAATACTTACTAACTTTGTATTTATTTGTGTATTATTTTCTTCGGTTTCTATGGTTTCCATCAAAACAATGACAGAGTAGCTGGACGCCAGAGGAAAACGAAATTAATCTGGAAGGAAAAATACTATGACCACGATTTTTTGAGTTTGTATATACCTACCTACCACAGATTACAAAACAGGATTTCTTAGATATACCTATTTCTCTCAAAGTTCGCACAGTGTTACTTTTTATAAGAGTTAAATCGAAAGAAGGCATAAAGGAACGAAATCCTAGTAAAATTAAATAAGTTGGCATGGCAGGAATTTTTGTATGCATTAATCAAAAGTGGGCATTGAAAGGAAAGTTGGCATCGACGCGACGGCTTAACTCAACTATTGCTCCTTGAAATAATCCGGCTTTATTTAAATCCCAAACGCATTTCTTATTGTCCATATGTGAAGTTAATCGTCGTTACAAGACGAGTACATTAACTGACCAATTGACCGAGTAGTTAGGCCCTATTTTCAGAATCAAAGATCGTAGGTTCGAATCCCACCCGGGACAAATATTTGTGTGCATGAACATGTATTTGTTCCGGGTCTAAAATATATCTATACATATGTATATTATTAAAAAATTATTAAAATGTGTAGGTATATCAGTATTATCAGTTGTCTAGTACCCATAAGACAAGTTCTGCTTAGTTTGGTATTAGATGGCGCTGATGGAATGTCCCAGGTAATAGACATTATTATTAAGCGATCCGATCACCTTGATCTCATAAGTAGTTTGAAACAGACAGATCTCCAGCAGGTGCGGTGCAATGCATATCGGACCTACATCCGACATCAAAAGCGATCCACCAATCGCGAAATTAAACATTATATGAAGTTTGATAAGTCTCTTCCTTTAATATCTATAGCTACCTAAATGATCTTATGTATCTAATCTCAGCCGCTCTGTATCTAAAGCCATCCTTTTGCGCACCGAATGACAGCCTAGTCTATGGTCACGCTGTTTATAACTTTTGTTTTTTTTTTCACAATCACAATATTAACGATAGAATCCAAATATATCTACCGATCTGTGAAAACACTATCTAGTTTACTCCATAGTGCAAACACAACAATTTTATAAAGATGAAATAGATACTAAAAGGCTGAGATTAGGGGTACCGCACTACCGTAATAAGGATCGTCAGAGATAATTTATTTTTGGGCTCTTATTTTTTTTATAAGGTGGAACGCATAGAAGCAATGGATACAACACGTAGCAGTGTTCACTCAAGCTGTCCATGCGCCAGTGCGCGTAAATCTCCACCCGCCGCAACCCCTGCTACACGTAACGGCGGCGCAGCAACCCGTTAGACATATATCCTTATATTTTATTATTTAAGAATATTATAATATTGTTCCGAGCACATTTACCACCTGAATTGTCGATACTTTCCCATCACTAGTTTTGTTACAAAAAGTAAAAAACAGATGGCGACTAATTAAATATAATGGATTTTTTTGTAATGCGTTAGAACGTATGGACCCTAAAACTCTATGCAAGTTGATCCTACTGATCGCTTTAAAAATATGAAAGTGAGTTCCGTTTCTGAGTGTAAATTTTTTATATCTGTATATACGATAAAGTATATTTACGTATGTATATCAGTTGTCTAGTAACCCATAATACAAGCATAATACTTGCTTACTTTGGGACTAGATGGTACTGTGTGGGATGTGAGATTATTATTATTATACTTGTGTAAGGCAAACATTTTAAGCATACACTATGTAAAAATAAACATATAAATATGTTTTTTGTTACAGAAAACTTACCCACAAGAACAACTAGCAAAGAGTTCGTAAATACAAATAGCAGTGGGAATCGCAAGTGACAGTGCTTACTTAATCATCAAGTGGACATGTAAAGTTTCTGACTTATTTTTTACCTACGTTGTTAATTTATTATTAAAGAATGTTAAAAAAATACGTATATTTTCATTAAGTACTACAACGACAGTCCGCCTTAAAGCATTGTGTATAGTCTGACAACTCTATTAGCTGGCAGCTCCTTTGTCATTGTGGGGAGAAGAGGAGTCAGTATATAATCGACCACTAAGCGCGTTTAAATTAGCTATTCGCAAAAATCTATTTACCGATAATAGCCATTTCAAAAACCTGATCACCGGATAAACCATGTTAAATAATGCATGTTTGGGTTTTGGTTGTAAGGTTGCAGAGGCCAAAATAAAAATAGTACAATTTTGGCGATGTGCTCTAAATGGTTGGCTGAAGCTCCACGTAACGTAAAATGTATAGTACTGATTTTTCCGATAGTAGGCCATTCTTACATCCCCCCGGACAGAGTTTTCGCGCATATCGAAAAAGAGGTTTGAAAGCGAGAAATAATAGAAACTCCAGAGCAATACAATGAAATAATAAAATCATATAGTACTGTGATTCATTTAGGCATCGACTGCAAAGTAATGGATTGGAAAGAATCTGTAAAAAGTGTCATGAAACCTGTAGGTGAATGGTATTTCCAATTTGCAAAGTGCAAACGTTACATATTAAAAAGGTCTAAGAAGCAAGGAAATGTTTTAATAAGAGGGAACGTCCATTACAAGCAAGATGATGGAGCACTAAAAAATGTAAATCTTCCAGGAGCTATATCATCAAGTTTGAACCCAAAAGAAATTTTAGCTGCAAATAGTATCAGTCAGGCTAAGATTACTGATGTTCAGGAATTATTAATCAGTCACTACGGAGAGAATTGGGATAAAATAAATAATTTGCAGTTTTTTGTTTCTTTATTAGCTAATGTTGCAATAAACAACGCCGAAAATAAAGTTAATAATGATTTTGAAATGGAGAATGATATGTTATGTGAACCGCAAGAGGAAGATAATTTAGTTATATAATTTTGATGGACAATATAATCAAGTTTTTGTTTGTTTTATAAAATATGCACACCCTTGACCGAACAACATGCTGATAAATTGATTTGAATTATAGTTCTGATTTCTATTGATCATTATTTCAATTTCGTGTATTCAATTACTTTTAAAATAAATTTGTATTTCAAACAAAAAAGTTTTATTCAAACCATAATTATTGCTCTACACAATATTCCTTACTTTATGTATGTATAAAAAACAATATGGCGTCGTTCGTGACAAAAACAGCATTATCCTGAACCATTGAATTCAAAATCGGCAAGATCCTTATAAGACGTGCAACAACAGCAACATTATAACACTTTTTCACTTTTTTGTGTTTTTTCATATTTGAAACAATTTATTTTGCCAATAGTGTGGTTACAAACTTAATTTCATTTTCAAATATAGACATTTTGGTTTAAATTTATCTATTATAACAACTTTATGAGAAATTGAAAGTTTTCCCAAAAGGCTTCTAATCTGGATGTTGCTACTTTTGCTTTTGTATGACTCAAATATTTTTTCTCCATTTTATTAGGATTTTGGTGTTTTCCTTGAGTCATTCTTTTTCTTAACTGTTTTTAAGATGATCTAGCATTTCTGATACTAAAAAAAATGCTTAGCTGAATATATTAATGCCTGAATATATTAATAGTCTCCAATTATTAAGCATTTTAATGTAAATATAAAATATAAGTTATATATTTTCACTTCAGCCCCAAGCTTGACTCTTGCAGTAATGTAGTACTAATTTTCCATCTGTACCAAAGCATTCATACAAATTTTTTACTATCTGGTCAGGTGATGGTGCAAAAGTTTGATTCACATACAAGAACTGCAATCACAAAAAATAAAAGATGGTAAGTAAAATATACATAGCACTAGTTATTGGAAACATAAAGTTACATTCATTAAATTTAAAATAATTTGAAAATAATATTGAGAAAGCTGAAAAATATGTGAAATAAAATGTGTTTTAAATTATCTTCATTAGCAGCTATTTGCAGTGGAAGATTGTATTTGGTTTAATTTTTAAGATTTAATATATTGGATAATCATCATTATTGGTTTTCATAGCAATCATAGTCAATTATTAGCCACAATGTCTATAGTATGAGAAACTGGTGCAAAGTGGGGCCAGATGTCCTTTGTCAGATACATTTGACAGTAGTCAGAATATTTCCCATGTTGGGTCCAAAGTGTAGGGGAGTACTTGGCTAGACTTGTGTTTATCATATAACTAAAGCTAAGTTTAAGACGCAATATGTCGGCCTATCTTACTACTCACCAACTTTTCTTCAGACTCTAATTTCAAATATTTCTTAACAAATTCCATAATCCATCCAATTGGCTTCTCAGCATCAACAGCCCATTTTTTCTTTTTCATTATTGGTGCATTACCTGTGGCCTTCAAAAGTATATCAACTGAAATTATTATAAATAAAGTATTATATAAGTTTACTGCATAGTCAACATTGTACTATACAAATCTTTATCTATAGTGCCAAAGTAAAAAACATTCTTGGATGTAAAATAAAAAGTCAACACCTAAGATTTAGACAAGCCCATCACAGATTCAAATTTTTCTAAGAGTGTATCTATCCAGTGGCGTAGCTAGGGGGGGGCGGGGGGGGCGGCCCGCCCCGGGTGTCACCCTTTAGGGGGTGACACCCGGATCGGCCGACCCTTGATGTCGATGCCAGCGCAACCTGTTACTCTGAAAAACTCTAATCGGTACCAGATGATGGAATAACGTCGACGATCTAGTAGTCCTCAAAGAAGAAAATGTCGCGCCTTTAAATTGGAGGATGACAAGAATTCATCAACTCTTTCTTGGAGCTGACGGTGTGTCCTGAATCACAGACTTCAAAACGCAAAAGAGACTTGTACGACGAGTTATCAACCGTGTCTGTCTCCTACCTACCACACATCAATTTGAAAGCCAAAGATTGAAGCTTCTAGTTTTCTCAAGTGGTACCTACACCATTTATTTTGACTTTCAATAAGTGGGCGTAAACATCTTATATTAAATAAAAACTTTAAAAAGAGCAATAAAAAAGTTTTCAAGGGGGGTCAAGATGTTAACGTCATGAAGAGACGTCATGAGTCATATTTACATCATGCGGATGAGGCAGGGTGAGCGTGCCTCAGGGGTGACACCCACCTTATACAGACCTATGTGCAAAAATAATAAAAAACGCATATATAAGTGTGAAATTACGCACAATAATAAAATTTATAAAATCGTGTTTAGTAAATAACAACATACCTAATACTAAAAATAGGTAACATATTGTTTGGCTTCATGAAACACAATTGTTTCACACAGTGTCTGGGACCGTTAATTATTAGGTATTTCCAGTTTACTTAGCGGTCCCCGACGCCTTTAAGGATCAAAAATCATTTGAAAATGAACAAACTTGTATTATTTCAGACTTTTTAAATGTTAGTTTTTTCTTTGTCGGGGGTTTTTTAAATTTTCAATTTAAGTTTTATTTCAAAAGTTTTAAACTTAATTATGGAGTTAAGTAAATTAATTCATACATGATCAGACAAAAAAATAATTTTCAAGTTTTTGCTTTGTCATTTCGTTAGTTAATATTCCTTATTTTTCAATATAGTGTACATTATTCTACGAGTCAAGCCCTTTCATCTGATACCCATATTGAGGGAATTGTGAAAAAAATATGTAAACCGCCATTTGTGGCGGCGGCCATCTTGGATTTGAAATTTGTCATAGTGTATAGTATTTTACTAGTCAAGCCCTTTCATTTGATACCCATATTGAGGGAGTTGTGAAAAAAATATGTCGGCCATCTTGGATTTGAAATTTGTCAAGTGTATAGTATTTCACGAGTCAAGCCCTTTCTTTTGATACCTATATTGAGGGAGTTGTGAAAAAATATAAGTAAACCGCTATTTGTGGTGGCGGCCATCTTGGATTTGAAATTTGTCATAGTGTATAGTATTCTATTTGGTAAGGCCTTTTCATTTCCTATCCATATTGATGGAGTAGGGCCAAAATATGATATCCGCCATTTTGTGGCGGCAGCCATCTTGGACTGATTTTCATCAAACATAGCTAAAAACACTCGCGACTAATTCATCTTTCAAAACAAAAAAAAAACAAAATCGGAATCGGTTCATCCGTTTGGGAGCTACGATGCCACGGACAGATACACAGATACACACACACTCAAACTTATAACACCCCTCTTGAACGTGAACGTGAAACGTCACCCACAATGAACGTGAAAGTTCAACAAATAAAGGTAACTTCCTTGAACTAGTCGAATTGCTTTCAAAATATGACGTAGTATTAAAAGAGCATTTATTAAAATTGAGACATAGTGTATCTCAAATTAAATTATCATACCTGTCAGCAGATACACAAAATGAGTTTATAAGTGTGCTGTCTAACCACGTAAGACATACACTTATTGAGGAGATAAAGTCTGCTGGGTGTTTTGGTGTCATGTTCGACAGCACACCTGATGCCTCACACATAGACCAAATGTCTGAAGTAATTAGATATGTAAAAACTAATAACAGAAAAGTTGAAGTGAAAGAAGTATTTTTAGGGTTTTTTCCATAAAAAGGGAAGAAAGCTGTCGATCTTGGTGCCGAAATCCTTAAGTAGCTACAAAGTGATGGTTTAGACATTATGATGTGTCGGTCTCAGGGTTACGACAACGCATCCACTATGAGTGGAATACGTGGTGGAGTTCAAACTATTATAAAATCAAAAAACAAAAAAATTGTTTTTAATGGATGTATAGATCACACTCTTAATTTGTGTGGGCAACATTCTTTTGCAGAAAATGCATCAAGTGTAACTTTTTTCGGTACTTTGGATGCGATTTTTGCATTTTTCTCTGCTTCTACTAGTCGATCAGTCAAAAGAGTGTCAACGACACGTTGGAGTGCTCATTACGCCGCAGTTAAGGCAATAGAAGAAAATTTTGATAAAGTCGTGACAGCGATTGAAGAACTATGTGATCCTCAAGAAAATTTGGAGACAAGAGGTGCTGCACAAAACCTTTTACCAGCTCTTTGCAATTTCACGTTCTTTGTCCTTTGCTATCTCTACTTTTGGACTGATATATTAAAAGAAGTCAATCACGCACAACTATATTTACAAATCAAAGGCTTAAGTCTAGATAAGGTAGTGATAAAACTAGAAACGCTTCGGCTTTTCATCTTCGAAGAAAGCAGTAATATAGTGGAAAAGTCCATTAGTCAAGCGTTGAAAAAATCGGAAGAATATGATATCTCCACAGAAAAAAGAATTCGTTGCAAGAGGAAAATGGCTGGTGAACTTGCTAAAGATGAATCACTCACATTAAAAGATGAAAATAAAAGGGCTATGATCCAATGCCTTGATCGATTTCAGTCTGAAATTAAAACACGATCAAAAGCTGTCCAAGACGTGGCATCTAAGTTTGAGGCCATTCAAACCAACAGTCTGCTATTGGTAGATGAAAAGGGATTGAAAGTAATGGTTTCAAAATTAACAGATTTTTATGACGAAGTTTCAGAAACTGAGCTTCTTTCGGAAATACCCAGACTTCGAAGACATTTGAAAGCGGCGAAAGTTAACTTGTTAGAAGAAAAAATTAAAGATCCACAAGACTGGATAGCTCTGGATTTTTTAAATTTTATTGTAGAATGGGGTTTTACAGAATCTCTGCCTAACCTAGCGTTAGCCCTAAAATTATTTTTGACAATTTGTGTGTCAGTGGCATCATGTGAAAGAAGCTTTAGCAAATTAAAATTAATAAAAAAATATTTACGCTCTACAATGACTCAAGCACGTTTGAGTAATCTTGCAATTTTAGCTATAGAAAACGAGATTACAAAAACTATAGACTTTGATAATATAATTCACGACTTTGCAACTCTTAAAGCTAGAAAAGCAAAGCTTCTTTGAACTTCATTTTTACATTATTATTTTAAAATCCATAATTCATACATAATAAATTCAAATACAAAATATCATTAATAAATATTCTAAAGTTTTTAAAGATTTGTTTAGGATTTAATTCTATTACATAACTTACGCTTTTAATTTGCTGAAGCTCCCTTCACTTCAATTACTTTAACTATTAAATACAGAATAAAAAGCCGTGTGTGTTATATATTTCGAAACCTATTTTATTGTGTTTATAGCAAAACCTGCTCATATTTTATGATTTTAAAAAACATTAATGAGTCATTGAGAATATCAATTGACAAAAAAATTAAACAACGAAATGAAATTAAAGAAATTAATTGCTTGCACGTCATTTTCAAAAGTAATATACATATTTCTGAAATATAAATAGTATATATGGGGTGACACCATCATCTCCCGCACCGGGTACCACCACCCCTAGCGCCGCCACTGTATCTATCTCAATTTTCACTATTCAAAGGACTTATTACAAAAATTGTTATATGAGGCTCACAGAAAGTAGTTTTGTGTTTTTATTGCTGTATATCTTAAGGAATTATATAACACTTTCTTGATCCCATTCTTTACCTTATTTTTAGGATTCCACACACAGTGTGCCAATGAGAGCCTATAAGTACTAAGCCTACACCTTGTAAAGTTTAGTAACATGCTACAGTAAGATACAAATCTTTGAACCAAAACCATAAAAAGTATTCTGTAGAAATATTTACAATTTATTTCTTTTTATTTATGATCATTCCTAGCACTATACGAAGATTGCATGCGTGAGTGGACTGTCTTTCTCATTGGAAAGAGCTGCTCCTTAAGATTACTGACATTTATGTTATTAAATAATTCACTTCATTTTAAATGCTTTAGGTGACCTTGTAGTAGCTGCACCAGCTAGTGAACTGAATGTAAGAAAACACAAATTTTTGGTAGGTATATACATAACAAAAATACGTGTTAGGTATGAAACCATCGCTCGGGGACGAGTCCGACTCGCACTTGGTCGGTTTTCTTATAGAAATATGGTCATTTTCCCAAATTCCCTACCCGATTAGTATATAAATTTGAATTACTCTTCACTTTATCCGGTTTAAGAAGTTCACCACAGTCCTTTTGAACATTGTCCAGATTCAAGTTTTCCACTACACACGTAACTTCGGTTGATAAACTCTCTTCAGAAAGGTTTTCGTCTCCCATCTTTGATAAAAAAAAATATTAAAGCCAATTAAAGCAAAATAAACTGTAATTTTATTTCACGTAAATGCAAAACAAAATCACCGCAACCCACCACTTTACGGCGATTTTGTTTTCGTACTGACTGACTGAAGTTTATTATTAATCAAACAACTCGACTACTGTACTAGTGAAACTAGTAATACAAAATATACTCTGTGACGTGACTACTGTATCGTTGCGGGAACAAGGGAAGGGGGATATTCTTGGTCATAGCATAGACAATTCAACCTTAAAGACCACGCTATAAATAGATTGTCATGTCACCATCTACAGTAATGTACGTTCAGTTTAGTTTTTTAAAGATATTTATCAAATTTTGAATAATTACTATTTATATTCAATTTTTTCTTGATAGCCCAGAGCGCAACGAACCTCTCTCAAATTTATAAGGCCATAGGGCCATGGTTCGAATCCGGGCGTGTACCAATGAGTTTTTCTGACTTAAGTACCTACATTAACTATCACTGACTCCGTGCCTCGGAGAGCGCCTTAAGCAGTCGGTCCCGGGCGCTGTCGATAGATGGCGGTCGTTACAATCCCCAACTCGCATTGGAGTAGCGTGGTGGATTTAAGCTCCAAACCCCTCCTCACCCTGCTGGAGACCTAAGCCCCTGCAGTGGGGTAAAATGGGCTGATGATGATGATGATACTCAATTTCTTTATTTTCTTAGTTAAAAGCTATTTGATTTTTTTAAATGTTATTTTATTAATTGTTTTTAATATGAATATAACGTTTGAAAAATGCTACGTGTAAATATTTAAGTGTAGGTAGGTACATGTATTTGTCATTTGATCTATTTTATTCTAAATAAATAATTTTAAACTAACAGTGACTGGTCTTTTGTTGTAACTTAAAAAGGAATTTATATTGCAATAATAAACTATTTTACTCCTCAACAAAAAAAAGAAACATTAATTTAAATGACTGTTACAATACGGCCCTGGTGAACAACAACAGCATTGCAACCTTCCGTGCGCCGTACATTGCAAGGGATCTTCGAGTCTAGTACCGTAGGTACGTAAAAGTCGGTGGTCAATTACCTAAGAGAGAATTTTTAAATATTGTATATGAAAAATTGAAAAACAAACAAACAATGAATTTGATCGAACAATCAATAACAAATGAATTAGAAAAAAAATATTAAAAAAAAAAATCTTTTGAGCGCCAACTTAAGAAATAATTTTTAAATATTGTTTATTAAAAATTGAAGAACGAACAAACAATGAAATTGATCGAACAATCAAGTACAAACGACGAACAAAAGAATAAGTAAAATTAAAAAAAAAACATTTTTCGACCGCTAACTTAAGAGAGCCGACCCTGAGATGTGACCATCAGTGTGACCCTCAGAACAATTAACTTATAGAAGGAATGTAAAGTTTACATATGTTTAGCTTGTTCTAACATGTAGAATAAACCATTAGAAAGAAAAAGATAACTGATAATTGCTGCTTATGATCAGAACGTAGCCCCCAAATTCATTTCAACTTATTTAAACGATGAAGGTAAATAGTGCGTAGCCAACAACGTTAGCGATGTATTTAAAGTTAAATATTTCTGTTGATTGTAGTAATAAAATATATAGGTAGGTACTACGTTTATTTCTTTAAACTTGTACATTATTTTTGTTTCCAATAAGGACCATGTTACGGTATATTAGTAATAAGTATTATGGGTACAAACGACGACAACCCAAACACTGATTGATTATGACCCGGCACAAATATTCAAAAAATATATGTTAGACTGAGGTTCGAAACCAGAAACTAAGTTAGAGTTACTAATTACTGAGCGGTCAACATTTATAAAACAAACAAACAAGTGATGAATAAATTATAAAGGAACAATTAAGTAAGCCAAAAAATTTAGTCAATGTAAATTACAATTTTTAGGATTCCGTGCATCCGATTTGAAAAAACGGAACCCACAAAGGACCACTATTCTGGTGTACACTTATCCGACGATCACAGCCTATTTTCTCTAAATCTATTAGACAAGAACAAATTGATTATTGGTACAAGTATAAAGTTTTGTGGGCTAATTAGGAACGTATAAAATTAATAAACTATTTTGATATTGGGGATCAATTTTAGATGGTAAATTAAAAAAAAACGTATGTAAGTGCATTCATCATGTGATATAAAAAAACTTGTTATGAAAAATGCATAGTTTTAATGATAACAGGAAAATCAAATTAGAAAAAAAAATCAAATTCATTATGTTATACATCCAATGAAAGGATACGTTATGAGAAATATGAATTCATACAACTTTTTAAGCCATGCAATGTAATGTGTCAAAAAAAATTACCAAAGTTAGTTTAAATTTTACTAGTTTCGTAACAGCCATATACTAAACCTTTCAACTAATACATAGTTGAAAGATTTAGTATTTGGCTGTTTACAACAAATTATTTTATAAATCATGTGTTTTAGGTAAATCACAATTTCTTGAGCCTTCTGGGTGGCTTGTTTCTTCGGTCTACTTCGTTCCTCGCATTGGCACAAGTAAAACCTAAATCATCCCTTAAATTGCAAATTTTACTGTCCATTTAAAATCAAACGACCGTTTACTTGGCGTCTAGTTAACTCTTTTAACTGATTTTGTCTGTTCACTTCATATCTCTGGATACAAAAAAAACTACAACTTTTGGGAAGCATTAATTGTGATGTATGGAGTAGCTTAGAAGATACAATTTTTGCACAAACTTTTCACCGCCATAGTCGGAAACTGAAGTTCTTGAAATAAATTGCATTTAATATAAAGTGAGGAATACCTACTATATTTTTTAAGCATGCAAGAACATAAACTAAAATAATCTGGTAGATAAATGTTAGAGATTGTGGGCACGTTACAAAGAAATGAAGCGGTATATTTCGAAAAAAAATTCTGTACATAATTATTTTATAGTTTCCGATGCGGAACCGTGTTTATACGAGTCAGACTTGTCTTTGACCGGTTTTTTTTAATGAGAAGATTATTACGCCGAATCGGTACTTTAATAAGATGTCGATGTAAAATATCGATATAAACAAACATATGGTGGCAATCTCTATAACAAACGTAAATATGAAATTAAATTATATTTTACTTCTTTTAAGCTGTTTTATCACAGTTTAGTAATTTTAAAATTTTCAGTGAAATGTTGGCTATTGTTTAAAAATACGTAATAATAAAATTGTTCATTTCTTAGTGGTTAAAAGCAAAATAAAGGCATTTGGTACTTATCGATGGAACGAAATTCTTTCATTTTCTTTTGATTTTGAGGAACTGTGATTGTGGCAAATTACTGCAACACAAGCCATTTTTGTGACGAATTTATTTCGCACCAATTTATTTAATAATTTACTCCTATATCATCATTTTTTTAAATAATTTGATGCAAACCTCAGTCTGACGTCTGTCTGTCTAGTCAGATTAATGACACCGAGAAAGGGGTATAGGCCGGTTGAAGCAAACCGCATATATATACTCACATCTTTTTCACTCACACTGAAATTCACCAACTGGAAAACATGTGAAAATTAAACAAATATATGTAAATACAAGAATGCTCAGAACAATACAATTACTATAGTCTAGAAGGCATTCTTGTATTTACATATATTTGTTTAATTTTTCACATTTTTTCCACATGGTGAATTTCAGTGTGGGTGAAAGAGATGTAAGTATATGGTATATATATATGCGTTTGCTTCTACCTGCTTGTATCCCTTTCTCAGTAACATTAGTCTGACTAGTCAGACCTACGTCAGACCTACGTCAGACTGACGTTGGCATCAAATTTATCCCCGCGAATCGCAAGTCGCCAAATTGGCGACTTGCGTTTTGGCCCGGAATAGCAAGAGCCCAAAAAGGGACGATTTCTAATACGTTTTTTGGGTGCTTGCGCTTCGAGCATTTTGAAATGCCAATGTCATTGTAGATGTTATTGTGTGAGTACTTTCTATTGCTTCCTGTTTTATGTTTTTATATGTAAAAACATAGCTAATACTACAAATATAACACAATCCCGACAGTAAAATTGCTTATAGTTTTTTTTTGCGAATTTCACCTATTTTTCGCCAACTTTTTTTTTAAATAAACAGCGGCGTATTTGTTTCTGGGCCAAACGATGTGAAATATAGATAAATTTTTAGCAAATTTAATCTAGTTTTCAGCAATATATAACACTCAATAACGTTTCATACATTAAAATTCAGAAAATAGGTTAAGAAGCACGCGCGCCCCCCCCTTTGGGGCCCCACATGAAAATCGCTTGCTATTTCGCGGAAGTTCGCGGTTTCGCCTTGCTACTTTAAAAAAATTTGATAATATATAATTATAGTGTTGGCAACACTACAACGTACTTTGTGGTTGGCAATTGTTGGTTTGGAGTTTTTTCAAAATGGCGCACGTGGAACGTCGTGGTTTCTGGCGATATTTTGAAAAAGCTCCATATTAACCGTACTACGCTGCCTATTCTTGTTATTTTTTAATAAAACTACGAACAGATTACTCGACTCTGGCGAAATTGCTTTAAACACGCTTTAAATGCAGAGAAGAAAAAGAACAAGTGTTGGGTTCTGACGTGTGTATAGCATTGTTTATCTACTGATACCTATGTCGATGGATAATACCTACTAAAATTAACAAAATTTAAAGTTTTGATGCACTGCTAATGGTCAAAGAATAATTGATTTTTGTTTTGTGGTATGTGCATTTGCTTTTTCTTTTTAATTTTGTGTTAGAGTGTTTGATGTTCTGACTTATCCGCAATGTTTCCACGACTTTATTTGATTATGCATTGTTTTAATTGAAATTCAGACATTACATCCAAGACGACAGTAGGTAGATGACAAAGAAAACGATGAATCACGATAAATGGATGTCCAAACGATCGATGCTCAGCGACTTGGCCCAAGTAACTGGCACTGGCACCTATTGTTTGGATGGGCTCACCACTGTCCGCGACAAGCCGCCAGCTGTCTACCAAATGGAAGGTATGCCTACATTGCTAATTTCAAAGTGCATTGTGATTTATAGTTTAAGAATAGCGGCACAACACCATTTATTTAAGTTAATTGCACTACTATCACCCGTTGAATGAATTTCGGAAATAACAATTTCCTTCTTTCTTAAATTACAATCACCTGTAGAGTCTCTTTCAATAAGTCATAGAAACTCCTAATAACTGTTGTGTCTGTCGAAGCCAAAATGCAGTATCACTGTGACAACATTTTCCAAAGTGGCTGGAACTCTAAACCTATATATAATAATATGGAGGAGAGCAGGGCAAGAAAGGGGAACCAACTTTTAGAATTCTTTATTAGCATAAATGAAAGAAAAATGTATAGTTCGCCTTGAACTTTTTGGTGGATCGGAATACAACGCTGTAAGCGTGCTTGCACATGCACAGTCATATACCCCTCCCTACACTGCATCCCGCTACACCTAAATCTGATTACTGTGACGTGATTTTATATATTAAATCCCACAGGTGCACTACAACATGTTTAAATTGTTTAGTTTTTCATAATGGAGAGTACATATCCTGAGGAGAGGGACACATTTACCCATATTTGTTGGTTCTTGCTGTGGAGACATAAAACAAATACTTTGACTTTTGTTATTGGTGGTACTCAAAAACCCACTCTAGAGAGATAGTCACATTTGTTGACCCCACCCCCTGACCACTTCTTATAATGGGTGCGTTCCATTTGCATCAAATAACAGCCACAAATGACACTAATGACAGAAAAATATCGACAAATTGTGTTGTTGAACACAAAAGACCCACATGTTCATTTTGAGTTTTGACATTTAGTAAGTACCATTCCAGCAGAGTAAATAAATTTGACAACAGCAGCGTTTGGTTTTAATAGAGTCAAAAATGTCACTTCACAGTATAAAAAATGCCACTTTACAGCGCCAAAACTGTCAAGCGCAATTTCGCGGGGGTGAAGGCCGGTGCGCGGGAACCTCGCGGACTGAAACCGGATTGAAAATCGCCAAACGGTTACACCAGCTAGCTAGAGTAGGAACAGTTAGACGATAAGTGCAGAAGAGGGCTTCTAGTCAATTCATACTTTTATGCGCTCCAGGCACAATTTACATGTTAGTGGCTTTTTTAATGAATTAATCGTTCCTAACAGATTAGAGTGCAAGAAACAAACTTTTGTAGCATTCGCGGCGGTAGCGTTTGTGGCTGTTATTGAATGCGAATGGAACATAGCCAACATCTGACCATTAGGTAGGTTATATTAACTATTTTTTTTTTAAATTTATTTATTCAGGTAAAAACAGTCACATACAGTCCTTAAATAAATACCCTTTAACAACTATTAAGCACATACTAGTGTAGTGAATGTTTGTATCAAGGTTATTGTTTGATCAGTTGACCTTTTTAATTTAGGTTTATGTAACTGAGTATTATATGAATCACTAATAAACAATCAAGTCCTAAGGTGGTACTTTCAACAAATATTCAATAGATAAGTCAAAATTCTTTACCACTATTATGAAAATTATGTGAAATCTGTTTGTTTCTTTATTTCTTGATCATGTCATAACAAAGTATCGGAATGAGGTTTTATATTCTTCAAGAGGATTGTGGAATACGCGGAAAGTGACATAGACTACCATGACAATTGTGAATTTTTATGGTAGCTACAGATAAAAAATTTATGAATCGCAACATATTTTTAGGTTCTGAAAGGCATGTGACAGTGGTAAATTTATTAAAAATACTTGAGGGGGTGCAGGATAAAGAACATTCAGCATACTTTACATTATTTTTCAGAAGGAAAATAAAACTGTTTTAAAAATGTACTATTAACTTCTTGTAAAATATTTCTGTATGAAATAAAAAGTAAATTATTCAGTCATTTATGTTTATTTTGGTAAATAGCACATAAATGACAGAATATTTTTTTTGACAATGATATAAAATAACAATAACATAATAATCTCAAAACTAGATCACCACCACAAAATTATAGATCAAATAATCGCAAAACAACAGTTTCATTATTTATTGTTCAATCCAATCAAAGATATATTTATGTTCCTGGTTACAGACCCTTACGTCATAATTCTTAAAATGATGTCACTGATTAAATCAATAAAAAGGCTCTGGTAAAAATCAAATTATAGTAACTGCATGTACATACATTTTAAAAATATTGCATGAGAATAAATTTCAATATTATATCGTATTTTGAAAGAACAAGGACAATATTAAATGAAGTGAATTGATCGGTTTCTGTTTAAGTCTTCAGTTTTGAAGTGGGATTTTGTAGATATTTACCTGGTTTTGTCTAGATTAGATTTACAGATTAGAGAGAGGGATTTTTTAAAGAAATTAAAATGTTATGAATGGACGTGTCGGTTTTTGTCCTGCACCACTGCACTTAATAACATCATTTCTGATGGATAAAAGAATTGCACCTTATTGCTCATTGGAATTTTTTAAATGTTTTTCAATGCCATGTCGATCTTTGAAAATGGGAAAACATAGTTGCATTGCATGAATGTTAATTAATACAAATGAAAGCTAGTCCTTTCTATGAATATTTGCCTCTTTGCCTTTGGTGATTATGCAGTCAACAAATCTATAGATGATTTGATACCAGCTAATAATTTCTTATTTTCTATGCTGTATAGATGACGAAGAGTTTGAAATGAGATTTGGAAAACACAATCACAAAGAAAATTACCTAAAAGGGCCAGATCTCAGTCTTATCAAGCTCATGTTGAAAACAGTAAGTATACATTTTAAATTAATTTACTTAGAATAAAATTAAGGCCAACCATAGAGGCATTAGTAATGGCTACAAAGTTAGCTATCTTGTAAGAATATAAATTAATAAGAAAGTGCTTAATTTTTTGTAAAATTATTTATGTAACATTTAGCACTGCAATAATTCATAAAAACAGTTTTTTATAACTAGTCATACTCTCAACTGTCACATCGTGACTTGCTGTGAAAAATAGTTTTAAAAAATTCCAACCAGTCACACTGTTACCTGATAGGACAACTTTTTATCATCTTTTCCCAACGATCACACTCAAATGTTGCAATGTGACTCACTGGAGAAAATAGTGAAAAAAATCCCAACCAATCACACTGTTCTTGATAGGACTTCTTTTTATTGTTTTTCCTAACAGATCCATAGCAAGTGTAAGAGTGTAACTTTGTGGGAATAAAATATTTCCGTGAAGTTATACTGCGACATGTTGGCATTATTTTCATCCCAGCCAGTAATACCATTATGAAGAAATATTTCCCAAAGTGTATCAATTTATTTTGATGTAAGGTTTTTTGAAAAAAAAAAAAGATCGTCAGTGAAATTCAAATATATTTATTTTTATTTATAAACCAAAAAATTATAAGGTATAACTATTGCTTTTTACGAGTTTGTGTTTCTAATAAACTGTAGTACCAATTTTGAATATCTATCGCAACAAATCGTTAAAAAATGTTTGCAATGAAAAATATGGTGCTCAATCTCTGACATGTTATGACAACCCTTAAATTAATGATGATCTGAGTCTTGTTGAAGCAACCAATTTTTTAAGCATTAGTAGATGCGAAATTTTATAGACTCCACAAATAACAGCATTGGCTGGTAAATAAAATAATCTCTACTAATAATATTATAAAGCTGAAGAGTTTCTTTGTTTGAATGCGCAAATCTCAGGAACTACTGATTCAAATTGAAAAATTCTTTTTGTGTTGGATAGTCCATTTATTGAGGAAGGTCCATTTATTGGTTATTATTACATCACGCTACAACCAATAGGAGTGGAGCATAAATGAAAAATGTTGCAAAAAGAGCGTCCCTCAGTTTCTTGCGTATTCTTCTGAAAGGAACCAGAATTTTGAATGCGCCTCTGTGGTGACGTTCTTCCACAAAGCAATAAAATTCGCTCTTATGACGTATTTCAAGATTATGTTACATAACTACGAAATAAAGATATTTTGATTTGATTTGATTTGAAAAAAAAAACGGGAAAAATTATTCCTTTTGAGAGCTTCCGTTACGCGCGCTGCGTAAACAGTTGATGTTAAGCAAAAATCGTGTATTTTGCAAGGTTGATTTACTATAACCTTTTTTATGGCAATCAAATTTGTTGCTAGACGCTCCAGAGAATTTATTTGTTTGGATGATGACGATGATGCTATAGTGTAATGATACTTTATGGTTGGAATAGCGACCCACCCCGACTTCGAACAGGTGCAATGTACTAATGCGTGGAACCGGAAGAGGAACGTTTCCGTAGTTCACCCGGGCGAAGCCGGGTACGACCGCTAGTGGCATATATATGGTAAAGAAAATCAGACAATATACAAATTGCATGGTTTACTTTAGTTATACTACCACATTGTATATTGTCCTCTGAAAATTTTCTGCGGGGTAATGTTGCTGTATTCAAACAATTTTGGTTTTAAATTTAATTTACCATTAACTGACTGGCTGAGTGGTTAAAGTGGTGCAGTTAGGGAACTGCAGAGTCAAGAGTTGCAGATTCGATTCCCGCTCGGGACAAATATTTGTGTGCATGAACACGTCTATTTGTTGCAGTTTGGGTGTGAAATATCTGTATATGTTTAAATTATAAAGAATATTTAACAAGATGGCTGGGCTGTCCCAGCTATTATTATAGGTATTATTATTATTACATGTATTTTTCTTTATATTTTTTTTTTTAATTTGTAGTGTACCTATTTCTATAGAGTTTTTTACATGTGAGAACCTTTTATTGGCTATCTGATATTGAAATCCATTGTTACTCTAAAATAATACAGCTGTTAGTTTTCCTACTAAATAAATAAATAGAAAGAAGTTCATAAAATTGGTATTCTTATGTATGAACAACTTTACATTTATAAACTATGAATAAATAATGTAGTATAAGGAACAAAAAAATTTTGCCATACTGGATTTCCATTTATTAAATGGTAGAGGATCTTTTGTGGTAATGTACCTAGTCGGTTCATATATTCTGTCACTGGCTGGAAAATTTAAATTTGCACTGTCTTATTTAAAAAAAAGTTTGCGCGGTAAAGACACATTCTTATTCTCTCTATTGCAACCATTAAAAAAAATTTCACTGTTGATAAATATGGAGTAGTCTATTAGAGACACGAGGAGGGTTGCAGTTATTGGTTTGCATTGGTGTGGACACTCGGCCAACAAGCTTTTCAATTTGCTACAAAAGCTCAAAATATCCAAAAAAATTGTGGACTGTACTATTGAAAAGTATGATGAAGTGGGTAGTATTGATAATTGACCAGCCAGTATCACTCAGTAAGAACTCCAGCAAACATCAAATATCAAAGTAGTCAAAGCTCAAATACAGAGAAACTCCATCCGTAAGCAGAATTTGATGTCATTACAGATGGATATAAGTAGAAGCTCCATCAAAAGAATAATTGATGAAGACCTTGGACTACGGGCTTACAGGAGGAATAACAGCCACCTACTCAATGCACGTTTTTGCCGGACCAGAGTTGAAAAATGGTGTTGTCTACTCAGAACATACGGCCAAAAGAAACATCATCAAATATTGTTTTCGGACAAAAAAAAATTTAATATTGACAAAGTCTGTAACAGCAAAATAATAGGGTGTATGCATCAAGTTCTGCTAAAGCTGTCGAAGCTGTTCCTAGAATTCAGATAGACCATCACCTGTCTGCAGTGATGATTAGGTTGGGGGTATCCTATTTGGGTTCACTCAGATATTTTTTTTGTGAAAAAGTGTATGGGATAACAATTCACTTTCAGCTAGACTTGGCACCTGCCCATAAGGCTAAGCTGACAAGAGTGGTTCAGAGCTATCAAACTTTATTTTATAGGCCCTGAAGATTGGCCCTTCTCTAGCCCTGATCTGAATCCTCTAGATTACAAAATATGGCAGGAGCTATAGGAAAAGGTATGCTCTAAACCACATAAAAATTTGTATCTCTTAAACAGTACTAGTGGCAGCAGTGACTGACATTGATGTGCAAATAGTATGTACTACTATAGATTACTGGCCTAAGCATATAAGACTGTGCATTAAAAAAAGGCAGCCACTTTGAGTAATAGAATGATAATTTGATTAATTAAATTAATCTGTGTAATTGTCTAAAATAAAAAAAAAATGTTTAAGTAGTGATGATAATTTATGAACCGACGTATACTGATATAAATAAAGCGAGTATACTATTATTCTTATATTGTCTGCAGCAATTTAAATTATAAAAATGAACTTTTATTACACTAGCTCTGTCTATAAGCTCGCTTGCTATTATTTTTATTACTTTTAATTTTCACCATTATAATATATTTCATGTCGTAACTAAGTATGATTTCACTAGGGTATTTCACATGCCCCAAAACACTAAGAATCAATTAATATTATTCACATTTCAGGTAAACGAGGACGACAATGACGATGACGAAATAAGTAATCATGAAAGTGATATGAATGAAGCAGGAACAATCCTAAACATAAGCCGGCTCAACCCCAATGTAAAGGAGTTTGTGCCTCAATCAAAACAAACTACTATTCAAGTAAATAAACAAGCTATAGGAACAAGCGACAAAGAGAATTATGTGAGCAATAATGATTCTATTCCATTAGAAGAGCACAACACAACTGTGGAACAGACTGTAGAAGACTTAACAATAAAAAATATAAAATATATCAAATCTGAGTCACCACTAAAAAACAATCAAAGAAACATAAATAGCACAGATAGTTATGTTCCAAATAATACTTCTGTTCAACTAAAAGAGCACAAGACTACTACAAAACAGACTGTAGAAGAGTTAATGTTAGAAAATATAAATAACTTCAAATCCAAGTTACCACTAAAAAACAAGTCTGAATTATTAAATATTCAATTAAATGATAGAGCTAATGGAAACATTATAAGTGTAACGAAGAACGATCTGCAAGATGTTTCTGTTAAATTTGAACAGCACAACACAACTTTAGATAAGGCTGCAGAAGAGTTAAAATTAAAAATTCAAATTGGAATAAAATCTGAACCACCACTAAAAAATGAATCCAAGAGGAATGCAGCCATCATGTCACTGCTGAAACTACATTCAGCAAAACCAGCAAAACCATTAAAACTAATGACGCCTGATTACTTCACTAAGAGCTGCGGTAAGCCTGCACCTAATACCCCACCTGTTCCTATTCAACTGGATGGAGATGAATTGATACCAAGTGTTAAACAACCATGTGATAATGAAATACACAATGAAAAAGAAGTTGCTGTCGATATTTCAATAGAAGATAAAAATGATCAAACAAACTTGACATGTCAGAACGAGACGTTGAAAGACTCAATCGAAAAAGTTAATAATTGGTTTGAAGCTGCTGTAAACCCACAAAAAAGTACAAAATCATTTCGTGTGGGACCCTTCACGTATAAAAGGAAACCTCACAATCCTGAAAGATCTCCTCAAAAAAGTGTTTCTTCTACACGAAACTCATCACCACATTGTGTGGAGTATATTCCTTCAGAATTGGCTAAGGAATTATATGAACAGTACAGTAAAGTAAGTGGAAAAACACCATCAAATGTAGATACAAAAGCGAACCCATGGACACGTGTTCAGAAGGAACTTTGCGAGAGGGATGAAAGAATCAAAATGAGAAAAATTAAAAAGTTTGGTGAGTAAAATAGCTTAATAAAACTGTCATAACATATAAGTAATTCTACATAATATGCTAATAGTATTATGTACACACAATCAAATCCACTTGGGAGCAAATAAATCTAGCTTTTTTTGGTTATTTTGGTTTATGACTCACATCATTTGGATAAATATCACCATTTTTATTTAAAATGAAGGTTAATTAATCAATGATCACTTTTTAATTTAATGGCTCTAAAACAGAAAACTGTCAAGTTCGTCACAAATTGGGTATGATTAAAACAGTTCTGAAAATTCCCTGGTTATCTGTATCTTTGATACAGCCGTAAGTTTTACGTGGATACGTCTATGTCTGTCTATGAGATTATTCGGACAATTTGGGCGTTTTCCCATTGGGCGGCGCAGCACGGCACCGTTGTTCGGTTTTCCACTGAGTCTCCAGCACATCATCGCTCCCTCCTACCCGCCCTGCGTACGTACACAATAAATATGCAGTTTTTCGGCCGGCATCGAGCTTGCTGTCGTTGCCGTCGTCGGCGCTACCCAACGACGGCACCGGGAGGACTCATCATCGTGCCATCGCAAGTGGAAAAACATGTCGTGTATTTCATATATTTTTGCTACTCCGACAGCTGTGCCGGCAAGTGAAAAAACGCCCATTGGAAGAGCGATACGAGATAATGTTTCAAAACTAAGTTTAGTAAGCAAAGATCTGAAAAAAAACAATTCGGAATGATGCAACGTTGAGACATAATTGCATATCTCAAAACGAGCAAAGCAAAGGATTGTTATTTATTATTATAGTTTATTTGAGAGATTTAGCCAGATGTGTTATCTGCGTAGGTAGGAAATTAGTTAAAATTGTGTAACATAAACCAATTGGTGTGTAGCAGGATACCTTTATAAATGTAAACAATTAATACAAGTTTTAAACATAAAGGAACATTTTTATTAATATAGTAAACAGTGAAACATTTCATAATTAATATATTGATGTATTTTCTACTTACCAATAGATGGCGCTTTACAATATGAAATATTACAAACAAAGCTACTCAAGCTCCAGGCTTGAAACTTATTACATACAGTCTTTCATTTGAAAGGCCTAGATGTGTTATCTATAATTAGTTTAAAAAAAATTCGTAACAATAAAATTATAATACAATCGTTTAAACACCATAATAAAAAAAAAACATTAAGCGACATCTGTTCAAACTTTGTGCAAAATCTCAATAGGTCTCTATTATGTATAAACAAACTTGACTAAACAATTATTTGAGTTATTTTCATCTCAAACCTTTCCTTTGAGAAAATTCTAGGATTTCATAATAAACCGATCGAGGCAATGCCTACTTGAGGCGAAGCAGAATTCTTTTATAAATACATCGATTTATATGTACTAAAGGTCACCCAGCGGTCGAAATTCGACGGTACTCACTTTTTTGAAACCACCAATAACAATAAGGCGAGAGTAAGTCAATTCAAACTGCATCAAACGACAGATTATTAACTTGTATAATTGACAGTATTTTTAACACATTAGATATATGTATATAGATTTTAGCTTTTGGCTCTCCTTTACCGTATAAACTCTACCTTTGCTAAATCTCAGACTCCTCCATACCCGTAATATGCTTTAAAAGGGGTACATAGTTTGCTCTTCACATATTAGTATATAGATTATCAAATCAAGTGGTTTAATTACCTGTTAAAGTAATAGATTTTTCAAAAATGTGAATATGCAGTTTTTGTTTCCTCAAAAATCGAGCTCATGATACCTTAGAACACTTTCGCTATTTATCATAGTTTAGGATTTGGCCATTTAGACCAATTTAAAAAATTCACCTGTATATAGATTTTACCTTTGCACTCCTACTCCACATAAACTTTAACAGTTCCAAATCTGACCCTTCTCCGTGTGCGCAATATGCTTGAAAAGGGGTAAAAGTTTTCTCTTCACATATTAATATATAAATAGATTGTTAATCTAGTGATATGATTTCCTGTAAGTACGAGATTTTTCAAAAATGTAAATATGTAATTTATGTTTCCTCAAAAATCGAGCCCAAGACCCTTTTATAAATACTTTTCGCAATTTTTATAATAGTTTAGGATTTGACTGTACCTGTACAGCCCCATCTAAAAAACTCATCCAGTGTATAGATTTTAGCTTTTGGCACTCTTTTTCCATGTAAACTTTAACTATCCAAATCTCATACTCCGTGCATGTTGTATGCTTAAAAAAGTCTAAAGTTTTTCCTTCATGTATTTATATAGTATAGATATTATCAAATCAAGAGGGTTGATTCCCTGTTAAAGTTAAGAATTTTCAAAATTGTAAATATACAGTTTTGTTTTCTCAAAAATAGAGCTCATGACCCCTTGGAACACTTTTTGCTATTTCTCATAGTTTACGATTTGGCTATACAGTGTACAGTGGCTGTACAGCACTATACCGTCAATAATTATACTTGCTTTGGTAGTACAACTAAAATTGATATGTGCATCACGTGCGGAGAAGTTTTATGTTAACATTGTCATGATGGTCCCTAAACGAGGTGACATCCAAATTGTATGAGCAAGAAGTTCGACTAACGCCATCTGTTAACGCCATAAGTGAACGAAGTTGTAAAAAGTTAACTACTAACCGACGTAGTTCACTTACACACCGCCAGATGACTGCTAAATTCCTGTTCACGAAATGACTTCCTATTACGAACGAAAACATAGACGTATCCACGTCAAAAAAACAAAACGAAATGAGAAATTAGTCTCGGTAAATGGTACTGCTCCCTGTGTCCTGAAGTGTTGAGGAAATTCCCCTCCACACCTCAGTTTCTCAAATACATCATTGAGCAAATCGTTCAATAGGGCGTCTGCGCCTGGAATTTTCGTCTTGTCTCAAAACTTTAAATATCGAATTAACATGATCTCGAGCTAAATTCTATGCGAGATCGACGATGAGCTACCTTTATTGTCTTATAATATAATATGAGCAATTTTCGTATATAAATATATATGTATACTATAAATATATTTTGGGTATATCAGGAACGGCTTTAACAATTTACATGACTGATATCCCACGGGAGCGTCCGATCGAGGTAAACAAGAGTCTCCGTCTGTGTTTATGCCTTCGCAATGAAATGACGTGTTTTTCGCATGGACATAGCAAAAAACACGTCATTTCATTGCGAAGAAGGCATAAACACACAAACAAACAAAGTGACTTTCGTATTTATAATATTAGTATGGATTGTTTGTACTTTACAGAAACAACAAATCCTGACTGCGCGGATCCTGAATACTAGGGTATGTTATGCTGCCGTCCTTACGAAAAGTGCCATAACTATAATTTTTAATGAAACTTGGACATATCTATAATCAGCAAGACAAGCTCTATAATCTCGTCCGTCTCAGAAAACCACTTTAAGTTTTTGCAGTGTTCTTCTTAGAGTGGTTGCGTATGAAACTGCTTAAACTTAGCTTTATGACGTTCAAATTGACAGCAAAGTGTCTACTTGAAAATGAATTGATTTTTATGTTTCATTTATTTAAGACACTTTTCAAAAATTGTTTAAGAACCGGTTTTTCAGAAAACAAGGCTGGTATATCTAAGGCCTTGTTTTTTAAAGAACAAGGCTGGTATATCTAAGGCCTCAATTTAGGATTTATTTGTCATTTATGTCATTAGACGACCGCTTAGCCTAGTGGGCAGCGACCCTGCCTGCAAAGCTGGAGGTCCCGGGTTCGAATCCCAGGTCGGGTCAGTATTTATATGATGAATATAAATACTGGCACCGGGTCTTGGTTGTTATATGTATGTGGTGTCTTCGCTTGGTACCCAAAATACAAGCTAATGCTTAGTTTGGGACCTCGACGTTGTTGTCATTGTGTGTGTTATTATTATTATTATTTATAAGTAGTATAAAATCACATAACTTTTGAATACTTTTCATTGCTTGCAATAAGTGCGATATGTTTTAGTTTATGCAATTACATCAAGAAATCCTCAGATTACTAATTTTGAGGTAACAAATAAAGATAATGCACTGTTTACTAGAAATGTGTAAAGATAACATTGAAAACGATTTAACAGCATTAATATCACCTTGCTGATTAAAACTTTAAAAAAAGTGATAGATTTGTTTGTCCATTACCTCCTCCGCATCCTTGCAGCAGAACTTGCAGCGGAACGGAATGGATAGATTTGTTCGTCCATTACCTTTTATAACTAAATACGAATTTCTTTAAAATTATAGTTGATTAAGCCAATTCAATAGGTACCCGAAAACTATAACTAACTGGTCCTATATTACAGCGCCCGTCTACGGCTCTAATCGGGTAGATCTCGTTTTCCCGATGTCGTGGGTATATCTTGAATTACTTATTGTTTGCTTACATCATATAAGGAAGCTATAATGAAAAACTTTCTAGCTTCAGTAAATTAGGTCCGTTTCTCCTTCTATATACCACATGTGGTTTTACTCTCGTGCCAGATTTTTGTAAGTTATTAATTGTCATTTTCAAAAACTAAATTTATAAAAATATATTTATGTTTTAGCATGGTTTTTACTGGAGACTTATTACCAATATGAGTGATCAAAAACAAAGGTTTTGGTTATTAAATTGATGCGCTTGATGTCAAAATAACTTAAATGACTTTTCTTTGTAAACAATTGTTGTAAAAGAGAACTATTTTTCACATTTTAGCGGACAATTTGTGTTTTAAAGTTTCTAGATTTTTTTATTTGATATTTATAAAAGGACTCCTTAAGCACACTGTTCACAAAAGTTCACAAGGATTGAATATCGATAAATACTATCGCTTCATGCACACCACTGCTCCATGAACAAGTTTAACATGATCTCTATGACTCGCTATTGCCAGTGATGCTAAATTTGTTAACTTAATCAAGATTTTCTCAGTACTGTACCGTTTATCAATAAGAAGTTCAGCTGTCTATTAACAAACTCCTTAATAAAGTCTTAAAATTGACAGCAATACTTATTTAGTTATTTCCTGTAACGTCCTTTACATTAACTTAACTATCTACTTTTGAACTTCATGATCAGGTCCTCACAAAATTTCATGGGACACCACAAAAACTTGAAAACAATAATTGTATTGTCTGTTACAAATAGGTTTGTCTGTTACAAATAATGCCTGAATATTGAGAAAAAATATAAATATAACAGGTCGAATTAAGAACCTCTTATCCGATTGTTGTGAACTTATTTTGAATACGAGCAGCATGCTTGATTAGCCTATCTATGAATTTTATTCAATTTGAATAATAAAACATTGATTTATTGATTGGCCGAGTGGTTAGAGACCCTGACTACAGAACCAAAGGTAGCGGGTTCGATTCCCGCTCGGGACAAATATTTGTGCGCATTAACATGTCTATTCCTTCCATATCTGAGTGTAAAATATCTATATATGTATATATTATAAAGAATATTTAAGTATGTATATCAGTAACCCATAACACAAACATAATACTTGGTTACTTTGGGACTAGATCGCGCTGTGTGGGATGTCCCATGTATTATTATTATTAGACTAAAAAATAGAAACTGTAACGCAAAAAAAAAAGAAATGACATCGAAATTACGTTATTTTGAAATATGCGCGCACCAATTTAATACTCGAAATCTGCAACTAACTAACCCAATGTTATATACTAGCGTTTGATGGCTATCGCAATATAATGGTTTACTAACAGTATGTGCGATAAGTAGGGTACTTACTGCGGTTTTGCCTAGTAAGCATTGACATCAAGTATAAGTATAAAGTATTCTTAAAAATAAATGCATTGTTCAATTTATTTGGTATTAATACACCTAATTTATTTCTCGTTATTCTGTATACTTTTATCTATTATGCAGTGTTATGGATACTTTGTATATTTATGGAGATACAATCAAAACAAATTGAACCAGTTTAACGCCGTTTTTCTCAAAATGTGTTTTTGAATCTAGTTAGTGCTTTATTCGTAAGGATGGCAGTACGGTTTAGTCAAATTTTGTATTTTATTTTTACTTTTGACGAGTCTTTAAGATGTACTTGAAGTTAATTAAAAATAACAAACATTTAGGACTATAGTTTTTAGAAACTGACATTATAGAAGTTAGATTATATTACTTGTAAGTATAAATACCACAAAATGTACTAAATTAAATACCCATTTAATTACTATTATTTTGTAGAGTTTTCACCAATTAAGTCACCATTAAAGTTACACTAAATGTTCACATTCTCAGGCTAAGAGAAAAGTATAGAAACTTTATAGAAAGAAACTATATAGAAACTTGAAGCATAGAAAAGTATAGTATGTGAAATAGTTTTTAAACCAACCGCAATACCACTTAAAGCGGTTGACAAGGTTTTGTTGTATATGGATACCATAAACAGTATCGTACTTACGTACGTAGACAAACAAAGCCCAGAAAAATATGCGATCAAAAGTGATTTACAGATTTACAGTATAAACCAGTTTTTTGTTCGTAGCGGCTTGTCTACACTTTTTTCTTAGCTTGAGTTCACAATGTCTGAAAACTTTAAGACTTGTGAAAATTATTTTGTTGGCGCTAAAGCGTGTCTTATATTGGCCCCGTGCTTGGCTTTAGTTAGATTATAAAGCCAAGTTAAACCAGATAGCCGCGTACAGATTGGACATTAACCCGATTCGGCTGAAAACCCGACATCGACGGAATTTAGCCAATATGTGGACCTGTCACTGTGAGTGAACAGTTTGTGAATATTAGAATATGCGTTGCCATTTTGTGTTCATTTGATGAAAGACTTTTATGTAACTTATAAAATGTAATTGAAAAAAAAATATATAATATATAAACGTTGTCCAGATATTTAATTTTCTAAAATAAATATTTAGATATCTGACAACAATATATTCATATTAATATATTGTAAGGCATTTGATATGAGATTAAATGGGTAGTCAATTTTTTAACCCCAATTAAGCAGGATGATGTAAAAGTTGCGTGTATTTTAATTGTCCATTACTACAAAAGTTTGAAGATGAACACTTTGATAACTTCCCATTGAACTTTTACAAAAATTATTGGTTCGAATGTTTAGATATTGACTGAAAACTTACACACATTCGCCATCACGGCCCCGCCATTTTAAGTTTTTTTTTTTGTTTTAATTCCAAAGCTTGTGATGTAACGGAAGCAGAAACAGAGATTGTATTTCTATAAAAGAAGGGGACGTGTGAACAGACTGAAAAAAAAGTTGTTATACTGATGCATACAAAACGAAATATCACTATCGTTATGATACGAATTATAATGTGTAATGTGAAATAAAATTGTTATTTATTCTATTGTATCTGCCATCTTAAATTATGTACCATAGACCTATTACCCAAACAGGATAGCCCTTTATACAAAAAATGTGTCGAGTGAGAAAGCAAACCAGAGAATTGTATTTCTTACGCCTCGAGTCATGAATAAAAATTTTAAAATATGATATTACCAGGCCGGTATATGGAAAGACCGGGGTTGTCAGTTTAAATATAAAATAATTATTGGAATGCAGTAAGTTTCCGCAGCGTTGATAACATTTTTGTTAACATTTTGACAAGTATAAGCATCTTACTGCAGCCTACGTATTTACTAAAAATATTGACTTTGTTATAATTTTGTTCAGTGATCTCTTGAAAGTACTCACTCCTGTTTGGATTATAGGTCCATGTCTGCTCAGTAAGCCAGTATTGGCAAGGGGTCGCTTCAATTCCTTGCCATCACGTATGTTGAAGCTCATTAAGTAATCATATATGGTAACGGGCATTAACCAAAAATTTTAACATTACATTTGAATACAATTAATGAAAATATTGCCAACCTGGAGTATTACTGCAATAAAAAAAATATGTACCTATATATGGATTTTCAAGGAATAATTGATGCTTAAAATTGATAGTTGATTACGTCTCTACTACTAATTAAGGCTACGATCTTCTACATATTGAACTTTTTGTATGGCCGTCGACCGCTGCATGTAGTGGTGACGTCACATTAATGTTTCGCGTTTTCTTTTTATATATCTGGCATTACGCCTCTAAAAAATTAAATTATGTTTTTCTGTTGAATAGTGACACCTCTATTCCTATAAATAATTTTTTTTTTGGACCATGTTGCAAAATTTTATGTAATGCCCATTATGTACGTACGCCTTGTTAGAAATTATTTTGAAAGATGTACTGAGTAAAAGAAATAAGAACATTTTCGCTAATAGCTGATTTCATCAACAAAAGATGTATATTTCAATGGGAATGGAATATTCTTGGTTCATAAGATCCACATCAACACTAAACGGAGATTCATATGCTGGTATGCGATAGTAGGTTTGGCAAAAATAATTTTAAGGTTGTGGTACCTATTGGCTAGTGGTATGTGACTTGATTTCTTGGTAAGAACAATATCACTGTTGGGATATTTTAATTGTCAAATATTAAGTTAGTTGATGTATTTATTAAGGACAAAACAGAATTGACCAAGAAATTAATGATTACATAAGAATGTATTTACAGTACCTATTTTTTTTCGGTGCTCGTGTTACAGAATGTCCTTGCCATTAATGTCAATATTAGATGAAATATTGCTAGGTAAATGAGGACGAATTAGTTATTGATAATATCCGATTCAAACAATAATCTCTTTAAACATGTAGAAATAATAAAAATCATAAACGGGTTATACTTAATGTCTATAATTGATATGATCTTTAACATCTAAATAGGTCACAGTGTTGGACAAGCCCACCCTAATTCAATAACATTTGATATATATAGCAAAATAAAAATTTTAATAAAAAAAATTTCATAACATTCAGCCATCAGCATACGGAATGTCCATTTTTAATAAAGGTACCAGGTATCTATTGATTAGAGATACATTAAATAGGGATGAGGAGTTATATATATAATTTATACTATAGTCTTTCCAGGTATAACGTCAGACTCCAAGCTCCGAAGGGGTATCCTCACATAGTTCGGCAATAAAAATCGTCAATTGACAGACATCAGCAACATGACAACAGTAGTGAGATAAGTTTATTTCAGTTACTTCCACAGTATTATGTCGTATGGTATTTTGTTATGCGGTAGTGAAGCCGATATCAATGATATTTTAAATAAATTCCTTATAAAGTCAAAATATAACTTTTGGATAAAACGCTCGAACCGGTCAAATTTTATTAATCTTTGCTCATGTTTTTAAATATAATGAACTAGCGACCGCCCGCAGCTTCGCCTGCTTAGACTACACATTACTGTTAAAGTGATCTATTATTAACATTCCAAGATGGTTTCTGTGTACTTTATGCTTATATAAATTTTGGTCACTGTTATACAAACTTTTGACTCCCACCTCCCCCTTAAAATTTGAAAATAAAAAACTCTGAAATACGTCGTTACTTATTTATGATTAGCGGTCGTGCCTACAGAACTACAGTGGACTACAGAAACGTTCCCCATCGCGTTCTCCCTCCCCTTCCCTTTCCTAACACACCTTTTCTTAGGTACCTAAGGTATTTAATTTGATAAGGATCCATATCCATATCATTTTATTATTTTAACGTATAACATTCACTGTCACTATTTTGCACTAAGGTTTTATACACAATCGATAGCTTTTGGCGCGAGCTGACTATTGAAACTTAAACGAACCTCGTAGCTCTTTCAAGTCAAAAGTTATAAGTGGAAATCTCGATACGCAGCAAAATCATCTCAAAATGGCGGCGCTTCCCCCTCCCCCACGCGCGATGCGTCGCAGTCCTTACTTGGCGAAATGAATTCTTTGATTCTTTAACTATTCAATGGTGTAATTGAATTTAGGATGGGGATAATAGATATGAATCTGCAGCAACAAATTGTATCCCCCGATTTTGTTATCATTGGTTTTTTTGACTTGCCTCCCACTATGGAAGCAATTTTAAAGACGTATTCACGTCAAAAATAACACCTAGTCAAGATCCCCTCCCGCCCCAAGTCATCTGCTACAGAACAGCCCCTAAGTAGTTTCGTGAATAAATGAAAATAGGATTGTTTATTGAAAAGAAACATGCTGTTAAGTACACAATAACTCGAAGGTAGCGCGACTTATATCAGTCAAGTAGCGTTACGCCCACTTATGCCTATTTCCATGGTGATGGTAATAAATTTCAATATTTTTTTTTTAAAGTACATGGTTTTATCTGCAAAATTTAATAAGTTTATTTTTAGAGTAGGGCAAAATTCGATTTGACCAGTTTCCAACAAATCGTTGTTGGTGACTTATTTTAATTAATATACATAACGTTTGGTGAAGGCTGGTGATAAAATGTAATTGTATAGGAATATGATGCGGATTTATAATTCGAGGCAAGGATCTTGGCCTCTAGAAGTTAACTGCGCGTATTATTTATTTGACTACCGATAAGAAATGGAATTAGGTGGGCGCAAACGGACGCGACGACGACGACGCAAAACGATGCGCTCGCTCTTGTCGATATGATTGTTTACGTCGGTCGAAAGACCGCACATGCACGTCTTCATCCCAACCCTCATAAGACCAAATCCGTGTTTCAGTTAGAAACGACAAGAATCAACGTGCATGTTTAAAACACACTCGTTCAGTTTGCTCAACTAAACTGGAGGTAGGTACTATTTGCATTCAGTAATCGAGCGTAGGGTGTACGCATGTATATTTTGATAGATTTAATTATTGGCGAGGTAGAAAAAAAAACCACGTGGGCATAGAATCTAATGTAATGATGCATTGCGTACATTCTACTTCCTGGCTTTTTGGTAACAATGTTAGGCTAGCCATAACTAGCTTGCTACTATCTACTTCCTGGAACTCAACGTTGAATCCAAAGTACCAAACCGTACCTATCCCCAAAGACCCGCGCGTAAAACGCTTTGTATGTACAGGTTCTTTGCAGTCGTTTACTTTTCAGAAAACAATTTTGGGCTGTCATGATATTAATCAAATTTCTTGGTCCATTCTGTTACTCGTATATTAGATTGAAACGTCGAAATTCAATGCAACTGCAAAATGTACATTTGTGAATAAAAATACATGCTATAAAAATATTATTCTTGTTTATTTTCATATTAGTTTAGTTACCTAGCAAATTAGTAATATTTCGTAAACTACCTACCAAAATTATTACGAATCCATGACAATATTGCATAAAAAGTGTAAACGAAGAAAATATATTCTATACCTACACAAAAGACACGACAGAAATATTTAACATATTTTTTTAAAGAATTGCGAGCTAAACAATGTAACAACAGCAAGCGCGTTAGATATATATATATGCATATAAGCAGAGATCAATATTGATATGACAGTTTTTACTTATATGTCATTTTTAAATATTTTTAGATACAGATTTTTTACAATAAAATTAAGAAAAGGTACTTATTTTAAAGCTCTATGACAGACGGACAGTGGAGCCATAGTAATAGGGTTTCCGTTGGTGCCCGTTAAAATAGGTACGGAACCCTAAAAATTAAGAAAATAATTGTTTTTCAATCTGCAAAAATGAGTGAAAGTGCCTACGAAATTCACTACTTATTTCATGAAATTTTATTACCAAAAAAAACTAAAAAATCACGCTTGGGGTGCTCGATGTCAGTTATAAATAATAACATTAATTTTCTCGTTAATCACTTTATCCTTATACTAAAAATTATTTCCCGATTTTTAGTTCAATTTGCTATTAAAGCGTGTTTTTTTAGTTTTTTAAACTATAATTAATTTTTTTATTTTTAGTCTTAAAATTTTTGAAACTACTTTTCATCTAAATTTGCAAACGTACAGGTGTAACTCACAATTACCTATGAAACGATTACGTCACTAACAACGTTTCATATCCATGCTACTAATCACTGTATCCTCATGAGGCGACAATCTTGGCTTCAGCATCAATTCGTGGTAAAAATCATGGTTAACTATCGAAATGCAACGTATATACAAAATTTCGTGTTCGTGCTATTAATCGTTGAGGAGTGTCATTATTAGGAGACAACCCTAGCTGCAGCATCAGGTCATGTTTATAATTTTAGTGTATTGTCATCGAAGTTACATATGTCTTCCAAATTTCAGCTCGATAGTTTCAGTGGAAGTAGATGAAAATCGCGTTCTAAGATTCTATTACATACAAACATACAGGTGGAACTGATATAAACGTGTTAAAAATGGAGAAAAATGCGACACAAGCCACATAGAAAATTATTGTCATTTACAGACCTCATGTGGTATCAGTTAGGTAAGACTTGCATGTAGTTAAAGCGTTTTCATTCAGGAAATTTTAATGTTAAAAATGCAGTTCGCTCTCAGGTCGCCCTGCTATTATAGAAAAAAATAATAGCTTTGAACCAAGAGAGTTTACTTGAGCCAATATATTTAGCGTTTCCCGTATAAAGTCGTAAAATTTTCTCTCAGGATATGATTCTTAGATTCAAGGTAACTCAGTAATTTTAACCAATGTACTTTCGTGTTTGTCTGAAGAGATATTTCGTTCTTGTTTCAATAATCATGTCTTTTTATAGCCAAGAACTACAAAAACTTCAACGGAATACGTTGTCTTTATTGAACCAAAATTGTCATATCTTTAAACAGGAGAGTTCGAGTACCTACACAGTCTGATCATTATCAGAAACCTGGGGCCATAGGCCCCTACTGCAGTAATCTGCCTGCTGGTCTGACTGATGCTCAACCAGAGCGAGTAGGGCAGGGCATCACGGGTATCCACTACCTACCTATGTTATGCTGACGTCGCTGTCTTATCAGCCCGGCCGAAGCCTTTAAGTCTTGTTACAACCATTTCTGTGTACAGACTCATTATACTATAGCATCTGACAAGGTATTTCAGTCTTGTAAAATGACCGACGCGCCATTTCTTGTTTTATACGCGAAACTAATCGTTCTCATTGCGCGTAACAAGAAAGCGCATTCCTCGCTTTCTTCTGCAAAAAATCCGCCGTCTTCTGCTAAAAGTTGGAGGAGTTCCATACAAGTAATTGATATGATTTATGGCAAGAAAGTATTGTTTCTAATTTTTTTTTTAATATTTGGAACACATTAACTTTCCGAGACCAAATAAGGTCGAGAATTGTAAATACTTCGACGAATATGCTTATAATAAATTTTAATTCAAGTTCCTTCGAACGAGGATTCAAATTTTAATTAAGAAATTTATGTTTTAGTTTAAATATTTGACTACAAATTTTCGCTTTTGATCTAAGATTCCCTTTTTTCTGTGTATGGATAAGTTGATGTCCATTGAAAAAGTGGAGCAAGATCGACATATTCGTAATTACGATACTGTTGAAGGACTGGGCATTGATCATAAAATAGTTTTGCCTCATAAAAAAAAAAGTCTAGGTTAACAAAAAAATCCAATGTTTGGGTGGCACACAAGCTTACTGAAAGAAACCTAAAGAACCGCTTACTCATTTGCGATTATCTATTTTAACGTAATGAAAGCATACCTACCATTTTTAAAATATTGATCACTGGTGATGAGAAGTGTATCTTTTTTTTATGTTATAAAAAATATCTTCGAACGAGGATTACTGAATAATGCGACCGAATATTTGGTCAGTTTCTATGTCATTCATTAACGTGCAACTAGTACTTGATTCTGTATCAAATTCTGCCACTTAGCTTATCACATTTTTTTTTTTTTAGGTTACAACTAAGCATCTTTGAACGAGGATTACTGAATAATGCGACCGAATATTTGGTCAGTTTCTATGTCATTCATCAACGTGCAACTAGTACTTGATTCTGTATCAAATTCTGCCACTTAGCTTATCACATTATTTTTTTTTTAGGTTACAACTAAGCATCTTTGAACGAGGATTACTGAATAATGCGACCGAATATTTGGTCAGTTTGTATGTTATTCATTAACGTGCAACTAGTACCTACTTAATTTTGTATCAAATTCAGCCACTTTGGTTATCGTTTTTTTTTTGGTCACCATAAAGCAGCTTTGAACGAGGATTGCTGAATAACGCAACCGAACATTTGGTCAGTTTTTATGTTTTACACTAACATGCAACTAGTACTTAATTCTGTATCAAATTCAGCTACTTTGGTTACCTATAGTTTTTTTTGTTGGTCACGATAACCAGTTTTTGAAGCGCCATATAAAGTTAACGCAACCACTCTGAGCAGGCAGACCGACATATTTGGCATCAGGGAGTTGCCCTTTATCATGTCAATCCAGAGGAGGCCACCTTGGGGATCGTGACCAAATTCGTCGTGACCTAGACTATAATGGTTATGAAAATACATGTTTTTCTTATTTTTACAATTATAAAAATACATTATTTTTAAAATTTTGTCTCGGGTTCACATAGATCTCGCTAAAACATGAAATTTTAGTACCCACACGGTAGGTATGTCTAATAGTTTTAAAAATTCACGTTTTTTAAAATTTAGTTTTACAATTACAAAAATATGTTATTTTTAAAAAAAAATTCACGGGATTACAGAGATCTCGCTGAAACATGAAGTTTGAGTATCCACACGATAGGTCTGCGATTCATGGTTTTGAAAAATATAAGCTTTTAAAAATTTGGTCACATGGATCTCGCCAAAACATCAAGTTTGAGTACCAACACGATAGGACTGCGATTGATGGTTTTGAAAAATATAAGCTTTTAAAAATTTGGTCACATGGATCTCGCCAAAACATCAAGTTTGAGTACCAACACGATAGGACTGCGATTGATGGTTTCGAAAATATAAGCTTTTAAAAATTTGGTCACATGGATCTCGCCAAAACATCAAGTTTGCGTACCAACACGATAGGACTGCGATTGATGGTTTCGAAAATATAAGCTTTTAAAAATTTGGTCTCATGGATCTCGCCAAAACATCAAGTTTGAGTACCAACACGATAGGACTGCGATTGATGGTTTCGAAAATATAAGCTTTTAAAAATTTGGTCTCGTAGTCACTTAAATCTTAGATTATAGACTATATTTCTGTAACTCGTAGGTTCGGAGATAGGTATTAACTGTAGTATTATTTTTAAGTACATTATTTTTGAGGTTTGAGAACTTATTCGCGTAAATAAAGAAAAAAATTAGTAATGGCACCTGTTGTATGTACCCTAGTGGCAAAACAAACAACAATCAATATTTTTTATAAATTAATAATTACCTTACAATTGCAGCCTTGTTTAGCAGTGCCCTTTTAAACTATGGTTAAACAAAATTCCCTTCTCTCCCGCGCTTACCTTACAATTGCTCTGTCTAAAGGTCTTCGTCGAACCTCTATGCCCTAACTGCGGAGCCAAGGGTCGCGGGTTCGATTCCCGCCCAGGACAAATATTTGTGTGCGAACATGTTTATTTCGTTCCGGGGCTGGGTGTGAAATATGTATATATATATAAAAAAATTTAGTATGTATATTACTTGTCTAGTAACCCATAACACAAGCACAATACTTGCTTACTTTGGGACTAGATGGTGCTGTGTGGGATGTCCCATCTATTATGGTAGACATAATATGGAAAAGTCATAAAGAGCATTTCTGAAATCCAGTTACTCAATTTCAGAATCCATATTAAATTAAAATTTGTTAAATGCTTAAGATTTACTTTTTTTTTTAAATTTATTTTATTGCCTTTATGGATATAAAGGCAACATGACAAACTTACATGAAGATGGGATCATGTTCATGTAAAAAAATTACTATACACAGATTACTAAAAACTAACCCTGTCCTATCTCCTAATTACTAAACTACAATTCACTACATCGTACGTAATAATAAATGATTTATTAAAATTTTACATGAATAATTTAAATAGAAAAAGGTATAGCGTCGCTCGAAATTAAATAACGTAGGCGAAAAAATTATAAAAAAGAATTACAACAAAGGACAAGCGATTTAACAAAAATTTAAACACAATATTTAGAGCATAACAAACTGTATGATATATTTTATCCAGCTAATAATGATTTTGAGAAAACCCAAAAAATGCATTTTGAAGAGGTACTTTCACACAATTTCTAAATGCATGCTAATTTTAATTATTTTTTAAACACATAATGTCTGAAGGTAATCTTGTAGTTACGCATAACTTCGCCCCAGAAAGGTAGGTACGAATAGTATTTGAGGAGATATGATCCTTCAAAAATATGATTCATTTTACTTCTTCATTTGAGACATCGGTTAATAAATCTTGATTAAGGTTAGGTATACCTATGATATTGTAACCAGCGGTAAGTACTTTCCAAATTCTTGCGTTTGACTTGTATTTTCATATTACCAAATAGTAATGATGATAAAAAAATATATTATTCGCTCGCATTGATTGCATTTGTGTGTTATCATTTATTAAGAGTTAATTTACAATTTTACAAAAATCCTGAAACATTTTTGATTTCCAAAAAAAAGATTAATTACAAATTTTAACTGTTTCCCCCTTGAGGGTTAAATTTCTAACTATAAATAAAACCAAATAATTAATTTAATAGTTTTAACTTTAAGAATGACAGAAATCCCATGAAACGTTCATCACCTATTTTGCTCCCTTAGGATTAAATTTTCAATAATCTTGAAAGGCCAAATACCAATTTTTCATGCATTTAACTTTAAAATTGACGGAAGTCAAATAAATACAAACTTCATCGCCTATTATACTCTTAACAACTTTCCAAAATTTTTGAAACGCACCATTATTTCATTCCAAACACCAAATGCCAATTTTCATGTAGGTACCTATTAACTTTGAAGTTGATAGAAGTCCCATACAAACATTCATCCATCCACTTTGCTACCATAATGATCGAATGGCTAGAGACCCAAAGGTCGCGGGTTCGATTCCAGCACGGGACAAATATATGTGTGGGCATGAACATGTTTCATTCCATGTCTGGGTGTAAAATATTTATGTATATAATATAAAGAATATTTATGTATGTTTAAATGTTGTCTAGTACCCCATCACCCACAATACAAGCATAATACTTGCTTACTTTGAGACTAGATGGCACTGTGTGCAATGTCCAAGGTATAATATATATACAAGATATATATATATAATAATAATAATAATAATAATAATAATACATGGGACTTCCCACACAGCGCCATCTAGTCCCAAAGTAAGCAAGTATTATGCTTGTGTTATGGGTTACTAGACAACTGATATACATACTTAAATATTATTTATAATATATACATATATAAATATATTTTTTTTTTATATATATATATAACAACCAAGACCCGGTACCAGTATCAATATTCATCATATTAATACTGACCCGACCTGGGATTCGAACCCGGGACCTCTAGCCCCGTAGGCAGGGTCGCTACCCACTAGGCTAAGCGGTCGTCAATGGTCGTCAATCAAATATATTATAATGGTTAATCCAAAAACGTTGTAACACAACATATTAAGTTTGCGACTTAAAGGCCAAGTACCAATTTTCATGCATTTAAACTTAAAAAAAGAAGAATTTTCATACAAATTACATATGTTATGTTTTCTTCTTAGGGATAGAAGTTTGAAAAATCTTTTCTTATTGGATACTTATGCCAAGAAAGCAACCTAATATAATGTTCGAATTTCTTGTGATTAGATTCAGCGGTCTTCAACATTGACAGAGTGGTTAAGCATCTCACCTCAAGGGTTGTGAGTCGTGGTCACATCATTGTTTCTGTGATGGTGGTGAATAATAGCTCTCAACCCGCACTGGACCAGCGTGAAATGGGCTCATGTCCAAACTCTTTAAAGTTGAAAAAGCGTAATCCAGCAATGGAGGGTTGGAAGCATAATGATACTTCAATTACTAAACTAAATAAATAAGGAATGAAGTTGTGTAGAAAATAAATTGATAACTGAAAAAACAATGTATCGTAAAGAAGAGAAAATTATTGACGGATCCATGGATCTAAGTAATGGGGAAGGAAATTTTTACAAACTTCTTTAAAAGGAAAAAACAATTTCATTTAAAAAAATAAAAACAAATAAGGGATCTATAGGTATAGTTTCAATCAAACTTTATGGCGGATCTGAATATAGGCACTCACGTCACAGTAACCAGTTTTAGGTGTAGCGGGACGCAGTGGAGCGAAGGGTATATGACTGTACCTGCGCAAGCACGCTTATAGCGTTGTATTACGATCCGCCATAAAGCTTGAGGCGAACTATACATGGTATCATTTTTTAAATAATACATTTAGATACAGTATCATGAAATCTATAAAACAACTTTTAAGGAATTTTATGAAATAAAACTTTCATATAATTTAGTTACATATGAAGGAGAACATCATTAGAAACTCATGCAATTATTAATAACAATAAATTTAATAATTCTTTAAACATAGTTTACATATTTAATATATCATTCAGTGATTCATAAAATATATTATTTAGCATTCATAATAAATGTAAAATATATTTATACCTAATTAAATATATAAATAACAAAATTGAAATATATTAAGTCGGTGAGAAATTTTCTTCATATTTTTTAAATTATAGTTAATTATATGCGACAGTCAACCTTAAAGAGTTTTGCAGTGAACAAAAAAATGGAAATATGAAGAGGCAAGGACAGCGCTATATGTTGGATGCGTCAACACTTCTCAGTTACATTTGATCAATTTATGCTGACAGGTTAAAGATGTTTGTGGTCAAGTGTTATCATAATGAAAGATGTTCATCAGCTCAGTGTTTTGTCTCAAAGAGGGCTGCCACGAATTTTTGTGTCACTATGCGGCGGCGTTGCTTGCAACAAATGTGTAGATAACTGTCGAATTAACGCAAATGTTTTTTGGCTCTTTCTTGGTATTTACATGTGTATTTAGAGGAAAATGGATATCAAACATTATGAATAAAAGCATTGTGAGCAATTTAAATAAGAAGATGATTTATTTTAATTAATTTGTATGTTCATGCTTTGTTGATGAGTGTAAATGAACAAAACACCATTGAAGCAATGTCATTTCAATTGGCAAAATAATTAGAAAAAACAGAAAAACCTTACATTTGCTTGAAATATGAATAAATAACTTAAACAGCCTATTTGTATAATTTTGACAGGTACCTAATACACCATCATTAGAAGCTAATTTGATAGCCTCCATTGCTTGTTTTAATTTCATCAGGTGTTGGCAGTATAGAATTTATGGGTTTTCTCCAGTGGTAAAAATTCATGAAAAACACCTTTCCAATACCACCATACACACATTGTTTCATATCAAGCCAAACTTTTCCATTGTATATGGGGCTTGTCCGTGTTTCAATAACAACATTTTTACATCTTCTTGTCGTAAGTGAGCTACTTCTTGTCACTCGTTATCAATCATTTCAAAAACGATATGACTTCAATATGTTCTGTCAGAGAAATCCAAATAAAAATATGGTTTGGTTCAAGAGGTTTCTTTATACAAGATTATGTGGCACACAAGTACCGAACTTTTTCGTGTAATGACTTTTATAAATGACTAAACATCGTTCTGTTATCATACGCAGCTCCTCAAAAATGTAATTACTGATGTAACCACTTTTCAAAGATGGCTCTCTTTTATCGCTAACAGGGCCCCCGGAGCAAGCTGCTTCTTTCATGTTAAAATTTCTAGACTAAAACATGCTTGAACCTACTAGGCATCTTTACCAATAGTTATCGCATTACATCTAAAAACGGCACCTAATTTTTTCTCGGCTTGCGTCGCGTTTTTTATCATAAAATTATAATATAAAAATATAGGGAATTTTGTCAATAATGACAGGAACTAGTCATTTATTAATATTTTTTTTTAAGTTTGGTAACTATGAATGAATATCCTCATTTATCTATGCACTTACACATTTAAAGAAGGTAACCAATCTTAAAACAACCCTTTCAGCTTACTATGCCTACGCCCATTCTAGGTTAAACTAATTAATTATCTTAAAAAATAAATATAACTATATTAAAAAATAATTAATTATCTGGGGAAATTGCACAAACAGAAAAGATCCTCATATTGTAGAAAAAATTTATAAGGATCCTAACAAATATTGTAAGACAGTCTCTTGTAGACCTTGTAGATCTTGTAGATCTTGTAGATCTTGTAGATCTTGTAGATCTTGTAGATCTTGTAGATCTTGTAGATCTTGTAGATCTACATCCTCAAAGCTTGTAAATTTGTCAGGTAAAATGAAAATCTTTTCATACCTATAAACACTAATAAAAACGCAACAACCGCACACAAAATCTGTTATAAGCTCAATTTTCAAAATTAACTATTTTCACAACAGGTCCCCCCACTCAATGGTGAAAATAAATAACTGAATTCCAAATTATATCAGAAATGTAAATTGTACAAGGTTGTTTATAAATAATTTAAAAAAGTTCCTGATTAACAAAGGTTACTACACAATTAATGAATTTTTTGATGATAAGAATAAATAATATTGTGTAAATAATGTATCTTAATATCATTGTATATGAACATCCAACATATATTGTATAGATTACATTAAATAATTATTGAATTTAATAAATAATAAAATTTAAGTAATATTTCCCATAACAATAGACATTTAATTCATATCAATGTAATAAAATTGTAATCAAAAGCCCTGTTTTGGGTTAGATAAATTAGAATATCTCCTGTTGTGGTTGCCATGCACCAACAGGGCGTCTCAGGATGTTGTTATATTAGGTGTAAGAAACATCTGTAACTATATAATAATTCTGTGGAATACAATAAACTTATGATTATTATATTAAAAACATCCAAGTACAAGAACTTAAACTATGGAAATTCAATTACAACTTTAGAAGTACAAAATACGAAAAACTTTCTCTCCGGCTTAACATTAAAATTGTATTTAACACAACATTTGAATCTGTCTTCATTTATTGTTTTTACCATCGTGTAAAAGTTTTTTTTTATTTAGCTCCAACCTTATTTTTTCGTCGCGTTTTTTTAATACTTCATACAAATTGGTCCATGTCGTTTCTTGAATACTTTCAGCACGTTCTTCTTTCTTTTTGAACTCTTCGTAAAGTTCTTGAGCACAATCTGATAGTTCATATTGCTGATTATAAACCGGTTCTGTAACGGTTATCTGTTCTACTGTTTTTATTGGTGATGTTTTAGGATGAACTTTCTTTTTGAACATTGATGCTGGATTTGCCAATATTATCACATTTGAATTTGGAGAAACAGTTGTCACGGGATTAGAGCAGATTGCTGTTTCTTTTTGGATTAATTGTTTGTTTTCTTCTCTTTTTACAGTAGTATCAAAAATGGAATTCTCATTTGATTCTATTGAGGAAGAAGATATAGCAACCGCATCTTTCTCCACATACTTTTCTTTTTTTGTTTTTGTCTGTACTTTGATTTTTTTGCCATGTTGCTCATTTACTTCCTTTGGTTTTGGAATGTTTTCACTGTCAGTTTCAGTTACAATTTGAATACCTAATTCATTTGTCACAGAGTATTCTTCATCCTCTTGTTGTAGTTCAGCTATCTACAACAAGGAATAAATCATTAAGAATTATTACAAACATCAGTATTTTCTAATAGTTGGGGTATAATACTTGACTTTTATTTTTGTCTTTTACTGTAATAATAAAATGATGCACACTGCTTTCTAGAATCTTATTTTGACTTTATTTATGTACCATTCGTAACATTTCGGGAATGCCTTTTAAATTAGGAGTATTTTCAAGACCATTCATTGACATTTGTAGATCAGGATCGTCATTGGCATCTGAAACAACGTAGAATATTATAGTAAAATTAAACTATTATTAATATAATTAAAATTTAAAAAAATAGAACTAAGCCAGTAGTCTATTTTTTGGACTTATACTTCTTTTGGCGCTTTATGAGAAATAGATTTGAGTGTATTTTCAGAGTAACGTAAGTTGCGTAAATCATGGGATGTCGGATTATGATGGAGTGATGTAATACCATGAGGTTTATTTGAATCTTTATATTATTGAAATCAGCTGACTGGTGACTTGTGCATGGAACTTTGATGATGAGTGTCAGATTAAATCTGGTTGCTTTTCACCCACCTAATCATATTTCTGGCGCCAATTGAGAGAGGTAAGACCGAGATAACCCGCTCAACTCATATTCGTAGTCCCTGCAGTCCCGATTAGCAGTCAAGTGCAAGACACTTGAACCCTAGTAATACCGTTTTGGAATCCAGTCTTTCAAATCCATTTTTATCTGCCAGACGGTTGGTGGTTTTTTGTAGATTTTTGGGTGAGGGAGGCTCCTGGAGGTCTTTATTGATTAAATATAAAATTTAAGTGAGTGATTGCATTGGAGCATCTTACTTTGTAACTTTTTTATCGTCAATGAATTGTCAATTTAATCTGTTTCAACAATAGTGACAGTGGATCGATTTCACTTAACCAATTGGTCACTAAACTTGTTCACGCCATTTCCTCTCATATGTAACCTCACAACATAGAAAAAAAATTGACATGAACATATGCCTTATGTTGCTGCTTAAGCGGGAGAAGTAGCACCACCCTACCAACATGCAAAAAAGGTATTAACTGAAGTCAAGTTGCAGAAATGCCTGTCAAACTAAATTTGACAATAACAAGTGAGAATAGTTCAGTGCATTTTCAATCCTGTTTTCAAACATGGTCTTAGCCGCTTCACGTCTGTACAGTCTAGTTCTTGTACACATTCTCAGATAAGTTTTAACTCATTCTCAAACTTTAACTCATTATTATATGTTTATGGTCTAAACACAATCAGTAATAAAATTATTTATTAAACACTTTGGGTTGGGTTTCCAAAACTACCACTCTTATAATAAGTAGGTATCTGTTTAAATATATATTGTTTAGGGTTGTTAATTAGAAGAATGCGATACGCCGGAGTGAAGCAGAGTGACGAGCCACCTAAAATATGGACATTACAAAATTTACTGTTAGTTTCCAGTGATTTAATCACAGTAATGCCTTTGTAATAGTCACATACATATGTTCATCTTTTGGTTTTTTCACATTTCCAATAATTCTGAAAGTTGGTTTTGTGCCCTCGCTTATTTTACCTTAATTATGGATACTTTTTGAGCCCGAACATGTTAAGAATATGCACTATAAAACCACCACCAAATTGACCTACATTTTCTAAATCTAGTCTAAGTTCACAGGTGTGTTTTGGGGCTTTTGGTTGCACTTTCAAGAAGTAAATAAGTACTTTTAGAATGTTATTCTTTTTTATGCAGTAATTGTAGAATTGTATAATAGAAGTAAAAAAAACTTTTTTATTTAGTCTAAATAATGTCATACCATTTTTTAACAGTTGTTATTCTAGAAACAATTAACCTTGTATATGAAGCATATCCATTACCTAACAATGAAAGTTAAGGATTCTACAATCTGAGCCAGTCAATAGTCAGTGACACACAAATTATGTTCCTACGTACCTTTCTCAATGCGCAGTCTTGGTTTATGTTTGGTAACTGTTACAAGTTCCTCAGGAACATCACCTTGAGTAATTTCTACAAGATCTTTTAGAATGTTTGCCTTACTTGTCCACTGCTCCATGGCTCGGTTTGTATCTAAGTGTTAAAGGAGGTAAAGGTAGTCACAATGCACTGTTTTCTCTCTACGGTTTTTCTCACAGTCACTCTTCTGGCGTTTTCTGCTTATATCAATTTCGCCAGTGTCAAGTTTACTCACATTCACTACTGCCTACCTACTGTAGCTTACTGTCTCATGGACTGCAGGCAATCACAAATTGCAATACGACTGCAAATACACTGCAACCAACCAAACACACTGCAATACTGCAAAGCAAAACACTATGAAAACACTGCAAAACTCCCGTAGGGAAGTATATATTGTTCTGTGGCAAAACTGCAATGCAATGGATTGTCATCTGTCATCAAGTGTCATGGCATGGACTGTCATATTAGACTGTCATAAACTGTCATCACCGTCATAATGAAACAACTGTCATGCTTGTCCGGAGAACCAGTGTTCCCAAATCGAATGAGGGCGTCTGCTTCAACAAAATTAAGTAATAAAAGGACGATCTAAAGACGCAACATGGAACTAATATGTACTACGTACAACTGGAATGAGCTCTACGAAGAAATTTCGAGGTCCTAGAAATTTGACTTTGAAAACGAATTAAAAAGATAAAAGTAACAAGGACGTTAGTGGGTGCCATATTGTCTCATTCTGATTAGGGTGACAAAGTTACGTAGGATAAATAAGACCATAACAGGAACTTTTTAATTTTCGACTAACATCGAACAAAACTCTCTAAGCCTATCTTAACCCGTGACACTGAAGTAAACTTTTTTTACATGAGTACCTATAAAGATTTCTGTATGTCCGTGTCAATAACCTATTCGTAATTTAGTAAATTAGAACCTTTAATTCGAACATTTGTCAAAATTGGTTTAGCAGATTTCAAATTAAAATGCTACAAACATACATCAGTATAATTATGGAGTAAAAAAACATACATGAATGATGGGAATCAATTTACATTCATTATTAACAAATAATTTTAATATTTATAAGGGATCATAAAACACGAACGTAAGCACTGAAAATGAGGTCTCGCGTGGCCACCGCGTAGTACAACTTGCGATAGCATCAAAAATACTGGTTGGATTTGTACGAAATACTGTTAAATCATCAAATTTACAAAAAATAAAATAAACGGCAGTAGCCCGACTCCTATCCACCTCGATAGAAAAGTAGAAGCAAGCAAACAGAAGTTCAAGAGAGCTAGTCACTAAAAGCGGGCAACCCGCAGAAAATATGATCAATCGACGGAGGCTTCTCACCTCCAAAATAAATTGTGAATCAGTTAGTTACTCTAAAAATCAAAGCTTCAAATATCGATATCTCAATCACCTTAGTAAATTAGCTGCATGCTCCCTTTATGTATAATACCCTTTTGAAAACAAATCTCCTATTGATTACAGAAATAAAGCTACCTAGAATGTGATTCATAATTAGATGGCTGACCGCCTTTATTTACAAAATAGTTAAATCCCACAGAAGTAAAGATCCAAGCGCGACAAGTTGCGTAGGTACTTTTGCACGCCGAAGCCCTCAGAACTATCACTCAGAAAATATCCGTTGAAACGATCCCAATGAGCCTAAACACGTTATTAAAAAGGTCAAGGATTCTATAGATATATATGTTTGAAATATATTTCTCATATATATTGTCGCACTTCACCGCCTTGAGCGCACGTGGGAACTTGAAAACATAAGTTCGTACAGGCAACCAAGCTCCTTTCTTTCCCGAAAAAACCCAACAATCTCAAAAATTCCCAATCATTCGGCGGATAAAATGGATTTAAAAGACTCTAGGTACCGAAACATTATTTCTAGGGCCGAAATGTCTCAAAATTCAACGTTGGTGCGAGACCTAAGGATCTCAAATATTAATATGATGGCCTCCTTACTTTCGATTGGCACCAGAGATACGGACAGATTCAATACCCCATCGAAATCACACAAGTCTCACAAATGCATATATGACGTCAAATTCATTACCCGTATGGTGTCAGATCCGTAACTAGAATGACGTCAGATATTATAACTAAATTATTTTCGTACTTTAACGAAAAACGTTTCTCTTTAAAACAATACATAGGTTTCCATCTTTCATAGTCATTGAAATAGGAAAAAAGCGCGGGAAGCTTTACCGAAAAGGCGGATTTTTTTTATTGTGAAATTGAAAAAATATAGTTAACTAAGTTTAAATTGCTTTTTTGTGTTTAAAATATAATAAAAATGGGGAAGAATGGTAGAAGTAGGAAAAAAAGGAAGAAAACATATGAAGAAAATACTGAAAATGTTGAAACGGATAATTCTGTGGATAGTTCGGACGCTGAGTCTATTGAGTTAAATGCTGACAAATATACACCGTTCTTAGTTCCTGATTACCACAGAGTTTATAATGAAGATTCAACAGCTACCGAATTCATTGTATTTATAGAAAATAGCTCTCAAGAAAAACCGATTGGAGACAGAGACATGATGTCTTTGGCAAATATTTTACAACATAGCGTACAAGGTATAATCCAACTTAAAAGAATTAACAGACAGAAAATTGGGATTATATTTAATAAACCTAACTTGGCTAATGCCTTATTGCTTAATAAGACCTTCCTTAATCTAAATAAATTTAAGGCATCTATTCCTGCATCATTCTGTGAAGTCACTGGAATAATTTTTGGAGTTCCGGTTGAGCTATCCAATCACAAAATATATTCCACCATCACTTCTACTAAAAAGATCATTGCCATAAGACGTTTAATGAGACGTATAAGAACCGACGAGGGTTTTATTCTTCAGGCAGTAGCCCGACTCCTATCCACCTCGATAGAAAAGTAGAAGCAAGCAAACAGAAGTTCAAGAGAGCTAGTCACTAAAAGCGGGCAACCCGCAGAAAATATGATCAATCGACGGAGGCTTCTCACCTCCAAAATAAATTGTGAATCAGTTAGTTACTCTAAAAATCAAAGCTTCAAATATCGATATCTCAATCACCTTAGTAAATTAGCTGCATGCTCCCTTTATGTATAATACCCTTTTGAAAACAAATCTCCTATTGATTACAGAAATAAAGCTACCTAGAATGTGATTCATAATTAGATGGCTGACCGCCTTTATTTACAAAATAGTTAAATCCCACAGAAGTAAAGATCCAAGCGCGACAAGTTGCGTAGGTACTTTTGCACGCCGAAGCCCTCAGAACTATCACTCAGAAAATATCCGTTGAAACGATCCCAATGAGCCTAAACACGTTATTAAAAAGGTCAAGGATTCTATAGATATATATGTTTGAAATATATTTCTCATATATATTGTCGCACTTCACCGCCTTGAGCGCACGTGGGAACTTGAAAACATAAGTTCGTACAGGCAACCAAGCTCCTTTCTTTCCCGAAAAAACCCAACAATCTCAAAAATTCCCAATCATTCGGCGGATAAAATGGATTTAAAAGACTCTAGGTACCGAAACATTATTTCTAGGGCCGAAATGTCTCAAAATTCAACGTTGGTGCGAGACCTAAGGATCTCAAATATTAATATGATGGCCTCCTTACTTTCGATTGGCACCAGAGATACGGACAGATTCAATACCCCATCGAAATCACACAAGTCTCACAAATGCATATATGACGTCAAATTCATTACCCGTATGGTGTCAGATCCGTAACTAGAATGACGTCAGATATTATAACTAAATTATTTTCGTACTTTAACGAAAAACGTTTCTCTTTAAAACAATACATAGGTTTCCATCTTTCATAGTCATTGAAATAGGAAAAAAGCGCGGGAAGCTTTACCGAAAAGGCGGATTTTTTTTATTGTGAAATTGAAAAAATATAGTTAACTAAGTTTAAATTGCTTTTTTGTGTTTAAAATATAATAAAAATGGGGAAGAATGGTAGAAGTAGGAAAAAAAGGAAGAAAACATATGAAGAAAATACTGAAAATGTTGAAACGGATAATTCTGTGGATAGTTCGGACGCTGAGTCTATTGAGTTAAATGCTGACAAATATACACCGTTCTTAGTTCCTGATTACCACAGAGTTTATAATGAAGATTCAACAGCTACCGAATTCATTGTATTTATAGAAAATAGCTCTCAAGAAAAACCGATTGGAGACAGAGACATGATGTCTTTGGCAAATATTTTACAACATAGCGTACAAGGTATAATCCAACTTAAAAGAATTAACAGACAGAAAATTGGGATTATATTTAATAAACCTAACTTGGCTAATGCCTTATTGCTTAATAAGACCTTCCTTAATCTAAATAAATTTAAGGCATCTATTCCTGCATCATTCTGTGAAGTCACTGGAATAATTTTTGGAGTTCCGGTTGAGCTATCCAATCACAAAATATATTCCACCATCACTTCTACTAAAAAGATCATTGCCATAAGACGTTTAATGAGACGTATAAGAACCGACGAGGGTTTTATTCTTCAGCCAACTCAGAATGTGACCGTTACCTTTGCTGCAACCTCTCTACCAGATAGTGTGAGCCTGAACTTGTGGAGGTTCAGAGTTTCAGTATACATTCCATCTGTAAAGCAATGCTACAAATGTTTGAGGTATGGACATTTAGCTAAATTTTGTAAAAACGCATTTAGATGCTCTATATGCTCCGGTAACCATAACTACAAGGATTGCCAAGTAGAAGTCTCGAAAGCTGTGTGTTTCCACTGCAAAGGAAATCATATTGCAATATCGTCTATTTGTTCAATAAAGAAAAATAAAATCGAGGAAAATAAGAGGAAAATAAAACCCCCATCTTTTGCTGATATTTTTGATGAAAAATTTTTTCCAGGTCTTACTTCACAATCTAAAAATAAAACACAAGAATCACAACAAAAAGATTTATTAAATTTCCTACACTCTGATAAAGTAATGAATTTATTGGTACAATCCTTAGTTAAAATCATGTCTTTAAATAAAGATAATACAAATGTTAGTACACAAAATATTAAAACAATTTTATCAGAAACTTTCAGTAATAATAATTTAAGTAATATATCAGTACGGCCCAGTTAAACATAATGCAATGGAACGCACAGAGTCTGTTGAGTAATCGACATACATTTATAAAGTATTTATATGATAATGACATACATGTAGCTCTCATTTGTGAAACGTGGCTTAAGTCAGAGCAGCGTTTCAACATAAAGGGCTATATTACAGAGCGTCTTGATTCAGGTAATGATCATAATGGTGTAGCAATCATAATTAGAGATAGTTTGTCATATCAAATTAATAATACTTTTTGTGATAACTCCATACAGAATTTAGCAATCAAGTTACACTACAATAATGAATATGTTCATTTAGTTACTTTTTATAGCCCCAATAATAGTCTGCCACAGTTTAATAAAGCTAAATTCGAAACTTTAATTAAAAATATTCCTGAACCGATGATATTAGCAGGTGATTTTAATGCTCATCACACTGTATGGGGTTGTGGTTCAATTGATATTAGAGGCAGAGATATTCTGGAAATTATAAATGATAATGGTTTTGTACTGCTGAACAATGGTCAGACTACTACCGTGGGTAGTCATATATGGGCGCCTAATGCGTTGGATTTAACCATAGTATCTCCTCAGTTGGCGTTGTTGTGTGCATGGGAAGTGCACGATGACCCACTGGGTAGTTATCATCTTCCTATATTGACAAAACTTGTAATTGGTCAGCCTATTCCTTTGGGTGATGAGAAGTCTTGCAATGATACAGTTCGGCCTAATTTCCGCTTGGTAGACTGGAAGATATATTCTGAAACAGTTAGTGATTTGCTGGTTAACTTTCAGTATAGTTCATCTGATCCAGGAGGCTCTTACAATAGCCTTTGTGATATTTTGAATGGTGCTTTAGTAAAATCTATCCCTTTTAAAACTAAAAGGTCTTGTTTAAATAAAAAAGATTTTGTTAAAAAACCAACTCTTCCTTGGTGGAACTCGAATTGCACTACAGCTGTGTCAAACTCTAGAGAAGCCTATGCGCTTTTTAAAGCTAGTTCTACATTAGACAATTATTTAAAATTTAAACGTTTGCAAGCTCTGAAAAAGTTGATTCTTAAACAAGAAAGAGACAAAAGTTGGTTAGATTTTTGTAATTCATTAAACAGGCTTTCTCCAATTAGCAAGGTATGGAAGACTATGAAAAAGTTTAATAAAACATTTGTTCCTAATAATAGCTATAATACTAATATTGCATGGATTGAACAATTTCTTAATAAATATACATCAGATACTGTTCAAAATATAACAGATCCTTCTTTCACAGACGCTTTACTGTTAAGAAAAGAAAATGATTATTTAATTAAAAAATTTACTTTGGCAGAATTAAAATCAGCATTAAATAGTAGAAAAGACACAACTTGTGGATTAGACAACATCTCTTATAAAATGCTCTCTAGTCTTGATATACCCTCTTTGAAAATAGTTTTAGACATAATAAACCTATTATGGGACAGTTCTTATATCCCTATAGAGTGGAAAACTGATTGCTTAGTTCCGATTCTTAAGTCAGGAAAACAAAAAGAGTGTCCAGATTCTTATCGTCCTATCGCATTGACCTCATGTTTTGGCAAAGTTGTCGAACAATTAATTAAACAACGGCTTGAATTTTACATTGAAAGCAACAACATATTACCAAGTAATCAATTTGGTTTTCGACGTGGACGCTCAGCCCGGGAAAGTGTGTCTCAATTGCATTTGGATATACAGGAATCTTTTTCTAAAAACAATAAATTGATATGCGTACTTTTCGATGTAGTTGGAGCATTTAATAATGTGAATCACACTACCCTTGTTTCCATTTTGAAATCTCTTGGCATCCCTGAAAAAATTATAAAATGGATATATAACTTTTTAAATGAAAGAAAAGTATTTGTTAAATATAATAATCAATTGATTGGCCCTCAATTATCTTATAAGGGTGTCTGTCAAGGAGGGATCCTTAGCCCTTTACTTTTCATATTGTATGTACACAAACTTAATTTGGTGTTGGGATCTAATGTACTTAATTTGCAATTTGCAGATGATTTAGCTGTATATTGTATGGGTAACAATGTTGTTGAATTGGAGAGGGACCTCAATAAAGCTTTGAAAAATTTAAATGAATATTATAATTATTTAGGATTAGATATATCCACTGAGAAGAGTAAAGTGATTGTTTTTAGTAAACGAAAATTGAATCATAAATTTGATATTTCATATAATAACAATTGTTTGACATTGGTTGACAGTGTTAAATTTTTGGGTGTAATATTTACTTCCAAGTTATCATGGAGGAGTTATGTCGATTGCTTAACAGACAGAGCCAACAGAGCATTTAATATTTTAAAGTCAGTAGCTAAAATTAGTTGGGGAGCTGACCCTAAAATTCTACTCATACTCTATAAGGCTTTGGTAAGAAGTCATTTAGAATATGCTTTTTTTTGTTATGCATCTGAGCCGAAGTTAATAGATAAAATAGAAAAAATTCAAAATAATAACTTGCGCCTCATTACAGGGGCAATGAAAACTACCCCAATCAATTCATTACAAGTCGAGTGTAATACACCTCCTATGCTTCTTCGTTTTAAATACCTAAAAATTAAATTTATTACTAGATTATACTCTATGTCTAACAATTTCTTATTTTCTAAACTTTGTAGACTTTCAATTTTACAAAATCATCCTTTTATTATTGAAGACTTTTCTGAAATTCATAATTTTATAAGTCTTAGTAACGTACATAAAAGTTCTTTCCATTGTTATAAAGGGGTTTTTGATAGTAAATTTCCTCAAATGAATATTGTAATAGACAAACAGCTGAAAACAAAACAAGAAGTTTATGAGAAATTGAACAAGTGGCAGGATTATCATCATTTATATACTGATGGAGCGAAAAATAAGGATGGTGTTTCTGCAGTATTTTATGATAAGAATATAAAAACCGGACATGGAGTTAAGTTACCAAACACAGTGAGCATCTATACGGCTGAAGCTTATGCAATATTGATGGCTTTACAATATGTGGAATCTGAAGTAGATGCAAATTGGTTAATTGCCAGTGACAGTATGAGCGTTTTACTAGCTATAAAGAATTCGAAGTTGGACGCTAACACTAATTATATATTACATGAAATAAGAGAGAAATGGTTACAACTACAAAGAATGATGAAAAACATAATATTTTTTTGGACACCTGCACATGTTGGAGTCTGGGGCAATGAAAATGCTGACCACCTTGCAAAAGCTATAGTTGAAACAAATTTACATGAAACTACTCACAACCTAGATATTCCTCCTTCCGATTTTCTTGCTCAAGTTCGAAATCGTCTGAACATGGAATGGTACATGGACTGGTACGCCTCGCTACATGCTAAAGGTCGATGGTATGAGGAAATCAACAACATCATAGGAATTCCGTGGTTTGTTAAAAATAAAGTCCATTATCGAGGCAGAAGATTCTTTACAACTATTTGTCGTCTGAGATTCGGCCACTGCAAATTTAGAGCCCATCTAAAAAGAATGAAAATAGTCGAAAGCGACATTTGTGAAAATTGTCATCAATCATCAGAGACACTTCAGCATATTTTTTTCGACTGTAGTAAATTTGCCATTGAAAGACTGATTTTGATTGATAAATTATTAAACATCTATAAAAGTGCTGAAAAAATCCCGCGCTCTATTCAGCAAATACTTTCTAATCCGGCAACATATACTTCTGTTTATGACTATGTAAAAAATACAGTTTTAGATATTTAAATTACTATAAAATTTTGATTGTAGAAATGTTTACCTAAGACTTGGCAGTTTTTGCCTAATTTAATGTTAAATACCTAATTGAAAATTGTAAAATTCTGACCAGGCTGTATGGTCTTGTACCTTTGCCTTCCTTAAGGAAAATAAATTTAAAAAAAAAAAAAAAAAAAAGTCATTGAAATATCTGGCAACCTATTATTTCGGCCACATCATAGGCAAAAGAGGGCAAAAGGCAACTACCAAAGTATTATTATTAACTAATCTAAACATTATGGACACCTTAGTATTATGACGTCAAAAACTTCAACTTTGACAAATGTCAAAATTCCCCAAATTCTCGTTTCAGTTGCCAGCATAAAACCATAAATTAAGACTTTCGTTTTAAATATTAATAAAAATTTTAACAAATATGAAATATATCATAACAAGCTTTAAAAATACTATTATCATCTGCATACCAAGATATATTAAAAACCAGAAGTCACAAAAAATAGAGTGTAAAATAGTGTATTACTGTCTATTTCTATAAATATATATTAATAATTTAGGTCTAAAAAAAATAAGTTTCCTAGAAAAAAATATACAGATTTCGCTCTTCTCGCAATTATCGGAGGAAATTGAACAAAATTGTACGACAAAAAATTTTCAAAGAAAGTTATGGACCAATTTTCGATGTGCTACCATATTTAGCCACGCAAGCTCTTGCATTTTTTGACGCTAGTGTTTTCGTCTACCTTTATAACTTCTTGAAATAAGGCCGAATCTTACTTTCTAGGGTAGCTAATCTGATAATCATTAAATGAAAAGGGCACATGCTCAAGTCAGGGTTTTCGACCGTTTTTAAAATTTTATTTTTCAAACTTGTAGACAATCTACCAGTCTCGGAAGGTTTTTTATTTTTTCGATATTAATTCTTCCGTTTTTGAAACAATCAACTTTTTGTCCGAAAAATAGGGAAATTTCGACTTTTTCACCGTTTTCGATTTTCCGATAAAGTTACGAACCGATTTTAGAAAATTTAGTATCTTACTACCTATGCTTCGAAAGCTCTTGATTTTTTTGCCATCACTGTCTTTTGTCTATCATCATAAATATTGGAAATATAGGCAAATTTATTACACTCCTACACGAAAACGATCTAATAAACATATTCATTGTTACTAAAAGTTTTTATTAAAATAATGATTAAGTATGCGTTATCGTTTATTCTGACAAGCGGAAATATGTACTATATATTTATGTAATATGTATTTATATATTTGATATTGTGAACAAGGTGCAAATAAATCAAAGTTACCAGCCGATTCTGTTATCTTTTATTGTTATAATTACTGTACTTACTCGAGATTGAACGAAATATGTACCTACGTTATAAAGAAAAATTGACCTCATTTTCGGTTTCAACACACTAAAAAACATTAACAGTAGATGATATTATCAAATCAAAATTGGAAAAAAAAAATTTTGTAGACCTGTGTTATATTAATATTTTGCTAATAGCTTGTCATCCTGCGTTGATGCTTTTTAGGTACGTTTCTTTTTCATTTATTATTAATTCTTGCTTAGTCAAGGGCTACTATAACTTTGCGTTAACGGATACCCAAATAAAGCTAAATTACGGTACCTAAATAATGTTTAAAAAGAAAAGAAAATAGATAGAAATAAAACTGCAAAAGAAAACAGAAATAAAGTTGTTTAGCAAAAACTCCGCAAAAACAAAGAATCGACTTTTTTGATTTGCTACAGCTTTAAATTAAAAGAACTGATTTCAATAATTCTTTCACAGTATCTACCCTAAGTTATAACGTAGTGACTAAACACAAAAATTATCAAAATCGATTCAGAACTTTCAGAAATATTAACGGCCAAACGTGTATAAAGTCCTATTGAATTAAGTCAAAATATTTTAAAAAGTGATATTAGAACGCGATGTGAGCAATCATGGCATTGCTTCGCAATGCTATTATGTAACCTTTATAGGCAGTGGCCTAATTAGTGAATTACCTACCCTAAAAAAAGTGTTCATCAATAGTCGAGCAATGGATGACCCCCATAATAAAAACGAAAAATGTGAAGAGGAAAAAATATGCGTCTCTGACTTCACCTCCGCTCGGCGACTGTGTACAACCAGCGACGTGAAATAGCAGCTCGGATATGGAACGGCCATAGTGGCGTATTAGACCAGCTGATTTCGATAATTCTTCCACTGTATCTACCCTATGTTGAAAAATAGTGACCAAATACAAAAATCATCAAAATGGATTCAGAACTTTCAGAAGAAGTGATATTAGAACGCGACGTGAGATCATGCATTGCGAAGCAATGCCATTACCTAACTTTTGTAGGCTACTAATTACCTACCATAAGAAAAATGTTCAACAGTCGAGCAATGGATGACCCCCATAATAAAAAACGAGAAATATGAAGAGGAAAACATAATGCATCAGCGGAAATTATAGATCCTGTATCGTAATTATCATGACGCATAGTTTTTTATTCCTCGGTTCCCTCATAATAAAATCTAAATTCACCATAGTACTTTTCCCAGTATAGTGGTATATTTTATGCTAGCCACACAGAAGTGGTGTAGAAAGAGATAGTTAGGCACCCGGTTACTTCCCTTTCGCACTTTTTTTTTTTAATCACCAGTTTACGTATGACCACGCTAATGTTAGAGAGAGCTCCTTCCAGTTGTACGTAGTACATAATAGTTCCATGAGACGCAATTACAAAAAGTGACAGCTCGAAAATAGGTTTTACTTGACAGCTTGCTTACTACTACACGCGCATTTGCACCAGGCAACACATACTCGGCGCTATTACCGGGACTAATTAGTCTTGATCATTATTATTTATATTTATTTAAGCATTAGTTTTCTTTTACGTCAGGTTTTTAATGTTTTGCTTTATTTTAGATAGTAACTAACGATCCACCCCGGTTCCGCACGGGTAGCAGAGCCAAAATGTTTTTACTGTCGTAGTGTTGTATCAGCTTGTTGTGTCGAACATGTGGACAGTAGATTTAAATGTAAGGCAAGTTCGTTTTACTTGAATTATTTTTAATGTATTTTATTTTCAATTCTATAAATATTTGAAAAAGTAAAGAATAAATGCATAAAAACAAACTACAATATTTATTTGTATACAACATTGATAACTTCAGCCTAACCACGCGTGTCGCGTCGTCCGGTATGGCTCCTAAGATATTGATTTAAATTGTATAGTATAAAGGGCAATCAAAATGTGCATGAAATGCTGAAGGTAAATATCGTATTTAATTTGATAAGGATTAATACCGTATCCGTATAAATTGTTTTCCAATTACCTCATCACATTACACCATGAAAATAGTATAGCAACTATCCATAAAAGATAGATAGGTATATGCCATCACGGACTTTTCTTTAGTCCTATAAAAGAGACACAATTCCTTCATACATTATTTTGTTAAATCTCAAAAGGATTAGGCAACATTTTCGATGAAAGCTCCCAACCGGCTTGATTTTTTTTCCGACTTCTTCAATAATAATCGTCATATTTCAACAAATTTCCTCTTGAATCACTCTGTCTATTGATGTCAATAATATGCCAATCCGTTCGGTAGCTTTTGAGTTTATCGCGTTCAGACAGACAGCCAGACGCGGCGGGGGACTTTATTTTATAATATGTAGTGATAATAATAATACCTGGGACATCCCACACAGCGCTATCTAGTCCAAAACTAAGCAAAGCTTGTGTCATGGGTGTGGGTTAAGATGTGTTTTAAAGTTTCATAATAAAAATTTATGAGACATTACTATACTGCGCCACAGTTATCGTATGAGGAGTTTTGCAATACGAGTGCATTTTGTTTGTGATACGTAGGGCTGGCGAAGCCGAGTTCACATTGAATGAGGTGACCTTTACATTTCCCATTTCGTCAAATTCTACTTTTTTTGATTCTGGACTCTGGACGGACTTGATTTTGATTCCCTTCACAAATCTACGGTCAAAACTGAAAAAAGTGTCTGCCATTTTGGACTTCTTTCTTTCTGGGCCTAATACTACTAAAATAAAGTTTGTTTCGTAAAGATTAAAATTTTATTATTATTTGGTCCATATTAAAAAAAAAACAAGTCTGTATGCGTTATTACAACAACGATTAATACTTTTTTCAATACAGTTGCTATATAATTATTGTCTTTATGACATCGAAACTTGTACCATAATGTTGTATTTTATAGTACTAAGTCTTTTTACTTTAACAATCACAAATGAGCATTCTGTTAGCACCACACGCGTAAACCGTGCAAAGCAACCCGCTCGCGCCCTTAGCTCCCACCATTATTTATTTCTATAAATAGAGGAACCGCGCAAACACCCCTGTTTTGACTAACTTGTCCTTCAAATTTAACGATCATTAAGACCGCCTTCTAAAAACATTATAGTTTAAAAAAACTAAAAAACTTGCGCTTTGATACCAAATCTATACTAATATTATAAAGCTGAAGAGTTTGTTTGTTTGTTTGTTTGAACGCGCAAATCTCAGGAACTACTGATTCGAATTGAAAAATTATTTTTTTGTTGGATAGTCCATTTATCGAGGAAGGCTATAGGCTATACCAGTGTTGCCAACTTAGGGGTTTTCCCCTCAGATTTAGGGCGTAAATAAGTGAGATGGGATTTTTTTAGGGCTCTAAAATTTTTAGGGGTATTTTCAGGGATTTTTTGACTCTTTAATATTTTTAAATTGATAATATTATGTTAATATTTATTTCTTGACTTAGCGACTTATAACGACATCTAGTACGTAATTCTACAACCACTCTGTGGTGACTGGCGGCAATACTGGCGCCACTGGCGGCCATTTTATTTGTTGTCTGTGCATATGCTGGTTATTGTTGTGACTGTGACTTGAACTTGAAACTTGAACGTATGTTTGACATTAGCTTATGTCATATGTCATATAGGATACCGCCAAAAAAATAGGTTATGATAAGAATATTCTTACGACGATTGTTATTTCGATTTTGGTTTGTATTGTGTGTCGACAAGAAATGTGTTAATGATGCCTAAGGAAAATAAATATAAAAAAACGTACAGTCAGAAGTACACGAAGATTTGGGAAACAGATCCACATCTAAAAGGTAAATAGATTTCATTACATTTTTGTAATTTATAAATGATCAAGACAAACAATTCAATTCTAAATCATTACGAATTTATATTTATTTATTTTTTAGGGCCACAACTCAATAATTAAGGCGATTTTAGGGGTTTTTGACCCAAATTTAGGGATAAATATTTTTGAGAGTTGGCAACACTGGGCTATACTACATCACGCTACGACCAATAGGAGTGGAGCATCAATGAAAAATGTTGCAAAAACGGGAAAAATTATTCCTTTTGAGAGCTTCCGTCGCGCATGCTGATTGATTTGATGATTGATTAATTGATTGAATGATTGAATGGTTGGTTGGTTGGTTGGTTGGTTGGTTCGTTCGTTTGTTTGTTTGAATTTGTTCATCTCTGAAACTACCAGTCGAATTTCAAAAATTCTTTTTGCCTTTGATAGCCTGATTCTAGCGGAGAGTTATAGACTATACACATGAAAACGAACTGTCTGCCTATTTGAGCAAATCGGCTTCGGCCAAAACGGCTTAACCGATTTTGATGAAACTTTACACATATAACAGGATGTAATCTTTTGACTACACCCTTTCCATATGTGACATACAGAACTTTTTGTATGTCTGTCTGTACGTCCATATGTCTAAACCTATTTAAATAAAACATCAATGAATATGAAAAGAAGGTCATTAAAACTAACAAATGTTGCTTTTTGTCCGTCCGTCTGTCTGTACGTGTATCTGTATTTGAGCTAATCTCCAAAACGGCTAAACAGATTTTAAGGAAACTTTGCAGACGGGAAAGAAGGTTGTCAAGATATTTGACATTAGCTACTTTTTGTCCGTCTGTTTGTCTGTACGTCTATTCAATTCAATTTCATCTATTCGAGCTAATTTCCAATACGGCTGAACAGATTTTAATGAAACTTTGCAGACGTGAAAGAAGGTTGTCAAGATTGTCATAAGCTACTTTTTGTGTTTGTCTGTCTGTCTATCTGTCTGTCGTTTGTCCTCACTGATCTAGCAACGTACAGCCGAAAGTACTAAGTCTAGGAAGCTTAAATTTGGAACATAAGTTTATTTTATAACGTGAGCATTATAAAGTTAAAAAAGGCTTTTTTAGAAATTTCAAACTTAAGGATGGGAATGGAGGGACTTAAATAATGACGTGTTTCAGGGTTTTTAGATTTTCACATTTTAAGAGGGGGAAACGGGAGATGAAAAATTGTATCGGTTTTTTAAAGGGTGGAAGGGGAATGAAGATTGAAAGTTTGAATGGGTGTGACCAAAATTGGTTCCAGCAAAAAGTACGTATAAACCATCTCGAATGTTAATAGTACCTATAACAGGAATTTGTAGTCTACGCAAGCGAAGCTGCGGGCGGTCGCTAGTTGATCTATAAAGAAGAAAATTACTTTCAGAATAAGAATAAAGTGTTTAATGAGGAAAAGTAATGTTATGTGAAAAAGCGTGGGGTGCCCGAAATCGGTTCTCTTAAATATTTCATTGCACTCCACGATTTTTCACAATAACATTAATTTTCTTATTAATTACTTTATTTATTTATTATTGTTTATTCTTATGCTAAAATTTATTTTCTTCTTTATAGTTGGATTGTCTATCAGAGTGTAATTTATTAATTTTTTTTTAATATAATATTTTTTTTTCTTAGTCTTAATATTTTTTAAACTACATTCCATCAAAATTTACAAACATAAAGGTGAAACTCACAATTACCTATAAAACGATGAAATGATACAAACCGATACAAAGCTTCATGTCGGTGCGAACCTAACCACTGACGAGTTCCCTCGTAAACAAACTATCCTGGTACATCATCAGTTCATGGTGAAAGTCATGGTTAACTATTAGAATTCAACCTATATACAAAGTTTGTATTTGTGCTATTAACCGTTGAGGAGTATCCTCGTGAGGTAACAATCCTGGCTGCAGCATCAGGTTACGTTTATGCTTTTTAGTGTATTGTCATCGAAGTTACATATGTATTTTGAATTTCAGCCCAATATCTCCAGTAGAAGTGGGTGGTAATCTCATTTAAAGATTCCATTACATACAAACAAACATACAAGTGTAACTTATAAAAGCATATTAAAATTAAACGAGCAACGATTTTTTTGGTTTTTTTTTTTAAATATATTTTATCCTAAATTTACCTACCTACTTCGCTGTTGCCCCATATGGAAATTTCTAAATTAGATGTTACCATTGACAACGCTTTAAAATTCCGAATTGTGGTCATTAATAACATAACTTTCAGCGAGCAAGTTTGGACCCAAGCCTCTTTACCAATGAGGTACGGCGGCTTGGGAACCCGCAAAATTTTAAGTGTATCTTTACCGGCTTTCCTATCTTCGACCCATAGTATTTCTGACCTCGCAGGTAAAATTCTTGAAGCCCTTGTGGCAATAAACTGCAAGATAGCTTGTTCAGATGAAGCTACGAATACCTGGCTAGCTGGACCGAGTCTAAATTAACCACCCACGCGTAACATCCAAAGGGCCTGGGATAGCACCGCATCCTTAGCTCCCCTCAATTCATTAATAGAAGCAGCTACTTGTAGACAGCGCCAGATTGCTGGCAGTGTCTAGGCCTCGGCCAGAGTCTGGTCACTGGCTTCATGCCTACCCGTTCCCCAAAACAGGCACTTTCATCGACCCAACACTCTCCGCGTAGCGGTCGGCCTTCGACTCGGGGTTAAGATCTGTACAGATCATCGCTGTATTTCTTGCGGAGTTGCTGTTGGACGGCCTTGGCCACCATGGACTTTCCTGCTTTTCCTGCTTTCCGGTCTATAATGACATTCTTTCCTATTAGAATTAGGTATGTCAAAGTATCAGTGGATGTTTAATTGCATTGTCTCGATGTCTAAATTTACAATTAATTAGGCATTTGTAGTATTGGCTAAAATCTGATCATACCGATATCTGTTGTAAATTAAGTAGGTAATTAACAGTTTGTGAATTACAATTAATCGAAGAAGTCACTGCCCATTAATATTTAAACATTACATTCACTATTTTGTCTAACTCAGGTAGAAGACGTTTTGTACACATGTGCCTCTTTGTTCCGCGACCTTTTGACGTGACAACGTCTTATAATTCGATGGAGCCGGCTGCCCGCACGAAAAAACATGACTCATGCGGCGTTACCTCACTCTCTGAGGCGTTCCATTTAAGGCTTGAAGTGCAAGCGAGAGCGCGGAACGAGCGACAAAGAGGCACAATAATACATTTACATGTTTTTGTCAAGTATGAAGTGCAGTGAAAAGTGAATGTGGTGTCAATTATTTATAGCAACGAACGTTAAATTTCACACATGTTTGAAAGTTGTAAATAAAAGTTGTAAAACAATTGCTCAACGCCCATTCATACTTGTAAAAACTATGTAGGTACATTGTAAAAAAAATAAAATACGCATAAATACAATTATGTATTTATGCGTATTTTTTAACTAATATAGTAATATATAATATAATATAGTACTAAATGTAACTTGATCAATTCAATTGTGATTTCCATTTACCTCCTCTATATCCAAAATATCTGTCAAACAAATAAAATTAAAATTTTCTTTTGAAAAATGCAACCATTCCATCAGTATTTTCTTATGACGTTGTCACGTTCAACTATCGTCAGTAAACCGACTTTACAGACAACCGATTTTTTTCTTCCTTTTTGTATTACGTTGTTCACTGAGTGTTTCGTTCGAATGCCACTCAAAAACATATATGCATAATGACATTAAAATAAAACTTAATTAACAGAAATGACACCTTTAACTGATTAATTTTATTGAATAATTCAAATCAGTTTTACACTTCATCACGTTGGTTTTTTTTAACCACTTTTCGCGAATGCGTCCTCCATTGACTTTCAGAGAACTTCCATAAAAACTATCAAGATTGTGTGTGACTGAATACATGTACGTTTATTGACGTTTATACACTTTTAGTTAACTTAAAACTTTATATTTACTCAAGCATTCATAACCGCGTCAAACAACGTTTCACGCGTGAAACGTTTCATTTTAGGAATTTTGACACAAACACTTTATAATTAAACAATTAAAATATAATTTCCTTAAATATATTTCTTATTACATAATGGAACAATCTCACCAGTATATAGGCAGGTACAAAAGTTTCACTGTCGCTGTGACTGCTCGTGCTTAATTTCACAACACTATTTTATAGCTAAAATGTTTGCACATCGAATCGTTTGGAATACCTAGTTGTATTTAATTTAATGAATTGATTTAAAATTTAAGATAATGTCCACTAGATCTATGAAAAAAAGTACCTACCGGCCGACGATGCGTTAATCACAAAAAACAGTTCCTCGAACAAATAAAGCCAAATAAAATTTTATGACCGCTCAAGGGTATTCGGCGTCCGTTCGCCTCAAGGCTTGAAACAAAACTAATATTCAGTTTTTTTCATTTTCAGATATAAATAAGGTCTTTGAACATCGTTCTCGGTGACATGCTTCCTATTTCTGGGCATCTAGAAAAGAAAGAAGTAACTAGGTATTTTCAAAACAATAATTTGTAGGTATGTTTTGTTTTAGTTCGTGGTGCGGGACGGTTGGAGTTGGAACAGCGCAACGATTAAATTGTTTCAAACGTCCACAGGCAAATTGTTTCAGTCGTAACTATCTATCTCATATTCTTCGTTTGAAGTTCAATATTTTATCCTAAAATACAACTTTAGCGTTTAACAATATCTATAAATACAATCTCAAATAGGTTTACAATACATTGAAACAAGAAAAAAATATTAAAATATAAGAGTTAATTATGATAAACCGAAAATTAAAAGGTCGTAAATTGGTACTTTTGGGTGTTAAAATTTATCAAAGCGTCCTATGCACAATAGCGTTGCCAACTACCTCGGGTCCTTGATCCTGACGACGACTTCAGACGCTGGTAAAAGAAAAAAAAATTGGCAGTTATAGGGCCGGCCGATAGAAGTGAAAACTAAAAATTTAGCATTAAAATTTGATATTTCTTAACGTTTAAATTAAAATTATCAACATTAATCTGGTTTTCACATCTATTGACACTCTGAGCAACAATTATATGTATGTTTATATGGTTCCATTATATTCCGAAAGTGATGGAACACGATGTGGATAGATGTGAAAACCAGATTGAAGTTGATAATTTTAATTTAAACATTATGAAATTTCAAATCTTAATACCAAAAGTTCTAAGTTTTCACTGCTATCAGCAATCCCCATAACTGCCAAGTTTTTAAATATATTTAGAACTAGCTTTCCGCCTGTGGCTTCGCACACGTGAACTATACAGTTGTACCGACACAGCTAAATAGAAGCGACGCTTCAGAATATTGTGACACTTTCTAGAAAATTCTGCAACTTAAGTACCTAAGAAATCTCTATACCTAATTTCATCAAAATCCATTTAGTCATTTTAGCATGTAAAATAGCTATCCCACAAGTCGTGCAAAAATCGGTCAGCTTTCACTTTTAACAACGCCCTCTTTAGGTTTGCAAAATTTCAGTAAAATCGGATCAGCCGTTTCGGTGATTAGCCCGAATAAACAGACAGACAAACACACCGATAAAAACGTTATGTCACTACCGATAACCTCCTTTTTATGTCTGCGAAGATTCATTTGGAGATTAGCAGGAACAAAAAGTTACCTATAACACTCCTGACAACCTATGTGTCGTGATAGCCGAAACGCAGTGAACCTATTTCAAAACTTTAAGGTCATGTGGCCGTCATTCGAATCCGAGCGTGTACCAATGAGTTTTTTCTGACTTAAGTATATTAACTATCACTGACTCTGTGCCTCGGAGAGCAAGTTAAGCAGTCGGTCCCGGTCGCTGTCAATAGATGGCGGTCGTTACAATCCACCAACCCGCATTGGATCAGCATGGTGGATTTAAGCTCCAAGCCCCCTCATCCTGAGGGGAGGCTTCAGCCCCTGCACTGGGGTATAAAAAGAGCTGATGGAATGGAACCTATTTTTAATTTCTGCATACTTTCATTAAAATCTTTAAAAGTTTAGCTCGAACATGCAGATAGACAGACAGACAGACAAACAAAAAGTAGCGTATGTCATTCCTCGCACCCTTCTTTTTACACCTGCGAAGTTTCATTAAAATCGGTTTAGCTATTATAGAGTTTAGCTCGAACATACAGATAGATAGATAGATAGATAGACAGACAGACAAACAAACAAAAAGTATTTTATGTCACTCCTGACAATCTTTTAATCACATATATGAAGCTTCATTGAAATCAGCTCATCTCTTTCGGAGATCAGTTCAAACAAACAGACGGACGGACAGACAGGCAAACAAAAAGTATTGTATGTTACTCCTGACAATCTTTTAATCACATCTGTGAAGTTTCATTGAAATCAGTTCAGCCGTTTCGGAGATCAGCTCGAACAGACAGACAGACACTTCAATTTTGTTAAAATTGATGTAGGTACCTATAGTTCAAAAGGTAATAGCGAAAACATACGAAAATTTAGCATTCCTCCTCATGCTCGAAACTACTACGTCTACTCATAGTTTATAGGAAAATGTCAATGACAAATATTCGGGAAAATAAAATGCGTATTCTTAGGTAGAGGTTATTATAGTAGCCTACATAATTAGAGGAGCCGGGTTCAAATTCTAGCCAAAAGGGTCAGATTAAAAAAAAAACAATGTTTTTGCTGCGTGAGTGGACGAATCTGCTTGGACGCGACTTGCGCACGCAAACCTATACGAAACTTTTTTTTTTCTTTGGTGACAGCGCAGGTAGTGCAGGGATGGGTCAACACAGAAAGAGAAAAACCCGACCGGCATAACAGTCACTGACTGAACCTGTACATGCATGCATGCCGACTCGTACCTGACCGGTTTTTGCTTATTTCCATTGATTTCAATTTAGTCTTTATTGTGTTGCCACTTAGTTTTATTCCTTTAGAACACCTTTGGAATACGGGTTTGGGAAGTACAGATTAAACACATAACACACAGTTGCTAAAGAGCGAGTCAACACCGCACGACTTCTATCTAGTAATGACTTAAACAGACAGTGTATCAACCTACAATTACTATAGATACCGTGGAGCAATATAATATTTTCGTAATAACCAAAACACTTTAAAAAAGATGAGTATATTTTGGCTCACTGATTTTAAGCCTAGGCTAATGTTTTTATATCTATCAGAGTTGACAAATATATCTAAAACATGTGTCCCAGCGGTCAGAGGCGTGATGAACTACGTCAAAGTAAAATGATTGTTTAGTTTTTGCTTCAGTTAACGCCGCGTCCCGTATCTACATGTACAGCATCGCTCAAGGCGCGGCGTTAAACATAGTATGTGGATGGCCACTTATGCTTCGATGGAAAATCATGCCCAATTTTTTCTTATATTATTTTTAATTTGTTATTTGTATTCTATCATTTTGCGTCAATAGGCGCCCACCAGTAAAACATCGTGTAAGCATATTCAAATTATAGGTAGGTATTCTGAAGTAAAAAATAAATTATTAAAAAAAAGCCGATTGCAAAACCACTTAACTGAAAAGAAAAAAGTTATTAATTTAACAGAGAAAACAATCTATATTCTATAGAATTTGGTTTGAATAACGTAGAATTCACCATGCAATGTGTTTTGTCTGATACCTACTTAAGCAGATATTAAAATATACTATCATATTAGTAAGCGCTTGCAATACCGAGCTTTGAATTAGTTCAGTGAAGGAGTAATGTTGGCCGTTTATTCGAGAATCTATGTTATTATCACATTTGAACCATAAGATATACGTTTGTATTGTGTCTAGGTATTTGTCTCGTATTTGTCTATTACTCGTCACCAGTGGCGTATCCAGGATTCAAGCTTGGGGGGGGCCCATATTTTTCATTAAACTTAAAGCCTATATTAGTGCTGTATACATGCAATACACGTTCTACGATCTTAATACGGAAGCACAGACCAGTCAACCTTATAGACAACGCTTTAACAGGGAGTAGCATTCGCCAAGGCTATGGTAGTGACACTACCATAACTACATAACTACGTCTCTTGTGAGCGGTCAGTTGGAAGCATGTCGGAAGCCTATTTGTCAGCGATATTGTCAATTTTGAACGAGCCAATGAAAACTAGCCGACCTCTCCCCGCACCCCGCCACTTTTTGGCGATTTCGTTTTCGTATTAAAGTTTATTAAAGCGTAGTCTATAGGTTGACTGGTCTGTGTACGGAAGCTAGGGAATTTTCGTTAATTCATGAAGACATATCATATGATAAATAAATTAACCTAAGTATTTGATACTGCTTGATACCTCCACGCGTTCTGGAGAGAAAAAAGGTCTGGACAGACTTACGGACGGACAACGAAGTGAATCTATGAGGGTTCCTTTTTAGGGTCCCGTACGTCAAAGATGAAAAAAGGAACCCGTGTAGGGTCATTCTGGTGTCCGTCTGTCACACCCTCTTTCTCCGAATCTACTAGATGCAAAAGTTGAAATTCGATACATGTACAGAGTTTGGCGGCCCAATAACGAACGTATAGCGTAAATGAAATATTTCCATTTTAGAGAGCAAAATAGAAAATTAAAAAAAAAACTTTTTAAGTGCTCCTAGTGATGTGTCAAATGAAAGTGGTTATTATAAAAAGTACAAGCATATTTTATTTTTAACTTTAATATCCATGGTTTCAAAATTAAAGAAAATTTTATATCCCCCCCTTAACCCCGAAACTGTAGTGAATAACATTTGGAAAAAAAATACGGAAAACAGAGCTTCATTTATATTTTACAGGAAAAACTAAACGATAAACAAATAATATCATTTTGGGGGAAAATTATACTATTAAAAACAATTCTCAAGTCCCTATGTCATGGTCGCTCAGCGTGCTATGGAGCGGGCTATGCTCGGTGTTTCTTTTATGGATAAAATCAGAAACACTGAAATCCGGTCACATTTGCCGTAGAACTGATAACCGATGGGGTAGACGAGTTCTTGAATGGAGGCCAAGTACCGGAAAGCGAAGCATTGGACGCCCCCCGGCCAGATGGACAGATGACCTGAAGCATCATACCGGGGGTAGTTGGATGCAAAAGGCGGAGGACCGTGTGTGGTGGCGAGCCTTGGGAGAGGCCTATATCTTGCAGTGGAGAGACACGGGCTGATGATGATGATGTCATGGTTCATATCAAATGAAAGTGCTCGTTATGAGATATATATATATATATATTTTTCATAATGTTTATTACAATTTTAAAATGCGTAGTTTAATAGACATTTAAGAAAATATATGATATTCTCCCATTGCCCCCTTTATCTCAGAAATTCCTACCCCTAAAATTAAATCAAAAATTCGTAATATCTACGAAAGTTTTCTCATTCCCGCAGGAAACGCGAAATACCTATTCATGGAGAGAAAATGCATAGATATAAAATGTGTTGTGAATACAAACAATACAAACGGTGATAACGGTTGCGCCCCACTAAACCTTAACCGATTAGCGCAAAGAAATATATGGTACTCAGATCAGCAAAAAATAGGTTTATACCTTTTTAATTATTTAAAATATTTTGATACATCATAAGAAAAAAAAACTTTCTTATGATAACTTGAATGCGCGAGATTTTATTTCTATTTTTTTTTGTCTTTTTTTACATGTTCAATATGAAACTAATTGTATTTTCACATGCTGTGAAAAATATAAAAAAATAATGAATTTTTATGAGATGTCAAAATGCAATTACTTTCATGTTGAAAATGTTGTGAAAGGTGAAACAATTTCGAGAAAAATCCCATGCATTAAGTTTTTTTTTTCTTGCGATATATTTAGGAAATTCAAAAATTTACAGATTTTGCAATTCCCGCTACCATTGTTGGCATTGAATATGACTTGAGAAGTTTTAGAAAAAAATAAAAATTCACGTACCTATAGTGTTAATTTATTTATTTTGAAATCATGTAATATGAAAACTAAACAACTCAAAACTTAAACCAACCAGCAATTATACATTTCCACATATACCATGCCCATATCCATAAATACAAGTTTTTTGAAATTTGTCAATTTTCAGGGCCCACCTACAGGCCGCAATTATCAACCGATTTTCAAACCGTATTCACCATTCGTTAGACAATTTAGTTCCTTAGATGGATTTTTGGCTAATTTTCGATAACTCAAATATTTTCAAAAATATTCATATTTTTGTATAAAACGACACCCGAAAATCCCTATTTTTACAGACATAATTTCAATTTAAAAAAAAAATTACCAACCGATTTTCAAAATTTCCAACGGATATACCCGATAAATTAGCAACTTTTGAAACCCATAGGACCGCAATCCCTCCGTTATCCTCGAAGATATAGCCAAATTTACGTCTCACAGAAAAAGGATCTGATAACCATTTCCAATGGTAGAACATGTAAACCTAGTTTTTGCTGATCTGAATACTATATATTATCTCTCTCTCTAATCTATCTCTCATCTCTAAAAATGCCATGTTTGAACAGATCTTATTAAGTAAAATGTGGTCAGCATTCAATAATATTTAATTGTATTAGGTACTTTGGTGGTGTAAATAATCTACTATTATATTGAGTATTAAATAGAAATGCATAAGTTTCTAATTGTAGTGTAGATCTCCTTGCAGAATGTTTTTAACTGAATTTATGTCATTGCGTTTGGGGGGGGCCCGGCCCCCACGGCCCCCCCCCTGAATACGCCACTGCTCGTCACTACTAGTTACATGCTAATGAATGAAAGACGGATACCGATAATTTTTTTAAAGTAAATAAAGTTGACAAAATTTGTCGGCTTTGATTTGTTGAGTTTAGCGCATGCGCCTTCTAGTTTCTTACATTCAAAGGTCAATGCTTATACCATTCAAGTAATATTTATATGATCATATATTTCATTATCTGCTTAATTATATATGGGACAAACAATATTTCATGGGGCATTCTACGTTTTATTTATGGACACGCAATTTACATTAGGTTTGGTTACAGCCCATAAAAAGAAATGACGTAGATATTGTCTTTGTGTTAAACACACTTAAAAATGTTATAACATATATAGTGTATTTGGAATGGGATATTTACTAACTTTCATTTGATACCCATAGAAACATAAAAACAAAAAAAAAACAATTTTCCCCTCTCTTCATTCGTGGACGCCTTATTTGAAATTAATATACTCTATGTCACTCTCGCAATTAAGATCAATCTTATGACATCTCAGGTTCAAATGCATCAAGCCGTTTAGGCTAACATATATAAGTACGTAGGTACACACACATGCACTGGAAAAACACTACACTCCGCAGTCGGGTAAAAAGTCAACGCTGTCTTCTCCATTCGTTTCTTTGTTTATTACGTAAGTTAATATTTAGTTTCTTATACGATACATCGTTTTGCTTGCATTTTATGAATGTTCGGTCAGTTCTGCGTGAGACGTAGCTTCGATCTAATTGATGTAGGTAAGTATGTGAATTTGACTAGTTTAGTATGTAAGTTAAGAAATAAGTATTGCAGTATTTTTTTATAAGCTGCCGGTTCTTGATAGTCGCTTAAAGTGCAGTTATTGAACGAAAAAAAATATATGAAAATCTATTACAAGTCCCTGAATGAATAATTTGACCATAAATGTTTCCCTTTGCGTCCAAATCGCTAGCACAGCTGTTCCAAGACCTAAAAATGTTCGTGTGGTCAAGCAAACTATTTAAACATTTCAATATAAATTTGTGAACCCTGTTTTAGTGCTTTAGTAATTTAGTAATTATGAAATCTTCAGCTTCCCAATCACACTTATCCCTATGATAGAAAGTGCATAGTGGCTGCCTGATTCATTAAAGCCCAGCCCGAAACTTTTGTTCTAGAAACGGGAAAGGTCTTATATTCAATGCAACATTCCCAAAAATACATTAATCATCGTTGAAGCCAGGATGAATTATATTTTTTGAGGTAAAATAAAGCAACCATTACAATACGGTGACTCTTCACTTCCTTTCTTTTCCATTTCATAAAACCTATCTAATAACGAAAATTTCAATAGATACCTTATTAACAACCTGACTGAAGGACAAAGAAAGACTCCTGTAACATTAAAAAAGTGGTATGTTGCTGTAATTGCTATAGACGAACGGCTGAAACCATGTGTAGATATTCTATATATTAGATCCTACTAATGCCCACATAATATTGCAAAAGAGAATCACTAGCCACTTATTCTTTCTCAGCTTATCCTTATATGATCTATAGTTATATATTAAAATATTGTGTTAATTTTCAGCCGTCATTCGTAGGCGATACAGCTGATGACTCTTATTTACACGCGCCCCCCTTTACTCCCAATATGGTACACACCATACAAATCGGCCTCGATAATATCACGTGTACGGTAAGTAGGTATAAATAAAATAATGTGATTTATAACAATATTTTTAATTATTTATTTATGACATTTGAAACAAGGAAAAATTACAAGGGAAAATTACAGCATTAACATAAAAACGATTCACTTAAAAAAGTAGTAACAATATGATGAAACAAAAATTAAAAAAATTTAAATTGACATTTATAAATTTTTCGCAGATGGTCAAGAAAACTTCGTCCGACAAAACATTTTGAAAAATTTTTTTTTCATGGTAGGAACAGCAGCCTCACAAATTACCAGGCCTACAGAATAGTACAACAGATGACGAGAGAAATGCACCAAGCCAAGCAACTGAGCAATACGCGAAACCACGAGGCGGCGGTGACGTAACATACGGCATCGACGACCTGCCACCCTGGTATCTATGTCTCTTCATGGCTCTACAGGCAAGAGAGCTCAAAATTAATTTTGAAATTTCCAATTTTTAAATTTTAATTTTGTATCAGAAGTTGGCCCTCCCTACTGTAGCTATGCGGCGCGGGAGGGCTGAATACACTATTGTCAGTTGGTCCAATAGACACCTAATTAGCATTAAAAAATGTAATAACAATCTTCACTGATATAAATTACAACGTAAGGACAAGACAATTAGCGTCATGGCATCTCTTTTATAGTTCTATTCTATTGTACATTTTTTCTCCATGCAGTACAGGTCATAAAACAATAAGGCCTGCATTGCATTGTGGGTTTGCGCCCATTAGTGTCAATAAAATAATAACCGTAATGTTCACTCAAAAAAAAAAACCTTGCTTGAAATACGTATAAATATAAAGTTAGTTAAACGGCGGCGATAATTGGTTTAAGGTAGTACGATGTGTCACGCACATGCAATACATAGTTATCAAAATACATAGTTTTGAAACCCGTTATCGGAAACCAAACCAATAAATAGTTTCGGTATTACGAAAACGCATACCGACCCATGTCTAATAGACAATAGGTGACCAAGAAGAGACTGCGCGAACACACCTTTCGCACCGCGTAGCTATAGGGAGAGACATTGTTTCAAAGAGAATATAAAATTATATAGAGGGATGGCATTTGTGGTTAATCAGGATGTGGTGTTTTACTAAGGTTCACTGATAAAATTATGTGTACATTTTATCTGACCCGTTATTTATCTAGGCACCGCATACGATACCTACAATTATTTCCCACTAAAACCGCGAACTGATTGTTTGCTTCTAATATTGAATATAAAGAGTATCGATGGTGGATAACAGTTTCATAAAAACGCAACATTTCTGATACCATCTTTAATTGTGGCCTTATATAAAAAAAATACTTATTACCATATTTAATAATCGGCCAGCATGGACTTACATAGGTTTCTTTAGTAAAAACCCTTTGTAGGGACATTTTACCACAAAGTAATAAATTCACTGTTGTGATATATTTCAAGATTATGGTACACAACTACGAAATAAAAATATTTGATCGATTGAATGATTGATTATCCCTTACTCACTCATGGATGTTCATAGAGAGCATAAAATTTACCACGTAGACCAAATATACACCAGTCGACGTTTTGAAATATTCGCCGTGAAGTAGGTAGAATTTTGTGTAACCAACATGTAGTACTTAGCGCAGTTTCTCGAAATTGAAACTAATGAAAACGTTATAGTTCCAATGAAACTTTATGGCGGACCCGGAATACGCAGGTTCAGTCATATGCCCCTCGCTCCACTGCGTCCCGCTACACCTAAAACTAGTTACTGCGACGCGAATTGTGCCTATGTTCACATCCGCCATAAAGGTTGATTGGATCTGTACCTGCGTTCAACAATGACTCAAGAAACACTTGGGAGATTGTCAACTTTATCTATAGAGCGAGAAATAGCGGAAACAATTGATTTAAAGGAAATCGTTTTCACTTTTGGCAAAATTGAGGCAAACCAAAATGTATCTTACGAAACTGTATACTTTATTTGGTGTTTTTTTTTTAAGGTTATGTAATAAATAAGTACACAATAAAAAATGTTTTTTTGTGGGTACACATACACTGTACACTTTAAATTTAGTGTGCAAATAAAAAAAAGAATTCTTATATCTATACAAATTGCATTAGCCCAAGACTATACGGTATATCTTGTTTACCGCATATTCGGTAAACATATCTTGTTTCCAATTAATTTAGTATTAGTATTAAATCCTAATTTCTTGATTGTTTTCATATGTATTAATTAGGTACCAACGTGGCTAAAAAATTTAGACAGGAGATACATTCTTTACGCTTTTATGAGTTCATCAGGGCTTAACAGGCCAATTTATCCGTTTTTCCGAATTAATATAACATAGTACGACGACCGCTGAGCCTAGTGGGCAGCGACCTTGCCTACGAAGCTGGAAGTCCCGGGTTCGAATTCCAGGTCGGGTTAGTATTTATATGATGAATATTGATACTGGTACCGGGTCTTGATTGTTATATGCAGGTATATCGTGTCTTCGCTTGGTACCCAAAACTAAGCTACTGCTTAGTTTGGGGCCTAGACGTAGTAGTGATGTATTTGTCATTATTATTGTTATATATGTATACATACAATATATAGATATAGATATTTTTAAACGCAGACACGGAACAAACAGACATGTTCATGCACGCAAATATTTGTCCCAGTCGGGATCCGAACCCGCGGCTTTAGGGTCTGCAGTCAACGTCATTCAATTATAGATGACCTAAAACCACTAATGGCTCCGCGCCGACCTAGCAATATTTCTGTTGAGAATAAAGCTGGTATAGTTAGTTTATGAAATTAAAATAATAGTACGAGAAGTAGTAGCATATTGCCAGAGTGTAGATATGTGAATTGTTTTATATTGTTGAAATAAAAATAATAATAATAATATACATATTACGTAATTACACCATAAATTACACTGATTACCTACTATAGTAAACAATACCGCCGCCGAAAGGGTTTATACAATGAGGACAGGGTAATTTTGTTTCCTAAAAATTAAACAGAAACATCTTAAATAGAAACAACTGTCGCACAAGGATAACCCTGCCTCAAAAACACACATAAAGTTGTAAAACAATATACAACATGGAAATCTATACATTTCTATGAACAATAGAAAACGAAAATAAAAGCCACAGCGTAGCGTCAAACGCAACAAAAAATGTATTTATATCTAAATAATTAAAGTTTCTAATTCTAAATTATTTCACAGTATACCTATTTACACAAAGTGACACGCACTCTGCACACGGGCACACACCACCACCCACGGCCCACAATCTTCTAATATTTCTTGATAACGTGAGTATATCGTTGAATTTCATGATTATTTACAAAAGTGATAATTAGGAAAACGTTGAATATATAGGTAAAATTTTTAGACGTTGACATATCGGTTAAACTAAAACGTGAACGGAATCGTGGTCGTTAGCGTTTTGGCGTGTTAGGGCTGCATATCTCACGAAATATTGACCTGTTTAAAAAAGTCACATAAGATTGTATTTCAAAGATCTCTGATGACACTCAGACGATGGGGTGAACGAAAATAAAAAAATCATTCTTTAGTTCAATGTATGAAGAAACACTTCTAAATAATGTCGTTTTATTTTTAATTTTCTCTATCGAATTGGATGACAGTTAATAAAAAAACATGCTCTTGTGAAGTTTCATCGGAAACAGAACAATGGAACAATGGAGGGCACGGAGATATGAGCCTGTGACAGATGGCAATGAAAATTGTAAACATTTCGATTTTGCCATTCGGGTACGTGACCCTAAAAGTAGCTAACTTTGAGCAAGTATTTCTGAAGAACAAATAATTTTATTTTGAACTAATAAAATTTGTTTTATTGAGATCGATCAAAGTCAATATCAGTAATATTATAATCTTAATAGATATACAACAATTAGTTTCATTACGAACAGTATATTTATTGCACACATAGATATTGACACACATAGACTGGAAAAATCACAGAAAAAACAAATTAAGATTTGCCTACTACATTTCGTGTTGTAATTATCTCAATGTTTCAACCAAACACAAACAATGATAATAGCTTATGGTCTATCTAACAAAACTTTAAGTCTATAATTTTACCCCGGGTTTTCGATTATTTCAAAGTATCAGACGGTCCATCTAGTAAGATTACATTTCAAACTTTTCTAGTGAGATGTTGTTTATACATGTAATATAAGAATATGCATCAGGTCATTGAATTAAAGCAAAAAGTAACTACATTACATTTATATAATGCTTCTCTTAACTTTTTTTGATTCAATAATAAGCAATTTGCCAACTTCGCGGTGTCACATTCACGTTTCAAAAAGGTTAAATCCTTCTAGAAAAACAAAATAGGACAACAATTCTCAGCGATAGATACACCAGAGGAACCAAAATATGACATATTTGAAATGATGTCACTTGAATACTAATACGCGAACCTTGAAGTATCGCTATTTGCACAGTACCTAAATGTGTATGGGTTAGACAAATTTTATTTGTGGACTTCATCGGTTAGTTACCTCACTTCACACCTCGCGTTGATGTAAATTGAATCATCTCGTAAAGTACAAAACTTTTTTAAATATTATACCAGTAATTTTCGTTTTTACCTGTATTTATGTAATACCTGTTTTTCCTTTTAGTATTACTTTGTACTAAAATATAGAGCTAACGCGCCACTGAGTTATCGAATGGTTATCCAATTACCGTAGCGATGCTACCGCTATTTGTGTTTGACCTAGTAACCACGCTAAATCGATAATAATTTCGGAAAAAATAATTTAACATAAATATTTTACCAAGGTTCCTATTTTTATTTCAGAAATAAAGTTTTCAGATTATAACTAGTGTCTAGAAACAATTTGGTGAGTGATGAAAAAAATCAGCTCTTATAATATAGTAGGAAAATGATAAAACCAGGTATTTTCATTCTGACGTGGTGTGGGATGTCGCACATATTATTATTATATAATTACTGAAAAAATCTTATTTCTACATATAGTAAAATCGTAGGCTTTCCGTGTCTGAAAAATAAAATAACTAAAAAATCTGAGAAACAAGTAATGAAACAAAAAAAAATCAATTTTTGATCTTTTTATCTGTTTGTTGATTTGTCAGTTTGCTGGTTCGTTTGTACGTGCATCATATAAAAGTCAAAAATTTGCTTCCAAATCTAATTACTGTAAAATATGAAGCTTTATTCTGACTAACTAGTGTTTATTTCATCCAAATCGACGAACAGAATCAAAAGATATTAAGTTTTTAACTTTAGTTATGAATTTTAATTACAGTATCATGCTGCTACACCACAGCGCCACGTCCGATGTTGCGGGACAGTCCGCACGGGCGAAGTCGTGGGCACAACTAGTACATAAATTATAATTGGGAGCGGTTGATATGTTCGCGGCACCCTCAAACCACTTTTCACGTGTCTTATTGTTCATAACATCAAAATTATATCCTTTATATATAGGCCGTCGGAGTTTGCGTTCCTGACACATGACATTTATAGCTATAACATCATGTTTCTTGTGAATTGACATAATTATGTAATTTTTAATTTAATTTTGTGTCATTCGTGCATGCAAACGATAATAATATTTGAAAAAGGGAATCGTCCGACACGACGATACAAATTCACATCAACCATCCGACTTCTATGCCGATTAAGATCTGTCAGGAACGCAAACTCTCGACGGGCGATGTATAATATAGTAAGTATAACATTATTCCTGAGAAACCAGTAACAGTGTGATCAGCCGCTTTGTGTACCTAATTGTGTTAATCTCTTTTTCATGAGGATACTTAACTATTTATTTGATGCAACATTTAGTTTCTTTGTTCGCAGCATTATTTGACGATGATCGGTGCAATAGTGGCGATCCCTTTCATCCTCTGTCCGGCATTGTGCATGCTAGAAACGGACCCCGACCGTTCGAACATCATTTCGACTATGATTTTTGTTACTGGTACGTATTAATGTCATTCAAGTGGGCCTTAGATGATCAATTTGGTGTCGATTCATTCCGTGACTTGGGATTTAGATTTTCTGGATGAGGGTTGACGGATGCATAGCATAACGAAGCAGATTTACGTTACTCCACAGGAATTTGTGCTAAAGACATAATTGGGCCTTCCTGCAGCGGATACGCTGTGCGGGCATTGTCTTTTCGTCCAATCCAGAATTGGTAATCAATAAAGCGTGCGGAATTACTTCTTCAGTAACGCAAAGTTGCCGCAGGGAAGGTCAATCTTATGCGGTATACCTATAGTAACACGTATTCCAAAGCAATTGACACTGAAAAAGTGGTCGGCGGAGTTAATAGAAAGCGCTAGATGAAGCCGTGGCCACAAAACAATTAATTGTAAAATTAGTGTTCCATCAATATAACCAACACGAGTGATTTAACTGATACCAAATTGATTGTGTAAAGCCCTGCCTAATATTCTAATCACACAACTGATTAATTTAGACATACACATGACATGTGCACAGTGTCACAAAGAAGAGTGTTAATTTGGAATATTTATCCTATCGGCATCACGACTTTTAACTGAACGATTTACTCTTCTGTAAATGATATGATATTTCTTTCGTAGAAATTAATAATAAATAGAGTAAGTACTCATATTTTTTGTACAAGTAAAGATTTACCACGTACTAAGTTTTCCGCATTAGCATTTACGAAGTATCACGAAAATTTTGCCATCGTAAACACTAGGCTATACTCGGATTTGATTTTTTTTATCGAAAATCACACATTTTATGGGAAATTCAATTATAATCGTATCATTATAATCTCACAATAAAGTATGCAATTAGAAACTTCACAAGGATCTGTGTAAATCCATCGTAAATCATATTTCCATATGGCAAAGGTTTTCGTTAAACTGTACTGCGATGGGTATGGTTAGTAAAACATTGTAATACACAGTCCACTTGAAGAGCATGATTATTTTAGGGTTCCATACCCGAAGGGTACCGACGGAAACCCTATTACTAAGGCTACACTGTCCATCTATCCGTCTGTCACAGGGCTGTACCGTTTGAACCATAATAGGTAACCACTTAAAATTTTCACAGATTGTGTATTACTGTGGCCGCTATAACAACAAATAATAAAAATAAAATAAACTTGAAAACCGAAGGGGGTTCTCATACAAGAAACGTGTTGTATTTAATATTGTACGGTGATACGGAACCTTTCGTGTGCGAGTCCGACTCGCACTTGGCCGTTTTTTTTTTCTAAATCTGTGATGTAAAGTCGTATTTCAATTTTCAAGTACATTAAAATATTTTCTTTTAAAAATTTGTGATAAACTGTGAAAAATGGCAATCGAAAGTAGTAGTCCTCCTGGTGACTCCGGTACTATGTCTTCATTGTTTCATACCTACTGCTTTATTTGTTTTAAAAATTTAAGTTTCAAATATTAATATTTTAATTTGGATTTATTTATTTATTGAAAAAGAATATTACAGAAAGACTTACAGAATTATTACAAATTACAGTATTCTGGAAAGCAAAATAGCTTTGTGCGAATACCGCAACGCCTATTGACCGCTCAGTTATCAAAAGGGTAAATGGTTATTAAGTATTAGAGAAGAGATGCCAATAATAAAATTCGAAACATTAGACAGTATATTAGAAACTGAAAATTAAATTGAAGTGGAATATAGAAGCCAATCAAGGTTTTGAACAATGTAAGACGAAGTAACAAGCCCCTATAGTCTAGGAAGACATACGACTTGTATTGCCAAGAAGAGTTGGAGATTAAATCCCACGATAAGCTTCAGTCACGGAAAAGTGATCCGTCTACATTTTTAGGGTTTCGTGCATCCAAGATAAAATAAAGGAACCCTTATATGATCACTCTGGTGTCTGTCCGCCCGTCACAGCCTACTTCCTCCAAATCTAAAATAATAATCGGTACAAATAGGTACACTGTTTGGGGACCCAACGACGGACACATCTGTTAGTGTAAACGAAGAATTTTCATTTCGGGGGGCTAAGTGGAAAATTGAAGAAAAAAACATACTTAAGTACATCGTGTTACATAAAGACATGAAAGCGCGTAATAGGAAATACTAATACATTTTATTTTTAATTTTAAAATCCATGGCATAAATGATACTAAAGAATATATGAGAATTAACCTTTCCCCCCTCATCACCGACACTAATGAGCCTAAAATTTATAAAAAAAATAAATATATGACTTCACTTTTACACGAAAATCTAAGCGACTAACGAATTATCATTTTGGTGGGCAAATCAGATAATAAAATAAAACTTGACGTATGTGCATCATATGACGTAGCCAATGAAAGTGCTCTTTATGAGAAATACAAAATATTATTTAAGTTATTTTTCATACATAGTTTACAAAATTCAAAAGATATTTCTTACAAACTGTTTTATCCCTCATTTTAATGTGCTTTATAGATATTGAATAGATATTAAAGAAAATCTACAATGATCAACTAATATCTTCTATATCTCCAAAACTACTGACCTTAAAATAAAAAATTAAAAAACCGGCCAAGTGCTAATCGGACTCGCGCACGAAGGGTTCCGTACCACCATAAAAAATAAAAAAACGAGCGCGACGTTAAGCGAACTTAACCATTAATCGTTATTAAAGTTATTGCATAAATATATTTCATTTTTATTTCGAAGGCGCTCGATCCTCTCTGGCTAATCCGAAAAGTAATAACATTAGTGCACTGATAGCTAGAGACAATTTTTATTACTTATTTTATTACAGTGAACTTTTGACTTTTAGTATCGATTGTGAAGAGAATAACTTCTGCAAAGGAATGAAAATAACATGCTATCTGTCATTTTCTATGGAATTTTTACAAAATTTTTACTTATTAAAGTACATTTTATAAGTTAATCTATTACTCTTTAAATAATAGTCTAGTTTTCTTTTTTTATTAGGTACTTTAAGTTTACATAGCGGTCCCAGACGCCTTCCAGACGGTTTTTAATTTATTTTCATTTCAAAATTTTTAAACATACTTATTTAGTTAAACTAATAATTCATACATGATCAGACAAAAAATAATTTTCAAGTTTTTAGTTTTTACTTCGTAATATTCCTCATTCCTTTTCAATATAGTGTACATTATTCTGCTAGTCAACCCCTTTCATTTGCTACCCATATTGAGGGATTTATGAAAAAAATTTGTAATTCGCCATTTTGTAGCGCCGCCATCTTGGATTTGAAATTTGTCATAGTGTATTCTACTAGAAGCCCTTTCATTTGATACCCATATTGATGGAGTAGTGAAAAAAATGTAATTCGCTATTTGAGGCAATTTGAGGTAGGCGGCCATCTTGAATTTGAAACTTGTCATAATGGATAGATGTATAGATAGAATAAAATATACTTATGCATAATAATAGACAAACCCTTGCGTACCTATGCATTTTATATCACCTTAACTAATCATATTATAGCCAGTGCACTTATAGTTGTTTAAAAGCTCAATGGTGCTTAGCTTCCATAGATACGTCTGAGTGGTAGGAAGCGCCAATAGGCATTGTTCAAATTTTTGCAACATGTCTACGACGACCATAAAGTAAGAATAATATAAGGTAGACACTAAAAGACACACCATGCTTAAGCTGCCTTACCGGAAAAATTAAGTGTAGTTGACGCGCCTCGTTTGGCAACAGCATTTGTTACCCCGCTTCTACACATGTGGACAAACCTGCAAAACATTGACCAACACGCATATGTGGGAGGCATTCGTATTCAGTGATGCCTAGTACAGCAAACATTTGGGAAGAGTTCCTGTGTGTCTTTTGGTGATCCGTGTCGTAGACAAACTTCATGTTGAGGATTGAAAATTTTAATTGTAGGTATCGTGACATGGCTGCAAACGACATTCGGTTGTCGTCTTCCTATCGTCCAGGGCGGCACAATATCGTTCTTGGTGCCGACGCTGGCCATCTTAGGATTGCCAGCGTGGCGCTGTCCACCGACACACGAAATTGAGTCGCTTGATATTCCTGCTCGTCAAGAGCTTTGGATGACACGCATGCGAGAGCTTTCCGGAGCTATAGCTGTTTCAGCTCTGGCACAATTATTTATGGGTAAGTAGGTATAGTTCAGTACAATTATTTTGTAGTCATAACCTTTTTTTGGAATTCTATTGGACTCTAAATTAATTCTTAATCTGCATGTTGAATTCATTATCAATAAAGTTTATCGAATGATGGGTTTTGTATTTAGAGTTGCTAGGGATTTTAGGAATAGTAATACATATTTATATCTTTATAAGTCACTCGTTAGATCTCAGCAGAAGTACGGTTGTATGGTGTGGAATCCTTTTTATACAGTATATATTGACAATATTGAGACCAACCAAAAAAATCGGTTGACCCTGCAGGCCATCCCTGAAACTTCCCGCTATTTTCGAGATCAAAGCGCTTGAAAATATCCCTATTGGAAAACTATTAAACTTGAAAGAGCTCACAATATTTGTTTTCTGAGCTCTCCAAGCTCAAAAATAGAATTTCTATAAATTTTGAATTCTTCAGTTCAAAAATCAGGGACATATTCAAAGAAAACGTTATTTTGTAAATTTTTGAACTGCGATATCTTTTGAACGCTTTTTTTAAATTTCAATGCAATTTACGGCATTCTATGCAATTTTGTGAGCATATTTTTTTTTTGTATAAAGTCAAAAATCGATTGGTCGTAAAATCTAAAAATTATGTTAAAAAGACACTATTTCGGAAATTTATAAATTGCGATATTTTTTGAACGCGTCGTTCAATTTTCTTTTTTTTTTTTTTGACTGCATTCAACGCAGTTTTTATGCACAAAAAACGTAGAGAAAATTTCAAGTTGATCGGTTGGAAAATCTCAAAGTTATCTGAAAAAAATAAATTAAGCGTCTGTTTTTGTTTCCTGAATAAATAATAAAAAAAGAATTAACCCTGGATGTTCATAGAGATACCGCATTGTGACAGGAAAAATGTGAGCAAAAAAATGTACATATACAAAGTATATACCAATTAATGTTTTAAAATATTTACCATGAAGTAGAATTTTATGTAACTCAAATCTTTGAAAAGTAAAAAAAATTCTAAAATTACATTTCGTGTGTAATTTAACAAAATATTTGTTTAAAACAATGATAATGGCGTATAAACTGTCTAAACGCTGAGTCTGACGTTTTCGATCGTTTCGATGTATGAAATGCTCCATCCTGATCGTTCTGTTATCTAAGACCACGACGTATAAAAAATACGTACATACGTACAAAAGCTGATGCCTTTTTCCCATAGAGGTGTGCAGAGATTATAACTATACCCATAATAGATAGGCCGGTAGTAACAGGTTTGATGCAAAGTTTTTTTTATTATATGCATCGTTTAAATTATCTAAAGTATCACATAACGCGGCATCATCAACCAAAGCTGCATTTGCAATAAAAATTTATGATTTCAAACAATTCACAACAATTTAACGCATGTAACATGGTTTTTGCAAAGTACTCGGAGCGCGCGGCCCTGTGTAAGTAAGACATGCCAACCCTACTAGCGCTGTTTCATTAAAATTTAGCGAGACGCGTGTAGGGATGTCGACATCATATAACTACGAACAAATATCTCTCTACTGCGGGAGCGTGTAAGCCGCAGGATGTGCTAACAATTATAGTGTTAACTTTGTCCGCTCTCCCGACGCTCGCGGTAGTAATCGTCGGGAAGCGTCCTCTGTCTCACCGCACCGGTTCTTCCCACTTGTGTCACCTATTTATCGCGAAGATGTTCTACATATAGAATCTTAACCTACTTTGGTTTTTGTTAGAATTTAAGCTCTTTCGTGCATAAAGCCCTAAAATCTTTAAATTAATATTTAAATAAATAAAAGGTTGTAAAAGGAAGGGGTGTTAAAAAACAATTTTATGAAACGTATGTATTTTGTAGGATTATTTTTGTTGTTACATGGAATACGAAAAGCTACTATTCCGACTTGAATAACACTTACCGCAATAACAATATTGCAAAATTATTACAATAATGTTGAACAATTTAAGGTATGCCGTCAAAAACGAGTAACTCATGTAAGACTTTAATGAAAGAGGAATTTATCTGGGATATTTTGATTCACATAAATTCCTCTTGCATAAATCTGTTCTAAAACGTATTCGGATTGTACTGTGTCGCGAGCAAATGACCTATGTTTTATTTGCTTTTCTTGTGGTTAGGTTACTTCGGTGTGATCGGGTCGGTGCTACGTTTCGTAACGCCGTTGACGATAGTGCCGACTGTGGCCCTGGTGGGGATCACACTGTTCGACCACGCCGCGGGCGCAGCTTCTCAGCAATGGGGCATCGCCGCTGGGTGAGTTGCTACCTTTCTATAAACTTTATAAAAAATAACCAAATATTACGACAGAAGGATGAGTTCAGATAAGGATCAATATAATAGGGGCAAAACTAGAACCAGGACGGTAAGCTGGGAAAGATTTATAATCGAAAACGGATTCAGTACCTACTGATGTTAAAAAACGCGTTGAGAATCGGTATCTGTGAAGGAAATCGGTGCTAAGGAAAGATTGGAAAATGTGCTTAGAAGCACGGGAATGCCATTGAGATACATCTTTCCCACCCTTGATACGCCATAGACCGCCATAGTAAGCACTAGAAGATTTTATGTAAACTGTATTTTTTTTTCAAACAAACAAAAGTATAGTTTCAATGTTTGTACATTGAACAGGAAGAGTGCTATTCACAAAGTCTATTCAGATATTTTGTCTAGTGCAATATTTTGGGCATAGTAAAGCCTTCAAAAAAAGACATTTATGGTAAAGTACTATAGAATCCTCGCTTTTTTAGGTCAGCTCGAGATTTGTGGTTACAATACTCTTCAGGGTACATTCACAGAGTACCTCTAGGGCTCTTGAACCTGCAGAAGAGTAGTATACGTATGAACCAAGGCTAGCTGCTGGCATCGCAAAGCTGATCATGCTAAAAAAACCGACCAAGTGCGAGTCGAGACTGCACACGAAGGGTTCTGTTCCACCGTACAATAAAAAAAACACGTTTTTTGAATGAGGCCCCCTTTAATTATCAACTTTGATTTATTTTCATTCTTAGTCCTTATAGCGGCCATAGTAATACACACTATGAACACCTGTTAAGGTTCAGACGATACAGGCCTATAACAGACGGACGGACGGCAACGGGACCTTAGTAATCCGTTGGTACCTATTGGGTGCTGGTACCCTAAAAACGCGGGGCTTCATAAAATATATCAATGAATGGTTGCTCCTTAATTCCACTCACTTTGTAGAGTTCCGATGCCAAAGTTCAAGTGTACAAATTCAAAAATAAGGGTGTTCGTTATGTTGGCCGATAAAAATGACTGTTTGGTATTTTCCGAATATTATCTACTATTACCATCAAAATGTTATTTAAAGAAAGTAAAGTCTTAATATTATTCGAATGTAATTTGGAATAGAACCGCGGAGCTCACGGATTTTGCTCATCAAGTTAATAGATAATTAATTTTTTCATACGCATTTTTTATCAGATCAAATATTTTTTCATCAATTTTTATTTCACCATTTATTAAATATAAAAAAATTATTTCTATTAATTTTCTTTTTTTCAGGCCTTTCACATTTTTCATTTATTAATTATTTAAATAAAAAATATTTGATATACTTATTAAATCTGAAAAAAAAAACATTTGAGTAAATGATAGGTATATAAAAATAATAATGAAGTAAAGTGTAAAATGAAAGAACCCTAATGTTGAGAAATGATTGTTGTAGGTACTCACTGAATATACTTCAGTAGTAAAAGCATGATTAAAAAGAAATTATAATATTCTAGCCCATAAATCCAATAAACGGTTTTTCAACACATGGTTTACAAATTCTATGTGAATACACAGCAATATGTCTGTGCATATAAGGAAAGGCTAAAATCGAGAACAAAATAGGGCGCGAAAACATTTTGGCCGAGTAGTTAAAAGCCATAACTGCGGAGTCAAAAGTCGCGGGTTCGATTCCCGCCCTGGACAAATTTTTGTGTGTATGAACATGTCTATTTGTTCCGTGTCTGCATGTAACAGTATCCATATATGTATATTTATGGAACATATTTAAATATGTATATCTATTGTCTAGTACTCCATAACACAAGCATAATACTTGCTTACTTTGGGACTATATGGCGCTGTGTGGGATGTCCCAGATTTTATTATTGTAATATTGCGTAAAATTGAATATACCAAATAATCGACTGAATAATAGTTATATAGAACAACAATTCATCTTTCTAAACAGGGAATACTTTATTTTATTTCAATTTGTTTTATAAGCATTTATTTTATAAACAAAAAAAGTTAACTACATAAACACCACCATCGCAGCTTAGCGAAGCTCGCACCATACACACATAATCAACTTTATGCATGGTTGACGGCCTCATCCGAAACCGCAACTAGCATTATATTCAGTTACCATAATATATATGGCAGTGAGGTTTACAATAAAGTTGGTTTCGTGGAGATTCTATGTTGGAGTAAATATGTCAGTTATGAATTTCAAGAGCTTTTAATATACGTTATTGGATACTATTTTGTTGTTATACAAAGAAATCCAGTTATGAGATTCAATTAGTTTGTTTATTGAAATTCCTATTAATTCCTAAAATGGCAAGCTATATTCGTAACCTTAAGTGCATGAAGGTAAACCAATAATTGTACAATATGTACATAAGAATTGATTTTTTATCGTGATTTAGGACAGAACGATGACGTAGGCTTTGTTCTTTATGTCTTCATTATAAGAATGTGTCCATCCTAAGTAACAAATTTAGTTGTAGAAAAGTCTCAGATAAGTTATACAAAATTTCTATGGAATTTTACAAAAATACATGTATCAAAATATCCTCATAATAAATTTCGCATAAACTTATGATAGCCAAAAGGGCCTGTTGGAATAACCCCGCTAGGTTTACTTTATAACTTAGAACAGACTAGATAAACCTAAAGGTATACTTGTAAACCTAGATGTACCCGTAAATTAACCATTTTATAACTCGGTAAAATGCAGTTTTACCTAATTAGAACCTTCATAAAGTTTACACGTAGTCGCGAAATAGTCAACAAGCATAAAATTTTATTGAAATACAACATGTTGGATATGCCAATTCCTTAATATAACTTTCATATGATAAAAAGGCATTTTGCAAAACTATCATATAAGATAATTGCTATTTGGGATATTAGCCGAGAATTAGAAGTCAAAACTAATTTTAAACCTTTCTCATTTCGTGTTTAAGTAATTCGAAGCTATCAAAAACTGACATAAATTCTGAACTTACCTACCTACTCGTCTTTAAAATTATTCAACATAAGTTAGGCCAAACAGCAGAAGCAGTGTTTGATACATGTCTGGCTTCAGTTAAACTATTTTTTTTAAATAATTTTGTTAATGAGTTATATGAAATAAGCACTAATACTCACTTTTTCATTGAATGTTAGATTAACTAACTTCCTTTTAAAAAAGTTCAAAGGGCCAAATTACCGCAGCAGGTAAAATTATGGCTCAAGTAAGTATAATTTCATTTGAGGGTCAAGTTACCTTGACTGACTGACCGATTGGCGGAGTGGATAGAGATCTTAACTGCAGAAGCAAAGGTCGCGGGTTCGATTCCCGCCCGGAACAAATATTCACATAGTCTGGGTGTAAAATATCTATTAAAGTATATACTTAGTAATATAAAGAATATTTAATTATGAATGTATATCAGTTGTTTAGTACCCATAATACAGGAATACTTACTTACTTTGGGACTAGATGGCGCTGTGTGGGATGTCCCAGCTATTATTATAAATGGTACATTATAAATCGTTGGCCAGTAATGGCTAGCCAAAAACAAATTGGCATCAGGGTTTGAACGAAAAAACGCGTGCAATGTTAATACTAATTTTCTAAAATGTCAAATTCATTTTACGTGTACAGAGTATAAAAAAAGCGCTAATACTTCAACGGACCCTAAAGTGATAAGTACAAATGTAAAAGTTAATAAAATTCGAGTCCAGACTTTTAAGGTTCTCTGGACTAATTCTGTGACCGATTCAGTGACTTTCGAAAGCGGCAAGACACTTTGAAGCCACTTCAAAGTTTATTACAATATGCTCTAATAATTTAGTCAGGTAGCAAAATCAGTATTAAATGATGTAAACCGTATTAATATCGGGTCAGTGATTTTGTAGATTGATGCGTTTATACTTGCGAATACGTATAAATAGAATATTTCTTATGTTTCCTGTCTATGCTCGAGATGTTCAGACGAATGTAGTCCAAACAATGTATACGTTATAAACGACATTGTATTAATTATGCAGATAGACGGTGAGTGCAGGGTGCAGCCATAGCAGAGTTATGTTCAGCGGAAAGTAGAACTCGTGGGGAGCCATTTTGCGTCATAACTACGGCTATAACGTCGTCGCAAATTGCAAACTTTAATGATAATATATCGACTTTTGTAACTATAATAAATAATATTGATTCGGTACGTTAAACGAAAAATCTCACCATTTTCACTTTTTACTCGTACACGGAAAACATTGAAAATGTACTCTATTTAGATTTTCCAACCAATGCGCAATGTAACAAATCAAAGTAAATAAATTTTCATATGACAATGACCGTTGCCCCGTATGCAATTGACCCAAGCTATCATTGTGGGATTATAAGTTGACCCAAATTGAAACATATATATGTACATAATCGTCTTTTTTGAAAATTCTTAGTAAAATATGATATTTTCTAGAATGCCGGGTTTTATCGATATCATATATTAAAACTTTTACATACGGTTCCATCTTTACATACTCGTAGCTCACAATTGACCATTCCCAAATTTTTCAACTAAAGTCCGTTATTTTTTTTCGAAGGCATAGGCAATTTTAAGAAACTAATTGGATTTTTTTGTTTTAGATCGGTATTTCCGTAGTTACATATGTATATCATTTTGAAAATTCTTATAGCGTGACGTCACAGGATGGAATTATAGGGTCAGCCATTGGTGTTACACATTTATAAAAATAATGCCACTCTCAGAGTATTGGCATGGAACTAATGACAGTTGATGACATGACAGCTAACACTATGAGAGTCCACCACGCTGTTCCCGTGGGGGTTGGTGGTTTTTAACGACTGCCATCTAATGATGGCAACCGGGACCGACGGGTTAACGTGCTCTCCGAAGTACGGAGTCAGTGATAGTTATGTACTTAAGCCAGAAAAAACTCATTGGTACAAGCCCTAGGATTTGAACCACGACCTTCTAAACGAGAAGCGGGCTCGCCGCCTCCCGGCTGTCACGATGTAAAAGTAACACTCTTGTAGAATGACGTAATGAGGGCTTAATAAAAATTTAACTTCAATACTTAGGGAGTTATAAGAAATAAATTACCAATTAAATATCAGGGGATCGATAGAGCGACCTGTTGCAGACGGGACCGCCCGCTCTAGTTGCCATGACGATAGGGGAGCGCCCCCACGAAGCGAAGTTCTTGGATTTTAATATATATCATCGAATATATTAATATTTATCATTGTACACATATTTTATTTATTTGCTTAAAGTTAATATTACGATAAGAGCAAGGTAGATTAAGTTAATACCTGTATCAGGAGAGATCCGCTCTTTCTGCAGATCAAAATTTACACTGAATTTACGTACTTTTGTTATAATTATACTTAATAATTATAACAAAAATGGAAATAGAGAAATTTCAATTCAATTTTTCCGAAAGGCAAGAAAATAGTATGTGTAAGTAAGTGGAACGGGGTCCTTATAGCAAAGTGGCGGCGAAGCCACATCATGTTTAGAAGGTCGTGATTCAAATCGCAGAAACCGGCATGTACCAATGAGTTTTTTCTGACTTTAGTCTATAACTATCACTGACTCCATGCCTCGGAGAGAACGTTAAGCCGTCAGTCCCGGTTGCCAGCATCATATGGCTGTCATTAACATCCACCAACCCGCGCTGGAGCAGCGTGATAAATTAAGCTCCAATCATCCTCATCCATAGAGAAGGCCTAAGCCCCAGCAGTAGGGCATAATGGCCTGATATAGAAGAAAATCGTTTGAGAGGCTGGGGTAGCACTAGATGTTGCCGTTCTTTCTAGTGGAAGGTTTCCATTGGATAAAAAATTAATCTTCATTCGAAATGAATTACGAGCAGAGTTTAAATTAAATAAAAATAATTAGACTTAGTTTTATGGTTTCGAACCTCAAAAGGAAAAAAACGGAACCCTTATAGGATCGCTTTGTAGTCTGTCTGTCTGTCTGTCTGTCTGTCTGTCTGTCAAGACCCTTTTTCTCAGGAACGCGTGGAGGTATCAAGCTGTAATTCATATCAAATACTCTATCTTGAATATCGATATCTTGAATATTTTGCTCCAAGCCCGTTTATATTAAGCCTGTAATATTTTGTTGACTTAGATTTGTGAATGTACGCAAGTCATTTTTCAGTATTGCATGTAACTATTGCTTAATAAAGTATATTTTGCTTCACTATGAAATTAATAGCAAAGATGCAACTGTGAAACCATAACAGGACGGCTTTATGGCGATCACATATATATCGTACTAGAAATTGATAGGAAGTAATAGGCGGATCTGCGCTACGTATATTATACCATTTCTAACCCGTACCAATTTCTGTGCTATAATCAGACGTGTGACGTAGACGAATTAACCTTTGAAGCAAATATAAATACTTCATAAACTATCATCATCAACTAAATCTCGAAGTTTAGGCTGAGGGAAACCATTAGTTGTTTAAATTATAAACACGAAACTTTATTAACCTACACAACTTCCGTTTTGTGTGGTTTTGTTGAATATAATATTAATTATTCGTGATAAATGGCAGACACTAGGTCACTCATTAACACATATACTGCCAAATGGGTCATATGTGGCTGACAGTGTATCAAGTCATTAGGGCCACGTCAGTCTCATGTGACCGACAGACCTAAGTCCAAACTGTTTTATAAAGTGAATATCCGGCGTCGCGTCGGTCACAGTTCTTATAACAAATTGTATTGAAAGTGACGGACGAAGCGCTGTAGCACCTCACTTTGGCGTTAGCGCTCTCAATATTTTGAACGTAATTCATACGGAAATTGAAAGTGAACAAAATCAAAGTACAATAATGTTTCCTTTTAATAAATTCAATGAATGTTCCGTTTATTTTACTATTGAAAGACCTTTACTATAACCATAGTCCATAAATATGATTCAAATTAAAAGTTCATCTTCGCGGTAAATAGGCGATACAGTTGGGAAGAAGCGGTGCGGTGGAGCAGAGGACGCTTCCCGGCCATCACTATCACGAGCGTCGGGAGAGCAGACAAAAAAGATTTAGTTACTTTAAGGCAAAAGGTATTAAAATGTAACAGAAGTTTACGCGTGTCTAATAGATTTAATATATATGCGAAGTTACGAAAAAAAGATACTTGTTCTTAGCTATGCGATATCGACATCCCTACACGTGTGTCTCGCGCTAAATATACGCAAATCGGCGTTAGTGCCGAAGATGACTTACTTACTCGGGGCGCGCGCTTTAAGTACTTTGGTATAGGTCGCAGTATCGCAGGCGGTCGCAAGGCGTAATCGATAAAATGGCCGGCGCAGCTTCAAAGTATTTTTTCACGTTGGCGCTGCGTCGCATGGGTAATATGTGATTGACATATTTTTTTTCAGCATTTACATGCTTTAACATAATGTTAAATACATTAACATGTTATCGTGTCAATTTCTATCCGATTGGTATCGTAATATCCAGTTATAATTTTTATCCATTATCATAATTTGTTATTACGGCAATACATGTGTTAAGCTGGGCCTACGAACGCCCTTTAACACCATTGAACTGAAAATAACCTTTATAGTCACCCCACTGCCCTATAACATTACCTACAGAGAGGGTGATAGGTCCACTTATTATCGTAATTCAATTCAATATGCCAGGCATTAGGTAGGTACTTAAAGTGTAGATGATGTTTTTGTTTATCGACCTTTATTGGCGGACCTTTTTTTCTTAGTCCCACGCCTAAAAAGCTCTTAGTTATTAGGATAGCAATGTAAGTTATATGCATTATTATAAAAATTCAAAAGTCTTCAAAATCTCTATTAGACAGAAGAGCGAACATACTAAAATGAAGCTGCTTATTTACTATTCAGAAAATATTTGTATTTGCATGTTGTAATGCTTGCACCCCAAACGGTCTTCCCGCATCTGCATTAAGTGGATTCCTGCCAGCTTTATTAGGTCTCTGATCCACCTAGCTTCAACACTCTGCTTGCTACTCTGTGGTCTCCATCCGTGAACAAGTTCTATTCTAGAGGTTGTCAGTTCTGCAGGATGTATGCCCTACCCTCTGCCACTTCAGCTTCTAATGTTACGGGTTATGTTAGTGCCTCTGGCTCTATTATAGATTTTTTGGATCATCGATACAGATTATTGATTTTCTTGTATATTGATTTATCAAAATTGATCATTAAAAAAATAATTTATGCGCTATGTCCTCTACGCGGCTGTATGTGTGTATTATCACTAAACAACCTTTGGGCGATGCGAGAGCAAAAAATTATATAGTGCAGTAGGGCTAGCATGCACACCGCGACAAAAATTCTCGACGCTTATCTCGTGCCGAAACGAAATAGCTTTATATGTGACATATAGAGATATCGCATTACGGCACGTGATAATACGTCAAGAAATTTTGTAGCGGTGTGTATGCTAGCCCTGTAGGTTTGTTACATTAATATTGCTGCTACGTCTAATTGTGTATTTCTTCTTGATGTAAGTCTGAAATAGTAAAAGGTAGCTGAGTCATCTTTTTCAGTGTTGTATTTATTTTGTCAAGGATTATATATTGTGTTACGATCTTTACTGTGCCTTTAGGTCATTTGTGATGTGAATTTATTTTTGCTTGTAATTTAAGAAAAAATGTTGTGGTCATTATATATTATTTTTAAATGTGTTTTAATTACTCGTTTGATTTATATATGAACTAAGACTACAATTTTGGATGAGCTCTTACGTCTTAATTAGGGGTGCTAATTCTTCATAAATTTCAGGTACCTACGTATTGCGGCTTCCACCGCAGCCTGATGACATCAGAACGATTAGTTTGTGTTTGGCACATGCTACCGTTGGGCATACTTTATGCAACCAATTATAAATCCGTACATTTAATTACATTTAAGGGCTGCTCATTCTCAATGAGTAAATGCCACGGATCCGAGTGCAAAAGTTTTTTTAAAAGCAATGTACGAATTTGTATTTAGTATTATATCTACATATTAATGAACACAGGATGTTACATTTATAATCGTGTCGGAAATATACTAGTTTATAACGTTTAGAATTGACGTAATATTTTAGCTTGTCAGATATAATATGTTCATTCAATTTTGTATCTTTTTCATACCTACACATAAATTTTTCTTCTTTTTACTTTCTAGAACTTTCACGTTGCTAACACTGTTCTCCCAGTGCATGGGCAACGTACATATACCTGTGGTGGTCTGGCGGCCACACTCTGGTTTCCACCTTATATGGTTCCCACTGTTCAAGTTATTTCCAGTAAGTATTTTTTTATTGTAGATCATAGAGCCAAAAGTAACTAAATAGCGGATCATCTTGTATTGTTTTATTTATACACGCTACATGATGTAACTTTTACCATACGTGAAACCATACAGATGATAAAGTATCGATTAACAAGTATTAATAATTTGAAAAAAAGTAATATTAAAAAAAAACAAAAACCTGTATACAAAGCTATTAATAGAAAAGAAAATACAAGTTATGTCATCTATTTAATTTTGTATGAGTAATGTATCTAGAATGCACCATACAATGTTTTTTTTATTTGATACCTACTTAAACAATAAAATATTCTTTGATATAAATTTGACTTGAATTTTGTAAGGCATCGCAAACGCCAAATTTAAATTTTAAATATCCTATGTCACTTCAAGAATACTTATCTACGGCACCTCATATGTTAAAATCTATCAAGCAGTTTATACTGTTATGTACCTGAAGAAAGATGTCGTGTGCCTGTATAAAACACCTGTATAAAATAATAATATTACTTAAATACGGTACAATATTATTATAACATCGTAGGCCTAATTGAAACATTATTTTAAGAGTGGCCTCATAGATAATGCTGGCGTCACGTTACTATCAAGGGTTCGACCCCTATTAAAATTATAGAAACCTGTCTAATTCGTTTAACAGATACGTAAAACAAGGATTCTTTGTATAGAATTAGATCAAAACAACTGACGTAATAGTTATTTACACCATAGTATATAAGTCCATACTGTAACAGTATTAGGCCAGAGAAATATCAACGAAGCAATGAGATACTAGTTACTTTCGTAAAGTTTTGGTCGCTATAATTAATTCTTGAAATTATAAATTGTACCTTTATTGTAGAGTATATAACATAAGTTTTATCTTGTTTGTAACAGTAAATAAAGATAAATCTTTTCTAATAATCTTAGGATTATTACCTGATGTCCATCTGGGTTGTCAGTTAGAAATATTTGTTTCTAACCCGATTAACCGTGCCATTTTTATTTTTTGTTTAAAATGTTTTTTTTAATATAATTATTTTAATTGTAAACAATCAATCAGTTATGTAACATTATAATAAAATTGGTAGGGTCAGATGTGCGATAAGCAAGATGAGGTGAAATGCACACGATATTTGAATTTATTATTTTAACTGAGAGGCCATGTAGGTCCGCAGCTTTTTTCATTTCTAATGATTTGAATACTTGCATTTGTCCCAAACAATTGACCACTAGTAGTTTATCCAGATAGACGGAGAGTTTGTAGTGACAGGTACCAATCTAGGTATTCCGTTGGGAATACATTTTTTACACATTTTGTCTGGATGGTCGAATAAAAATAGGTTTTCCTAACTGTCCACCTATATTTTTTTAGCTGTTACTTTATTACTTGTATTCATTTGGTCCCACATGTAAGCGTATAATGCATATATAAGCATAATATAATATAATACGAGTATGTTATAAGATTTATGTATATGTATACTGTAAAAATTGTTAGTACATTTGATAGGGAAATGCAATTATTTGCTAATAAATTATGTTTGCGATATGGTAGGTACCGTCATCAGATGAATGTAGTGCGAACTTTTAAAGCGTGTAGAGCTTTATAAACTAAAAATTTCAAGTGAGTATGTGGCGCAAACTAACGGTTGCTTAGAAAAACGTGTTTAAAGTTTCGTTTTTTTTAACGTTTTGTTCAGTTTAAGTATAAGCTCTACATGCTCTATAAGTTTGGACTACGTTCTACGTTAAATGTTTTTTTGTTTCGATAATCATCGATATTCTAGATTTTTAGTGGAATTTAAACATATTTACTTATTACTTCATCTTCATCAGCCCATTTTTACCCCACTGCAGGGGCTTAGGCCTCCCCCGGGGTGAGAGGGATTGGCGCTTAAATCCACCACGCTGCTCCACTGCGGGTTGGGGATTGTAACGACGGCCATCTATTGACAGCGTCCGGGACCGACTGCTTAACGTGCTCTCCGAGGCATGAAGGCAGTGATAGATATGTACTTAAGTCAGAAAAACTCATTGGTACACGCCCGGATTCGAACCGTGGCCCTATGGCCTTGTAAATTTGAGACAGGTTTGTTACGCTTTGGGCTATCACGACTTATTACTAACATCGTTTTATTTTTCTTGGTTTCCTTTTATTTAAGATACTATGTTGTTTAGAAGAAATTAAACCTTATGGTTGACCTTACCGATTGGTGCTGTAAAAGTGCAAGGCGTTCTTTTTTGAATACTTCACATTTTTAATTCCCAGCTCAAGCGGGTCTTTTATAAAAAAAAATGGATGCTGTTTTAGTTATCTTTGAAAATAAAGGGATGTTTCCTTCAGTTAAATTTGGTATTATCAATATTTAGGATACTTTACCCTGCAACTCCCGCCTTTTATTTCCACCTGTGTAGTTCGCAGTATAGTAATAATATCCGGGACATCCTACACAGCGCCATCTAGTTCCAAAGTAAGCAAGTATTTTGCTTGTAGTATGGGATACTAAATAACTGGTATACATACTTAAATATTCTTTATAATATTTAGATACTTTTACACCCAGACACGGAACAAACATGCACACAAATATTGGTCTCGGGTGGGCATCGAATTCGTAACCCTTGGCTCCGCAGTTAGCACCTTTAACCATTCGGCCAATCGCTCAGTCATCAGCCAGTATGACTTGGATATATGACTTGCCCCCAATATACAAAAAATAGAGAACGTAGATTTCAATGTGAATGAGGTAGGTATGCATAAAGAACAATGGCGAAATCTTATTTGATTCAAAGTTGAGCGTCTAGAAGTGACTTATATATACGGATGTGATTCTTTCAAATATTTACGTTTTTTCAAGTTATATTCTTAGCTGAGGCAAACCGAGTAAAAAAATAATTTTTATTAGAATATAATTAACTTTTGGTATTAAGCATTTCAACAAATTGTTCTGAATAGTTCCTTTGCCGTCACTTTGGCAGCACTGGCCGTCAGCACAAATACATGTTGATAATTAGTGTACAGTACATTTGAACATTTTTTAACCTGCACCAATCACCAACATACATTTATGCTGACAGCCAGTGCTGCCAAAGTAACGACAAAGGAACTATTTGATGAAACTATGTTGAAAGATAATAGAATAGAGCAGGCATAGAAAGCACTCGGAAGTGAAAATATAATTTTGACCGCTCAAATCGCGAAAATACCCGTCTGTGAGACGTCTAGATATAATTAAATCTCAAATAAAATGGCGTCTGCCGTTGTTTTTAATATGCTCGTGCTGTAGACGAATCTGACGAATAGTGATAACAAATAATTGCAAATTTTGTTCGCGAGAATCCATTGCACGCTTAGTACTGAACGGGCAATAATTAGTAAAAGATAGTGTTCGTGTGTAGTACGAATAAGAAGTGGAATATACTTTTTATCGATGTTTAAATGTGGTTCTACGTATAATTTATGAATAAAGGGTGGCTGTTTGTGTGTTTTCCTGCTTCTAATCAGATTATCAGATAAATACTTCCCCCAATAAATAAATCTTTTATACATGAGGCTCTCGATTGAGTACTGCTGCCGAGACGCACTTTGCGAGGAAAAACGGCTCTCATTATAGTGTTGCCCTTCGGGGCTGCCTCAACATTAAGAGTCCAGAGGGTACCTGATTTTCCTCAGAAGGCTGTGCTTGGACAGTAGGAAAATACGCGGGAATTCGGTAGAAAACGCGGAAGCCTTGTCAATAATACTACACAGTTTTATTTACAAGTAGAGTGTAAAAGAGCGAACAAATCGTTATAAAAATGTGCGCATGGTCTTTCTAGGTGTTGCTGACGATAATATTGATGTGGCTCGTTTGTTTGGCACTCACTGTGAGCGGACAATTACCCCGCGGCCACCCCGCACGCACCGATGTCAAGTTGCAGATCATCGAAGACGCGCCTTGGTTCCGTATACCGTACCCAGGTGAATTCAAATACCATAAACCTTTAGGTTCAAATTGTCCTCTGTATCAAAATAATCACTTACCAAAATGTCCACTGCATATCTGTCCTATTTGAATCCACCTGGATTCATATTATCTCAATTTTAGTGAGGGTGTCCGTCACCAAGAATGGTTGTTACTTCCTAAAAACCGAGTTCTTCATAAGTGATAGTACCTACCTACTTCAGTGCACTGTCACGTAAGGGGCCGTCCATTAATCACGTGATCTTTTTTTAAGCATTTTTAACCCCCCCCCCCTTGGTGATACATGGTGAGGTTTAAGACTACCTCCCTACCCCCCCCCCCCATCCAACATCACGTGTATTATTAGTATCTACAAAAATTCTTAAATTTTTTAGAATATTTTAGAATATTATCTTACGGGTATAAAGTATAATCTTATTTTATTCTGAAATTAAGGACCATGATAAAAATGTCTAAACAGAAAAGTTGCAGGTTGTTTTTGATTGGTATAAAAATAATAAACGAATGGTGTACACTACATGCCGCTTTTCGATTTAAAAATAGCGCGTTTGAAAAATAAATACACGTGATATCTTACTACACCCCCTTCCCCCCTTGTGACATTTCGTGATTTTCGTCAAACCCCTCCCCCCCCTTTCAAGGCTCACATGATTAATGGACAGCCCCTAAGGCGAAACACAAATAGAAATGATTGAAATAAAAATAAATGTTTTTATACGCGCTAATTCGCCAAACCCAAATCATAGTTGGCTAACCAGTACCCCGACTCTTGTTTACTTTCTTGTATTACAAGCCAGAGCAAAGAGAAAAAAATATTTTTAACTTACTTCAAAAAGGAGGAGGTTCCCTGTATTTTTATTCTGACTTATCTGTATTCTGTTGTTCGACCGTATTTTTTTAAATTCTAGATTTTTTGTATGTATGTTTGACTGTAATCATTTGAGCGATGCGTTCACAAAATCTACCCATACTAAATAATATTAACCTGGGACATCTTACAAACGGCCATCCAGTCCAAAACTAGGTAGTGTCTATTATATTCATAGACCAGTCAACCTATAGACCACGCTTTAATAAACGTTGATACGAAAACGAAATCGCCAAAAAGTGGCGGGGTGCGGGGAAAGGTCGGCTAGTTTTCATTGGCTCGTCCAAAATTGACAATATCGCTGACAAATAGGCTTCCGACATGCTTCCAACTGACCGCTCACAAGAGACGTAGTTATGTAGTTATGGTAGTGTCACTACCATAGCCTTGGCGAATGCTACTCCCTGTCAAAGCGTGGTCTATAAGGTTGACTGGTCTGTGATTATATTATTTTATATTAGATACATATATAAATATTTTACACCTAGATACTCTCAATCGTCTATTAACAAATCTAAAAATGCATTTACTAAGTACTAGCTAAAAATCTTACGTATGATTTATAAATACGGGCACTAACAAATGCATGTCGAACGTTTTAATTTGATTGTTTTAATTATAAGCCGTTTTGTCTCGAACTCTCAAAACGGGAAAATTAACTCCTATTGTGTTTAAAGGACAATGGGGCGCTCCAACTGTCAGCGTGGCCGGAGTGCTGGGAATGTTGGCCGGCGTTCTTGCATGCACCGTAGAGTCGATCAGTTATTATCCAACCACGGCGCGCATGTGCGGTTTGTGCATATATTACTTTCCTGTATTTACTGGTCGAAGTTACCAAATCAAATCATTAATTAACAAGCTGTGACTGGAACAGAACATAAACCAGATAAAACATTATGGCTAGATACGTGGTTTGCGAGCGTGCGCAGTGAGCGTCTTATATGCCGTTGTTAATAATTTTTTTTCTAAGACATCCCATACAGCGCCATCTAGCCTCAAAGTAATCAAGTATTATGTTTGTATTATAGGAAACTAGGCAACTGGTTTAAATATTGCATTATGGCATATTTAAATATTATTCTTATAATATACACATACGTCGATACTTTTTACACCCAGACATGAAACAAATAAACCTGTCCATAGACACAAATATTTGTCCCGGGCGGAAATCGAATCCGCGACCCTTGGCTCGGCAGTTATGGTCTGTAACCACTCGGCTTATCGGTCGGTGAAGTGATGATTACAAGGAGAAAATACAGTAGAAAATATTGAATTCTATGGAATATTGCCATAAGGAGAATTGAAAAGAAGCATGAATTTCGATCAAAATATCTAAAGAAATTACCTACACTGCACAAGCAAGATGCACCTTATGACCTACATGTCGAAACTCTAAACGAACAATGCGCTCACGTCGCAGGCGTCGCAGCATCTATAAGCCCGTAATGGGTACACTATGGGAGGCCTAAATGTATTATTTTGATAGTGGTTCTCCCTCTAATGGTTTAAGAGGAATGTGTAGTGGCCATGTAGTGACAAATTTCCATAAAAACGGCGTTAACGGTTGCACCCCATTAAACCTTAACCGATTAGGGCAAAAAGTGGTATTTAGATCAGCAAAAACTAGGTTTCGCGGGAAATCCCGCGCATTTAAGTTTTTTTCTTATGATTTATCAAAACTAGTTTTTGTTGATCTGAAAATATTTTTTTTTCGCCAGTCGGTGAAGGTTTAATGGGGTGCAACCATTAACGCCGTTTGTATAGAAAATCACTTCATAATCATTTTAAGTTATACTTTTTTATTTTTACGATTTTATCTGCAAATTTTTAGGTTTTCGTTTTGGATGGATGAGAAACGCCTAAAACACAATTTGATGTCATAAAATCATATTTCGTACATTGTTCATTTCATTTCTTTGTAATTGCAAATAGCTACGGTTAAACTTAATTCCTAGCACCGTGGTAACGTTACGTAAATACGAGTATAGCACTGTGAATAGAAATCGGGACGTGGCGTCGTCAGAGCGTTATAAAACCAAATATCCTTTTAAAACAACAGACTGATTATTTTTGGGGCAGCCTTATATTATGTACCTTAAAAATTAAAAATAGACTACGAGGGGTAAATTTTGGAAGTAAATGTCTAGGCATACTGTTTTATTTATTTTTTAGAGTTAAACCAAAGCAATTTACCTACTCTAAGCAGTTACCAAATTAACGGTGTATTCAGATTTACCAAAATGTTGTATATATAATTAATTATAAATTTACAAATGACTGACGGACTGTTCGAGTATTTAGTGACCCTAGCCGCGGAGCCAAGGGTCGCGGGTTCGATTCTCGCCTGGGACAAACATTTATGTGCATGAACATGTCTTTTTGTTCCGTGTCTGGGGGTAAAATATCTAAATTTGTATAAATTACAAAAAAGTACATTTATGTATGTAGGTATACCAGTTGTCTAGTACCCCAAAAAACAAGGATAATATAAGCTTACTTTGGGACTAGATGGCGGTGTGTGGGATGTTCCAGGTATTTTTATTATTAATCAAATGTACGAAAATGATAGCCAATGGCCCGTCAGTTCTATTTAATTTTAGCAATAAAAACTGCGAATAATGTCGTAAAATCACTTGAAAGTATATTAAAAATACAAAACATAATTTCTGAAATTAGTTCGTTTCACTGGTTATAATAAAATTAATTTAAAAATTTTTACACAACTCGTGGCTAGCGTGGCAGTTGGACCCAAGCAAGCCTCTTTTTACCCCTATTTACATTTTGATATTTCTATACTGCTTTCATACAACCACCTAAACGATTAACCTTTACAGCGGCGCCACCTCCACCGCTGCATGCTATCAACCGTGGCCTGGGTACCGAAGGTCTGGGTACGGTGCTAGCCGGCCTGTGGGGTTCCGGCAACGGGACCAATACCTTCGGAGAGAACGTGGGCGCCATCGGGGTGACTAAGGTGACCGAAAATTATAAGTAATATTCACACGACGTCTTTCGACACAATAATATTTGTATTAGCATAATTATAAGCCATAAATTATTAAAAACTGCCAGTTACAAGAAAAAGATCCCGATAACGTTAATATTATAAAAATGATTTGGCCATTTGAATTAATTTCAATGTTATATGGAAAAGAAGTCTAGTTATATGAAGAAGAATATTTCAGCGAAAGCGATACATCTATATGCTGATTAAAATTGCAAAGAAGGCAATATGCGAACTCATTAACAATATTAACAATGTATAAGACAAATTAATGACACAAAGGAAGGACTAATTAGTGGTCTACAGTTATTTTGAAATCGTATGGAGAACACGACAATATTTCAGCTGAATAATATTACAACTTGATGAAAATAACGAGATAGGCTAAAAACAAACTAATGACATCAACTTCATCATAGTGTTCGAAGATACGAATTTAACATTGAAAGGATAATTGAGCCACCTCGATCCATTCCATAGTTATATGAAGAAGAAATTAACATCTCTGCCTGGTTGATATTACAATAATAAAAATATGTGATAAAATTACGGATGAGGAAAACGGATAGTTATGGTATAAACAACATGAAATCACTTCACAAGGCAAATCTATTATTATATACTTAAAGAAGAATTCATAATCTCGGTCGGCCCATTAGATTTCCAAGCATGACATAAATCTTGACTAGACCCAAATCAAATCAAATGCCTTTATTTCGTAGTTATGTAACATAATCTTGAAGTACGTCACAAGAATGAATTTTATTACTTTGTGGATGGACGTCACCACAAAGGCACATTAAAAAAGTGCTGGTTCCTCTCTCAGAAGAATACGCAAGAAACTGAGGGACGCTCTTTTCAACAAAATTATTAACAATTTTTTAACAATAAGTGCTTAAAGATGAATATTATTGAAAGAAAGTGATAGACGAGCGGCTTACACCCATGGATTTTTATCATCCAAGTAGTCTGATACTTTATAATAAGCTTTTGCCTAAAGCTTTCTTTTCATTTTAAAAATCCAGTAGCGTATCCAGGATTCAAGCTTATTTTTCAATGAACTTAAAAACCTATATTAGTGCTATACATGCAAGGTACGTTCTACGATCTTAATACGGAAGCTCGGGAATTTCCGTCAATTCATAAAGACATACGATATAATTATTTTATAAAAGCACAGTATTTGATAATAATTTCAACTTGATACCTCCACGCGTTCCGGTGAAAAAGGGTCTAGACAGACCGATGATAGACTTATAGATGGAGAACGGAGTGACTCTATAGGGGTCCCTTTTTAGGGTCCCATACATCAAAGATGAAAAAAGAAACCCGTATAGGAAAATTTTGGTATCCGCCTGTCTGACCATCCGTCACAGCCTATACTTTCTCCGAATCTACTAGATACAAAAGTTGAAATTCGATACATATACAGATTTTGGTGACCCAATAACAAACGTATAGCGTAAATGAAAGATTTTTATTTTGGGGAGCAAGGTAGAAAATTAAAAACAAAAAAAAAACTTTTGTAAGGGCTCCTAGTGACATGTCAAATGAAAGTGTTTGTTATAAAACGTAAATAAGTGGTTATCTAAATAAAATTTTGTTGATTTACTACATAAATAGGTGATGTATGACTATGCATTAATAAAATATCGAATATCTTGTTATTGAGAAATTTGACCTGAAAAAATAGCGTTTTTCGGTTTTCAGATCCCGTAATCAGCATGGAGCCCGCAACCCTAAAAATGCCATATTTGAATAGATCTAGTTACGTTAAATATGGTCAGCATTTAATGAACACTATACCTATTTAATTATATTAGGTACTTTGGTGACGTAAATAATTTACTATTTTACTGAGTATAAAATAGAAATGTATAATTTTCCAATTATAGCGTAGATCTTCTTGGAGATTGTTTTCATCTTAATTTATGTCATTGTGTTTGGGGAGGGAGGGGGGGGGGGGGGTACGCCCCCCTGAACACGCCACTGGCTATACCCTCTCTCCCCATCGATTGCATCATGCTACCATCATCCGCAGACCAAACCCCCGTTCCTAATTTCCAATGACGTAATTTATAAACGGCCATATACTCATTTTTATGTGTAAATAAATGACAATAATGTCTTATGAGATGCATAAAAGGGATCGAGATTATTTTATGCGTATTAACCTTAACAACTTGAAAAATAAATACAAAGGCGACTCTTCGACAAAAAAGGATAGTGAAATAATTGCAAGGGTACCTATTCAAAGTACATAGGATGCTATTATGAGATTAGCATAAAATACTTGAGTATATGGATTGGACAGGTGGGATCACGCCGCGTAGTGCAGTGGGCGGCAGGCCTGATGGTACTGCAGGGCGTAGTCGGCAAACTTGGCGCGGTCTTCATCATCATCCCACAGCCGATCGTCGGTGGATTGTTTTGTGTTATGTTTGGAATGATCTCTGCCTTTGGTAAGTATTTTACTTTTGTAGTACAAGAGAGGATTAAAATGAAACACCATTTGTTTTACAATTTCACTTTGAATCCCGAGTGTATAAAATTATACCCCATTCCAAAATTTTCCCAAACTATATAGATATACATACATACATAGGTACATAAACTCAAGACTGTTTTCCAAAGAGGTAGGCAAAGACTACTACAGAATGCATCTAGAATACCTATTAATAGCTATGTTTAAGTAAATTTTTGTATTAAGTACTAATTGTATAAATGCTGTTGACATTCCAAATAAAATTAAAATAAATAAATAAATAGCACGCTACCTCTTTCGGTTCCTCGACATTCAGTAATCGTTTCACGCAGAATCGTCGGTTTCAGGTGCCTAAAATTTCGTTCTTTTTAGAATTACTTAGTACCCGAAGGGTACCAATGGGAACCCTATTATTGAGGTTTCGCTGTCCATCTGTTCGTCCGTCCGTATGTCACAGGGCTGTATCATCTGAACCGTAACAGGTATGCACTTGAATTTTTCTCACAATGTGAGTGAAACGATGGACAACAAATAATAAAATTAAAATAGAGTAAATAATCTAAGGGGGTCCCCATACAAAAAACATGTTTTTGACGTTTTTGGTGATGGGTGATTGTGAGATCATTGTTTACACTTGAAATTCTTGTGAAGAATATACTGCTTTGGCTGCTATGACAGAAAATAATAAAAATAAAATGAAGTTAAAAATTAAAAGGAGTCCCCATAAAACAAACGTGGTTTTTTAGGATTTTTAGTGATTGGTTATTGTGAGATCATTTCTTATATACGTGCATACTACTATGGCCACTATAACAACAAATATTTAAAATGAAATTTAGTTAAAAAACCTGCCAAGTGCGAGTTGGACTCGCATACGAAGGGTTCCTTATACCGTAGATACAATATCTAAATATGTTGTGTTAAATATTGTACGGTGCCCGGAACTTTATTGCCTAACTCGGTTGCTACCACTAGATGCCAGTCGTTAAAATTCACTAACCCTCACTAGAGTAGCGTGGTGGATTAAGCTCTACGCCCTCTCATCCCGATGGGAGGCCTAAGCCCCTGCAGTGGGGCATTAACGGGCTAATGGTATGATACAGAACTCTTGGTGTACGAGGCCGACTCGCACTCGGCAGGTTTTTTTAAGATGGCATCAATCTGTTCGACATATTCGTTTTTCGAAATCGGGCACCCCTCACCGACTCTTCTATCTCACACATCCGCCCCAATACTATTGATACAGAACCGCCTTTAGACACTAGAACACTTAAACAAGAAATAAACATTAATATTGTCGTTTCGTTTAGGTCTATCTGCGCTGCAGTACGTGAACCTGAACAGTTCCCGGAACCTGTACATTGTGGGGTTCAGTCTATTCTTTCCGTTAGTGCTGACCAGATGGATGGCGTATCACGGCGATGTGATCAAAACTGGAGTCGAAGCTTTGGACGCCGTATTGCAGGTTCTATTGTACTATATACTATATGTATGTATGTAAAAATTTACGCTCGTTCTCTTATGGGGTAGAAAGAGGATGAACGATCGCACAAGGCGCTTATACACACTTGGTATCAAGGGGTTCTTTGCAGTCCACTTTTCGCTTTTCTGCTCCGAGAGACTAGGCATATTATGCCAGGTGGCGACTCCCGTCGCTACAATCAAGGTCACGACTCCTTCGTCCCCTCGATCATGTTTGAGGTTAGTCCTCAGAGTTTTCTTTCTCCAGGAACTTAGATAATATAACGAAGAAGAAATGTGAGACGCAAATGTTAATGTCATGTACATATTATGTAATGTATATTTTGCCACTTTTATTTTTCGCCATTTTATACTTTTATCTAAGTGATACTAATTCATTACGAAGAAATCCGCTCATGTAGCTCATAGAATACCATACCATGCCATCAGCCCATTGATGCCTCACTACAGGGACTTTTTTTCAATTTATAACTTAACAAAACTTAGGCCTCCCACCGGCATGAGGAAGCTTGGAGCTTAATCCACCACGCTGCTCCAATGCGGGTTGCTGGATTGTAACGACTGCCATCTATTAACGGCATCCGGGACCGACGGGTTAACGTGCTTTCCGAGGCGCGGAGTCACTGACAGTTATGTACACATAGTATGTACATATGTTAGAAAAACTCATTAGTGTATGCCCTGGGATTCGAATCATGGCCTTCTAAACAAGAAATGGGCTAACTCATAGAATAAGGAAGTTGAAATCGCAATGGGTAAGCCATATCGCTTCCAAGAATCTATAATCGCTAGCGAAGAAAGCTTGTCGAATAGCGACAACTAAACGGATGTTGTAGAATTAAATTAGACAGCCCGCTACAAAATGGACCAACGATTTAGAAAAGGTCGCCGGCCGGCGTTAGTCACATTTGGCCCAAAAAAAAACCTATGTAGTAGTATGTAGTGGCGGTTTGTCGGTCCAGCCAACATAATAATACTAGACTTGGCCGATTCGCCAAGTGCTTAGAGACCTTAACTGTAAAATCAAAGATCGGGGGTTTGAATCTCCTCCTGGGACAAATATTTGTGTGCATGAACATGTCTATTTGTTCCGTGTCTGGATGTATCAGTTGTCTAGTACCTATCTATAACGCAAAGCATAATTTATAGCTGCGAACAAGAAAATTACCAGATGTCGTTCACTGTCTTTCTAAATACAAATTATTTCAGTATTATAATTTATCAAACTTATAATTGGTTTACAGGTACTTTTGTCGACTTCGATTCTCGTGGGCGGCATTGTCGGTTGTGTGCTGGATAACCTTATACCTGGTAACCACAAAATCAATAAATTCAAATAGCAATATTATCTTGATATTACCTCACGACAACAAATTATTTACATTATTAATTTCAAGCCAGAAAATTTATTGGAAAAGAACAATGAACCGTAACGAATCGTTTGTTAGATATGAAACGTCGCAATTATATGATATTGGAAGAACCTAAGATATGAATGTATTCGGAATGAAAAGGAAAATAATTCCGATTTCAGTTAATGCTTAAGTAGATATACTTACACACTCACACAGAGACGAGCGTAGCCTGAAAAGAAGATGGCTATCTCGTTTTTACTCCCTACTCAACGCGCTATTAGATTATACGAGCATATAAGTAACACTTACACACAGAAACAAGCGTAGCCTGGAAAGATGTCTCGTTTTTACTCTTTACTCAACGCTATATTAGATGATAATTATGCATACTCACACAGAAACCGTCGCCTGAAAGGAGAAGCGGTCTGAAAAAGAGAGGAAGATAAAAAGTTGTAAAAAATTGTGTGAAAGAACTAACTTTGGGGATAATATAATTAATAAAATTTGTAATAACGAACAATAATACAAACTTGTAGTCCTCTGATGTAGAGCCGCGGGCGACCACGATCTGTGTCAAAGCCCAAAAAAATCAATGTGTAGACCACACAGGTGGAAAGCTAGTCAATTACGCATATAAAACATGTGACAGGAACACCGGAAGACCGTGGTCTCGCGGCATGGGCGCGCGAGATGGCGCTGGATGCGGACGGGCTGCCTAGTACCTCGGACACTTACGATTTCCCAGTTGGCATGCATTACATACGTAGGTAAGTGACCATATTCAGATACATTTAAAGCGAGGTCCCTCGGCTGTGTTGGGGTCTCTTATACAGCTGGGTCTTGCCGGGTAGGATAAAAGGGAGAGTGTGATGCCAGATGGTGCTTGGACGCCCCCAAATCGAAAATTCGTAGTTTTTATCTTTACTTATTACAACACATTATATTTTTATTTTAGTCAGTGACATTCAGTGACTGACGAAATATTTCATTTATTTCATGACCTATCTAGTGACATATTTTTCATCACGTAACATTTGTCATCTGAAAACAACAAACTTCTTTTATTTCTCTATTCTATCCGCCCGGGTTTCCGAGTTTCAATTCAAGAAAATAGTAATAGAAAAAAACCACAATTCCCTTTCGACTTGAGTAATATAGGGACGGATTTTCCTAATAAAACGGTTTCTTCCCAATTTGGCCAATTTAATTCAAGCGGTTGAAGTCGCGAGTAAATGCTAGTAAGTACTACTGTAATGAAATTTGAGCAAAGTTTCGTATTTCGGAATAGTGTATCTATAGTTAATTTAAGCAATATGGCGTCGCGGTCGGACAGAGCATGTGTATTATTTATTCAGTATGCCTCTAGTCTATGTCAAAATCCATACATTTCGACTAACCGATTGGCCGAGTGGTAGTCACCCTAACTGCGGAACCAAGGGTTGCGGGTTCGATTCCCACCAGGGACAAATATTTGTGTACATGAACATGTCTATTTGTACCGTGTCTGGGTGTAAAATATTTGTACGTATATTTTTTATATGTACATACAATTTTTATATATATAGGATATATATATTTTTTTAATAATATATATATCATAACAACATCTTGGCCTCAAACAAAGCATTACCTTGTGTTTTGGTTACCAAACGAAGACAACACATAGGTACATATAACAACCAAGACCTGGTACCAGTATCAATATTCATCATATAAATACTGACCCGACCTGGGATTCGCACCCGGACCTCCAGCTTCGTGGGCAGGGTCGCGACCCACTAGGCTAAGCGGTCGTCAGAAATATTCAACTATTCAAATAAAAGTATTCAAATGTAATTTCAAATTATTTGGGCAATGCCCATTAATCTTTATTTCGATTGGATATTTTTTTTCTTTGAAACTAATCTAATTGTGGGCGGCTTGCGGGTGCTACTTAATATGCCCCCGTCACACGTCGCACCGACCCAAAGGCGTAGAAGTGAACCAGACTTGAGGTATATGTAGTACGTCGAAAAACTTGTGAAATGTCAACTTTTTTCTGTTTAATGTATACTAGTGGTCGCCCAGTACTAGTCGTAATTTAACCGTACTCACTTTTTTGAAACCACCAATAATAACTAGACTAGAGTAAGTCCATTCCAATTGCATCAAACGGCAGACTATTATGCTCATATGAATGACAGTATTTATAACATATATATAGATATAGGGGTCTAATGGATGGGGTTATACTGTCTAGGAAAATTTGATTCTATTACTTGTAGAAAGAAGGGAAGGTTGTCGTGTTCTCAGCCGCACCTCGCCGACCAGTAGATGTTGTAGTAAAACAAAAATGAATTTACTAATAAAATAAATTTAATTAACGTTATACAAAAACTATTTACATTTTAAAACACAAGTCTATAGCATGACTTGTACCTTAGTGCGGTGGTGTTTTTATTGGCTTCTACTGGCAACAATCCGTGTCATTACAAGGTATTTTATATGATTTATGACGTGGCGTTTCACTATCCGATTGGCTTGACGTGTTTGACAGTTTTATCCCATCAAAAACAATTCTTGTCAAAAAAACCAAGTCTCGCAACTCAGTTGTTCTGCGGTAAAAAGTTGTGAGATCCATGTAATACCAAGTCGGTTATTAATTTATTCAGTCTCTACTTGTAAGTCTCTACTTGTAAGTATGTAATGTTTTATATAAATATATTGAGACTTGGCCATCGCACTAAATAATTGAATTTACATGTGTTTTCAGGCGATTGAATTTACACGTGTTTTCAGGCGATGGCCAAGTCTCAATATATTTATATAAAACATTAAAGAATTTTAATATTGATATGCGTCACTATAAGATGCTGTTAATTATTACGTACCAACTTAATGCTTCGAGTACGGAGATTCCAGACACAATTGATTTTCAATTGTTATGGACCACGATTGTGGTCTTAGAGACTGGACGTATTAAGATAGAAAGTCGCTTAAGTAGAGACTGAATAAATTAATAACCGACTTGGTATTACATGGATCTCACAACTTTTTACCGCAGAACAACTGAGTTGCGAGACTTGGTTTTTTTGACAAGTATTGTTTTTGATGGGATCTCATTTCTTTTTGTATTTTGTAGACAGTTCTACTTTTTTCCTTTTCGGTACCTTCTACTTATTGTATATATGTATATCTACCAGCAAAAAATTTTCTTAAAGCCCACTCTCTGACTTATGAACTCATATACGATGAACTTACAATTAACATGCGACAGCTCAATGATTCTGACTTTGTTGATATGCTTAACAAGATAAGATTAGGTGTGACTACACAAAAAGACCGTGACTTACTCTCAACTAGATTAATAACTCTTAAATCCGATTCAAATGAAAACAGATTGGTTGAAATAATTGAACACCTCTCGAAACTTCCTAATGATACCGTTTGCTTATTACCTACAAAAAACATGTGTCAACAATTAAATACTGCAATGCTTAGATCTCTCCCACATCCCGAAATAAAACTTACAGCCGTCGCCAGCAGGCCTGGAAGAAAACATAATTATAAAAATAGGAGCAAAAGTCATGCTTAGGCGAAATATTGACGTGAGTCTTGGTTTAGTTAATGGTTCTATCGGTATAGTGCAAAGAGTAAAGGTTAATCCGGATAATACAAAAATCATTAAGAAAATATACATTACATTTAATAACGAACATGTTTACGAACTTTGTCCGGTTAAAACTAAAAATTGCAGCGCGTGGTATATATTATACAACCTTACGCACTCGTAATAAGTACGAATACGCACGTAGGTACGTTTTTTGCATTAATAAATAATTTAATTTAATACACGTGTTTTCATGACGGGAATACCCATTTTTTGCTCGATTTGGCAGGGGCACTACCATGCGCCTATATTTATATGGGACTAGCTTAAACCCGCGGCTTCGCACGCAATATAATAATAACTGCCGTAATAAAACATCGTTACGAATAAAGCCAACAATATTGAAAAATTTAACTGAAGACTTGGCTGTATGGGCTTATTTTCTTTGCGGTCTTTTCTAGATTTTTTAGTTTTTCCTTGATTCATACACCAAACACTACTTATATTCCAAATTTAAGGCTTCTAGGTCTGCTAGAAGTGCCTTAGAATTTTGATGATCGGTGAGTCAGTGAGTGACAAAATTAAGAAATTTGACCCGTTATAATTTCTTAAAAATACTGGTTCAAATTGAATGAAATTTGAAAATATGCTTATATAATATGCCTGCATGGTTACTGAAAATTTCAGTCTTCTAGTTTCATCTACAACGAAGTTACAGGGGGTCGAAAATGGTCTGAATTGCTTCGAGAAAAGGATGGTACGGCCGTGACGCTTTTTTGCTCGACTTGGTGGGGGCACGGCCGTGCCCCCAGATGTTTTGGCGAATCAGAAACATTTTGTGTGAATCGAAGTCCAAAGTATTCAGGCCGTACGATGACCGGTTTGCTAAGCTGGGGAAACATTGTCTTCGAATAAAAATAAATGACGGTGAGAAATGATAGGAAATTATTGTGAAATTGGGGTCGCCGATTTGGACTTTCGTATAAGTCAATACCCTTATACATATTATGTTCGTATATAGATTTTAGCTTTATGCACTCGTATTCCACATATAAACTTTAAATATGCGAAATCTCACACTCTTCCGTGCGCGTAGTATAAAGTTTTTCTTCACGTATTAGTATATAGATTATCAAATCTAGTGGTTTGATTTCTTGTTAAAGTAACAGATTTTTAAAAAATGTGAATATGTTGTTTTTGTTTTCTCAAAACTCGAGCGCATTACTCCTTTGACCAGTTTTCGCTATATCTCATAATTTAAGATTTGGCCATATAGTTTTGTTTCAGAAAATCATCCCACATATATATTTTAGCTTTCTGCACTCCTACGTCACAAACACTTTAACTATGCCAAATCTCACACTCCTACATGCACGTAGTAAAAATGGCCCAAAGTGTTTTTCTTCACGTATTACCTAATATACAGATGGAAAATTTCATCTATGTTTAGTAATGTAGAAGTCACGTGGGTGACTTCTACATTTCTAATAATGAAACTATAAAGGTTTCGTTTTTGCTTTTGGCTCCGGAACCCTAATTGCTCACACACACCATTTGGACGGCATCCAAATGACGTTATTAAAATATTACACCTCATTCGCGGACATACCTTTATCGCACGTGGTGGATAAGACAATGAAAAATTATATTTTGATGCCAACCAAATATTGTCATGAGACATGACAATATTTTTAGGGTTCCGTAGCCAATGGAAAAACATTGAACCCTTCCTGTCCGTTTGTTTGTCTGTCAGTCTATCACAGCCATTTTACTTGAAGACCATTGCCACATAAATGAAATTTGAACCTAGGTATAATCTATGAACCGTTATACAATAGTGTAGTGTAATTACGAAAACAATTTTTTTAGGGTAGGTCCCCATGCATGTAACTGACAGACGAAAAAAATAATTCTAGTCTACTAGAACGCGTGGTATACCTATAGATAAGTCTTTAAAAATGATATAAAGGTTTCAAATTGACTATTGTATATAAATCAATAGTAGTTAAGATCTGCGTTCCTAAAGATCTAAAAAGTGCCCCTTCCTTTAATTTTTCAACAATGGAGTAGAAAATTCGAAAAAAATAATTACGACTTAACAAAATTAAGTTACTACAACTTAAATTAACTTTCAACTAAAATTGGTTTGATTAAGTTATGTTGAGTAGTTTTTAGAATTTCTTTTTAAACTTAGTATTTGAATTTTAAACGTGAATATCTCTACGGGACACGGAACCCTTCGTAATGCGTGGCCCTGACACGCACTTAACCGGTTTTATAAATTATTTTCGTACTGAACGGGAACTCGTTTATTTGCCGACCCTTAGCAACATTAAAGGAAGACGAGTGAATTTATTTGTGTTGGGTGGTCCATTTTCTAGGATGTAATAATATTATTGACTGTATAGAACTCTGACCGGTTAGCCGAGTGGTTAGAGACCGTAACTGCGTAGCCGACGGTCGCGGGTTCGATCCCCACCCGGGACAAATATTTGTGTGCATAAACATGTCTGTTTGTTTCGTGTCTGATGGGTGTAAAAGTATCTATATATGCATATATTATAAAAAAGAGTATTTAAGTACCTATATATATCAGTTGTCTAGTACCCCATAATACAAACATAATACTTGCTTACTTTGGGGCTAGTTGGCGCTGTGTTTATGTGCCAGATTATGATTATTATTATTATATAACTTCAAAATTTTTTTTAAATTTCAGATGGACATGGACCAGTTATTTGCCATTTATGCCGACCTACCGACCGGGAAAGTTTACTGGCTTATTCCGTACGAAGAAGGATACTTGATGTGTTTACCAACATTCGAGAACCATCGAAAGCATGTTTGCGGGAACATACTTCAGTGGACCCTGTTCTAATAAAGCTTTTCAAACTGCGACCTAAGAAATAAAAAGTAATATGTTGTAAACGTTCTTTTATGGTTTTCCGCAATAAAAAATGGTTATAGACAGACAGAGATGTATATACAATTCGCAAGTGTTCTATTGAGTTCAGTTAATATTGGAAAAGAACCTAAAAAAACGTAAGTGAATTATTTAAAATGACATTTTTCTCTCATATCGTATGGGCTCGGGGTATTTAGGTTACTAAAAAAATATATATACACACAGACAAAATAAGTAATTGAAAAGAAATACACAAACTAAGTAAGTGCCTGTCAAGCTTCAGGTGACATGGGTTTCGTATTAGGTCCGTGTTAGGTACATTGTATCGAATTTCCATTCAATTGTGTTTCTTTCTCAAAACAAGCTGTAAATTTAAGGCACCACAACTATAATGAACTTTATAAAGGAAATAATTTCACCTTATTGTATACATCTCTAAATAGAGTTCCGGCGTCGAAAAACGTAGATAAAAATATCACGTAACAGTTCGGTTATAATTCACGTTCACAGAGACGGTTTGCACATGGTTATTATAGCGTAGCGGGAGTATGTGGTCTGTTTAGTCACACACACATACGTTGATCCCTTTTTTTGAAATGATGGAAGTTTTACAATTTTTTTTTAAACTTTTAATCATATCATATAAAAGCTCAGAACAATATCGACAGCGAATGGCGTCCTAATTGGCAAAGTCCCAATCGGGACATTTTCAAGGGTCAGTTTTTCTGAATTACGCCGCAGTAACACAGACCGACACCATCCTAATTTATATCTATAGATGTACTAAAGTAGTAGATTTTCCTTATCTATATATACATTAACGGTTTTTGCAAAAAAATAACTAGGAGACGAAAGAAATACGTGATGGAACGTAAAAACCAATCATTGAAATGTTTGTCTGTCGCTTAGTTTGTTTGTTTGTTGGTCCTCACATCACATAAAAGTTACACATTGAATTCAACATGTAATAACTATAAAATATGAAGTTTTATTTCGTGTAACATTCTAGGGTTCATTTCGTCAAGATCGACCCTCAGAACCAAAAGATATTCAATGTTTAATCTTAAGTGTCGTCGTGCCCCAGCATCGCGTCATCTGCCCTTGGTCTTGCGGGGCGTGTGTTGCGGGAAAGCGTGCCTAATACGCACGGAAAACGAAGCGTCACATGCCCCACTGCCAGGTGGACAGATGACCTGAAGCACCATTCCGGGGGTAGTTGGATGCAAAAGGCGGACGACCGTGTATGGTGGCGAGCCTTGGGAGAGGCCTATATCCTGCAGTGGAGAGACACGGGCTGATGATGATGACGTGCCTAATATAAGTTATTGAGCTTATGTAGGTCATTATTGAATTTTGTCTATAACCGCAAATAAAACACCAAAACAATCGTGTAAATTGTTTAATAATACTAACAAACAGACAGACAGAGTCGCGTTGCGGTTTATAAGCGGCTATAGGCGGCTGAGAAAGATTTAAGTGCATGCAATCGAAGTCCCGCCCGGTTATAATTTTGAAGTAGATTGTACTTTCTTAATGATAAATGATGACTATGACTATCCTTGTCTTCTTTGACATGAGTATATAATTGAGTGTAAGTAATTTTAAAATTATAATAAAAATCGTCGATCACCGATTAGCCGGGTGGTTAAAAACCCTAACTGCTGAGCCAAGGGTCGCGAGTTCGATTCCCGCCCGAGACAAATATTTGTGTGCATGAACATGGCTACTTTGTTCCGTGTCTGGATGTAAACGTATCTACATATGTATAAATTACAAAGAATACATTTATTTATATCAGTTGTATAGTACCCCATAACACAAGCATAATACTGGCTTATTTTGGGACTAGATGGCGCTATGTGGGATGTCCCAGGTATTATTATTATCATTATCATTAATGACAAATCAAAATAGCTTCGAATGTCTCCACTGACAACTTATTTCTTTCGTCCCACCATTGAGTTGTCATCAGAGAAAATATCACATTGCGTTTGGAAGAAAACGGGATAAAAACGGGACAAATATCAATACGGGACTGCGTTGACAATGACGAATAGCATCTCTAATTAAAGATTATCTCCATGCGGGTAGAGTCGCAGGAAAAGCTAGTTAATACAAAATCAATCGTCCTGAAGAATGAAATCTGTAGGAAAACTACGGTTACTCAATAATTTACTGTTTCAAGCGATCGGAGTTCGTTCATTGATCCCGAACAGCTTTTCTCGTAGCAGACGTTAGATGTTAGGTACGGTTATATTCCATTGAGATATGTACGAAGGCCAATTTACTTTATCCGTTGCCTAAATCTCCGTGGGGAGCGATTGGCCTCTTAAATATGAAGACTTCAGTAATTGTAATTTTTTACATCGCAGGATCAAATAATTCCGAAGAGTAAAAAATCTCACAAAACACTGACTTTTTGAGTTATATCCTGTTATTATGTAATAACGGTGAGGTGGCGAGTCAGTTTAGAATGTCGTGGTTCACAATCCCAGGGCATGCACCTATGAGTTTTTTTCTGACTTAGGTACATAACTCTCCGTGCCTCGAAGAGCACCTTAATCCGCCGGTCCCGGTCGCCATCGTCAGATGACAGTCGTTAAAATCCACCAATCCTCACTGGAGCAACGTTGTGGATTAAGCTCCAAGTACCCTCATCCCGAGGAAAAGCCTAAGCCCCTTCAGTAGGGCATAATGGGCTGATATGGATAAGGATTAAGTTACATATAAAACAGCATATCAAAACAACTGATAGATAAACGTTATGCCAAACTAACTGACCGATTGACCGAGTTTGTTTTAGACCCTAACTGCAGAACCAAAGATATTATTCCCAGGTATAAAGTCCCAGGTATTATTCTTACGTTCATATACACATATTTATCTAGTTCTTTAGTAAAATGAGCGTAAGAACTGTGAGCAACAGTATATATAACAATAACTTTAAATGCACAATTTAAAGCGAAAGTAAGTATATTTGACATTAGATCCGCAAGCACCTTTTTTCAAATATGTAATACTTTCTTGTTCGCAACAAGTGTTATATAATAGAAGTCGTAATATTTTGGAACAAATCGCCACAGGCGGCTGAATCTTCTGGAAAGTTACCGCGACAATTTCTGTTATGAAGCGTTTATATTCGCGCACGCAAAAATAATCCCTTATTCATTTTAAAAAAAATTGCAAATGGTCGGGCACGATTTCCAGATTTAATTACATGAATTCCTACCATAGCATACCATCAGCTCATTAATACTCCACTGCAGGGGCTTAGGCCTCCCCTCGGGATGAGGGGACTTGGAGTTTAATCCACCACGCTGCTCCAGTGTGGGTTGGTGGATTTTAACGACTGCCATCTCATGCCATCACATAATGGCAACCGAGACCGACAGCTTAACGTGTTCTCCGAGGCATACAGTGATAGTTATGTAAGGTGATCTGGGGGAATTCCGACATATTCAACTTCTTCCGACAACAAATTGCCGACACAGGATTTTCAATGACATTGACAGGGGGGTTTCTATTTGGGTCAATTAATAAATGCCTATCCATTTTTCTATCAACTTTATATTACTTCTGTTTATTTACGAAACGAACATGTGCTTTGTATCAATAAATCCCTGAAATATCGTTGGGTACCATAAATACAGGTATCAAAAAAATATATTTCTTAATTTCTTGTACAAGAGGAATTCCGAAATATGCTGGTGTAATTCCGAATAACATAAAAAATATTCACAAAGGAGTTCTATTACATCGTAACTTAAATTTCTTTTTCAATTGTTGCATTCCTTCAGAGAATAGCTACGCTTTCCGTTTTCGACATTATACAAATATCGCCGTGTTTGGTAGAACTTTAAAAAAATTGGAATAAACCCAACTTTGGAATTCCCCCAGGTCATCTTACATAAGTTAGAAAAAATTCATTGATATATGCCTTGGGATTCGAACCACGGCCTTCTAGACAAGAAGCAGGCTCGCTATCAAGACGACTATCATGACATCCACTCGGCTATCACCATCGTATTAAAATTTTATGCGGAAAATGTAATACAAAAACGCAATTTATTTATTTACATTTATTTAGATTACAAAATGATTTTTAATATATTTTATATAACTAAAAACTTGGGTACATTAAGTATACCTAATTATAGCCACTTAAAGGGCACTCGGTGAAAATGGTTTCGCTTTGCTAGAAAAGATTGGAGGGGAAGTATCAGCACAGACATTATATTTGAAATTGGTTTGATAACCACAATCGAATAAAAACGGTTCGTACAAGAAAGACGCGCGAACGATCAAGTGTGAGGATTTCTCACAGTTTGTTGGGTTATCCGCGGAGCGCATTGTCGATGTAGGTACTTTTCATGAGCCAATGCAATCAATCCCTGTCTGTCACTCAACCCAGAGACTCAATCGCTGCATGCATTTTTCAAGTTGTCAGCTCATGTTATCGAAACAGCAGGTACATTCTGAAATCCAGTTCGCGACGCTTGAAACTTTCAGCGGATGATCTGACACGAAGACGCGATGAGACGGCGGTCTGTTTACATCGCAGCAGCGCACGCACGTTAACCTGTTGTGAGGAGGACGGAGGAGGGCTGCAAGAAGGCGATATCGACCGGGGCGCGGCGCTTTGGCTGGCCAGTCTCGGCCCGGCCGTGCTATCGGGAATACGTATATATATATTCGTGCGTGTACACAGTGGCCGCCAGTGACCGACACGGACAGCAGCAGCCGGCGAGAGGCGCGATGAAGGCGCCGCCCGCGCATCCCCACTAGCCGTACTCCAAATCAGGTACGTCGGTTGTCGATTTCTAGTACCCTAGCAGCTTAATCATCATCGTCGACTTCCCGCACCGCCATTGTTTTGGTTGTCGGTTAAATTTAACTGCAACGCATGAACAGTGCAACGCGTGCAAAGGCCGTTCCACACGTTTCGGTAAAGCAGCGAGATTTATATGACTGTTGACATATGACTCAATGTGGCGTAATTCCAAAGTGTAACGAAAGAGAAAATAATTTAGGTATAAAAGTATTGAATTCCGCCTAGAAATTTTGATTTTATTTGTTTTCGTTCGAAAGTTAAATTATTTTTAAAATATGTCATCATAATTGACATGAATTTTACGCACATCGTCATAATTTTTTCGTCTTTTTGTCTAATCATCTACGATTGGGTCTGCATTACCTACAATATTGTCAGAACAATTTCAAAATCTACAGAAGCCCAACAAAGCCGATAAATTTGAGCGGTCGTTTCAATTTCAATCAATTTTCAGGTAAAATTAATAACATCAAAGTTAAAATGCAGTTAGTTTCGAATCATTGCTGAAACTATTTCGATCAAAACTGTCATGGAGCAAAATACCCATTTCTAGAACAAAGACCAAAAAATAGATTATCTTACACATAATTTGGTGCCAGAGATTTGAACAAATTTTAAGTATTTCTAATAAAGTATGATGTCAAAACCGTGATTAGATTTTTTGTAACAGTTCTAGTTTGGAAGATACAAAAGATTTTTTTTCAAAACTTTTCTTTTGTTCTCGATTTCAATCTACATAAGGAAATTGTCTTTAAACGATTTTCTTTGGTGAAATTGGCTTGGTCAATTTGCAATCATATGGAAGTTCTATTTCCCTTGGTACATGTATTGTATACTCCATCGTTTTTATTCCTTGACGGAAAAGGTCTCCTTGTTATTCGCGTAAGTCTCCAAAGTATCTTGACAGCAATCGAAATGTCTGTGAAGGTAGTGCTTCTTTATGCTCATATTAAGGAAATTTTGTGTGACTGCCACAAACGTTTCCCATATAAGCTGTTCGACTTGAATCATAGATGACTCAAAGTATTTGGCGTCTTTGATGGATCGATGTGTTTGGGGTCCATCGAAAATCCCCGCTTTTCGTTTTTCAGAGCTTAAGAGTAACTGTCATCGATATTAGTTTGTTCTTTCCAAATCATCACCCCAAACTCCTGCGATTTACGATTCTTGTCGCTCATTGTCGCATATGTTTAACGTCCATTTTACGTACAATAATGCGAGGCTCCCACGCTTTTACGAATTTTACGAAAGCTGCGAACATGATCGAATAGATGTGTTCGTATGGTAAATATAACTCATTTTATATAGGTATAATTTTAAAATGTTTTAGGAAAAAATATTAAAGAAAATATATGAAAATCGAGCATTCAGGAACTGCTGAACCAAACAACATACGAATCGTGGGGTTTCACTCGTAACTTACAAAAAAACCAGAACAAAATTCTTAATATTTAAATTCCATTCAGAAACCGGAAAATATTCGTGAGGACATTACACAATTATTGTTTTAGTTTTTAAACGTTTTTTTAAGCATATTCTTTTCTAACAAATTCATGAACGTACTTTGTGACCTCATCGCTACGTCAATTTTCAATAATTAATAAACATTAACTACCATTTGGAAAACAATAATATAGTACAAAAATTAGTTGCCTAAAATGGCATAACGTATATATATATATATATATATTATAAAATAATACCTGCAAAAACTTCCATACTGAATTAATGAAATATTAAAATTAACGACCTCCTCTAGGGACAAAAAGTATATTTTTAATAAAAGTGAATTGGACTTAAAATGAATTCTAATATAAACGGTTATATACCATACATACATGGTAAATTATAGAATAGGTAATTTCAGGGAGGCAATGTTTTAACAATGTTCTTATCCAGATTGCGTAGAGTATTGCTTTCGGTAGCAGAAGCATATCCTGATAAACCTTATCAGTAATTCATCGTTATCACTAAACCTCTGATTTACATACTAGAACAGCTTCTGTCCATTTGCGGATCTGATATTATCATTGTCCCTGATAACATAAAACAGTTTTTTATGTTTAACACAGCATAACACACATTTCATGAGAAATTCTATTCAATCTACCTAAGTATATATAAATATCTGCATATCTGTACTATACGACAGGTATATAAGTACACACTTTTTGTGTCTATTATTAAGAGCAAAGAAATTATTTGAACCAAAGAAATTATTTAGAGTACTAAAATAATAAATCAATTTAAATGAAATTAAAAAAAATAAGTCAATTTAATTTAAAAGTCAAAGTAAAGGTCACTGGAAGGAAGGAACCGGGTTTTTGATTGATTAATTATTGTAATTTGAAGGGTTATAACTCGTCAACTTTCGTTCAACGTAGTACCTACCTACCAGGCTAGACTGAAAATACCGTTTTACAACACAAAGTTAGAATATCAGGCTTCTAATTTTAACTTCTGCCCTCCATCACAAAATTATATATTACGTTTATTTTTGTATACCTAAAACTGAGACAACACAATTAAAAAATATTTGTAATTCAATTTACGAAACATAACTTAAGTAATTTACGGTAGTTTCCTGGAAATTTGTGTTATTTCCAAAAATGTATGTCTAAGCAAATTAATTAAATCAGCCCAATAATTCATGTAGTTTTGAAAATGTATACCTCGAGGTGTTCTCATGAACATTCTAAAAATCTCCGAATGTGATAGGCAAATCGGAGAAAAATTTAAATGTCACTGTTTTCGGTTTTTTTTTTCGCATAACTCAAAAACTTCTAGGATCAGCTTTATACTTACTACGGCAAAAATAATTTTAATTAAATTTGGTACAAATAATGTTTGATTCATTTTTAGTGTAGGATCAATACTTTTGGTTAAGGCATGTTGAATTTGACAGAAAATAAAATAATATTAATTAACAGATTTATAAAAAAATAAATTGTAGTAGTCCTCAGAGTACATTCGAGTAGATTTACAGAGTAGGCTGCATGAAATACCGGTTTTTCAACATATGCATTTTCCAGCAAAACCACTCATATAACGACCTAAAATAAAATTCGATACCGTTTCAGGAGTGGGAGGGTCTTCCACCCCTCTCTTTCCCTCGGCTCATTCCCCACACTCTGAGGTTTTTAATACGCTTTTATAAGTTCCATCTGTATATTTCTTTATATGTATTGGAATCTTTGAACGCTATTTTCACCCACTTCCACTAAAGGTATAGGGCTGAAATTTAGAATACATCATGTAACTTCGATGACAATACACTAAAATGATAAATATAACCTGATGCCACAGCCAGGATTGTCCCCTCATGAGGACACTCCTCAACGGCTAATAGCACGAATACAAAACTTTGTATATAAGTTAGATTCTAATAGTTAACCATGATTGTCACCATGAACTGATGATGCACCTAGGATAGTTTGCTTACGAGGGAACTCCTCAGTGGTTAGTAGTAGTAGCACGAACATACAAAGTTACTCATACGAACATACTTATGCGAAGTTTCAAGAGTTCATCCTTTCATAGGTAATTGTGAGTCCCACCTATATGTTTGTAAAATTTGATGGAATTAAGGCTAAAAAATTAACTGTAAATTATAGTTTAACAAACCAAAAAATTCGATCCAAACCAAAAAATCAAATCGAACTAAAAAGAAGAAAATAACTTTTAGTTTAAGAATAAAGTGATTAACAAAAATATTAATGTTAATATGAAAAAGCCTGAATTGCAATGAAATATTTATCATAACTGATATCGCGCACCCCTTCACATCAACATTAATTTTCTTGTTAATCACTTTATTCTTAAACAAAAGCTTTCTACTTTTTAGTTCGATTTACTATTAAAGCGTATTTTTTTTATTTTTTAAACTATAATTTATTGTTTATTAGTATGTTCATCGGGCTATTTCAAAGAATACCTGTACACATTTGCAAAACAACATGAATTATTTGTGCTGATGGCCAAATTTCGGTCAAGTTTCCTTAATACAAATTACTTATTGGGGTTGAAGGATTAACCACTTGATAGGGAAAAAAATGAAACTAGTAATCACCGAGAAAAGAGGTATTTGTTTAGTTAAATGAATTACCTATATTCTCTATACATTTTTGTTATCTAATAGGGAGATTATTAATGCCTTTGCGGTGGAACTTTTTATAAAATTAATATATTAACTTTGGGGAAGGGTCTCGACAAGTTTTTTAAAGACAATTTCTACCGCTTCGAAACTATTTTTTTCCCATGAAGAAAATTAGACTAATTGCGGAAAAGTGGTAAAGATCAAGTTTGGAGAGTATACGAATGGGTGACGCAAGGTTCCTAACTAAGTGCGTTGAAAAGATTTCTTGTGTCGAATGAGGTCTTGCGTTATCCTGAAGCAATAATTGTGAAATTCGGTCGATTATGTGTCATGTATGTATGTTGTATGAATATTGAATTTCAGACACAGTGGCTTTTATTTGAACGCCAATTTCATGCTTAAAACCCATCGATTTATAAATTATTGAGGATGCACAGTTGTTTGTAAAATCGCTGCTAAAAGTGTACAAGGATGTATACGCAATCCTTTCTCTATTTAATTACACTGCTACAAAAAAAGTAAAGATTATGTTCTATTTACCATCTAGTAATTTCAACCATATAATCTTAGAAACAAGACTCAATTTTAAATATAAAATGTGCAAGAAACGTATCGCTTTGTTATTGAAACACAAAAAGCCATAAAATTTTACGAGCTTCTATGACAACGGAATAAGACAACCATAAGACAAGTCCAGGCAAATGCCCTCGAGCGTCTGTTAGCACTTATTTTTTATGGAAGTTTTGTATGACGGACTTTGCATCTTCCCTATTTTACATGTTAATTTTAAACCCCTATTATTTTTGGATACAGACATAAGCAAAATAATGATAATAATAAAATAACTGGGACATCCCACACAGCACCATCTTGTACTAAAGTAAACAAGTTTTATGCTTGTATTATGGGTACTAGACAACTGATGTACATACTTAAATATTCTTTTCATATATACATATATAGATACGTAGATACCCAGACACGGAACAAAGTAGACATCGTCATGTCAACACAAATATTTGTCACGGGCGGGAATCGAACCCGCTACCCTTGGCTCCGCAATTAGGGTCTCTAATTAGTCGGCTGGTCGGTCAGTTATTGCTTTCGAAATTTTTATGCAATTCTCATTTGATATCGTTTCACTTGGGAACAGGCTTTTGTTCATTATGGGCCAACATCTTTAACTTCAATTAGAACGCAATTACGTCTCTCTTAAACATGAATCTAAAAAGCCATAAATATGCGCACGGCACAGTGTAAGATTCAATTAAAATCTGAACAGAATTATCTGGCCGTTTGCAATGACCCAATTACTGCGAAATATTATTGTGAAACATTTCCCAGAATTTCGGTACCTAATTTATGGTAATGCTATTTTTTTGGTTTTTTGTTTTACCCTTGCGATGGGAAGGGCGGATTAAACTCTACAGCTTCCGTGCGCCCGAGCGCTTGGGTTATGTTGGAGTTGCGCCCACTAAACAACCGCCTGAAGCAGAATAAGGACGCGTGTCGTTAGCCCGAAAGCTCCTACGACTTCATCGGCGGCCAGACGGCACATTAGGGTGTCGCCGGCGGGAAGTTGTCGAGTAACCCTTAGGGGTTACCCGACAACTTCCCGCCGGCGACACCCTAATGTGCCGTCTGGCCGCGAGTCTGGCGTCGAGGCGAAATAATGCCATAGGCGCGGGCCCCCGGTTACGGTTCTCGTTAATATTATAACGTGGAATGACTTTGATTGGGGCAGACCTAACACCTGGACAGGTGATGAAGGAGTAATGACGATTCCGGTTCAGAAGGGAAGTAATCCCTTAAATGACTAAATGTAATTATTATCATAACGAATTGTAATTCACAATTAAGTGGCTGTTAATGAATGGATAGAAGTTACGGAGTAACTGAGTGAATGCACGCCAAAAACCCGGAGCACGTGACTCGGAGCGACTCCACGTGCCCCCACACGTGGCTAACTGTCGACTGCGCGGTTCCTGCTGCACAGTGAGTTTAACTCACGAAATTGGGAGCGCGATCGGCTTATAAAGGCGTGAGGTGCCATAGAGCACACCAGGTTGCAAAAAATACAGAAAGGACGACAGAGCGCGAAATGCGCATAGGCTGAATCTGGAATGCCGGAACGACGCCACGAAGGCTAACTGCCGCTGCGCGACAACCTCTACGACAAACACTACGCAAACACGCAGCTACTACGTAGCCGTCACTGAGATCTCGGCAATAAGCATGGAAACGATTGCTACTTTTAATTCATTTTCATTTGGTGAAATGACAAACGTATGATTACGCATTTTATGTGGTTTTTCACATGCTACATACATACTTGTGAAATGTTCCATGCGTACACGCGGGGCGGAAAGGCGTTCGGAGGACCCAACACAACTGATCGCGGCGGACGCAGAAACTGGAATAATGCGATTTCTTTGTAGCTCCGCTTATGAGGAATCTTTTAGCACTTCAATTTCTAATATCATGAAAAACTTGTTGTACGACGTATTACGTATTAAAAGTGCCAGGTTATTTGCATAATAAAAATTAGCATTCGTTATCGTCATCAACTTTGCTATATGTTACTTAAAATAAAATACTCAAATGCGCGCCTTTTTCGCAGATATTGTTTTATTTTTCACATGTTCATCATGGAACTAAATGTAGGTACTTTCATATGTGAAAAATAAAACGATTTCGACACAGCACCGCGCTTTTTAAAGTTTTTTTTTCGAAGTATCAGAATAATTAAAAAAAAAATTAAACGGTGGGACCTAGTTTTTACTGATGTGAATACCATATAATTTTTTTGCGGCAATCGGTTAAGGTTTAATGGGTTCCTCCTAAGATGAGCGCTGGCCTTCACATGCACACGTGGTGCGTTTATTTGGTCATGGTCTGTTTGGCAGTAGGAAGTCGATCATGATGAAATAATTGAGTGATCGTAAAAGTTTCTCCGTTCGTCACATTTCACTTCCTACCACTAAGCAGATCCTAAATAATCTACTGTGTGGGTGAAGGGCCGTGTCCTTAACTCGTGTCTCTTAGTGTAGATATACTCATTCAGTTCCTTCGGCTTAATGAATACAGACATGTAAAATAATTTATTCAATATAAGTGTTTACAATAAAAGAAATTGTTTAATATTTAATGATGAGCACAAAGTGCCGAGAACGCTAGCAGCGTTTCCGCGCTGAATGCTAGGCTGATCATCTGAACAAAATATTCTTTGCTCAGAGGGTTACCCGATACCGATCGGACCCTTGCGCCAATTTCATGCGAGAACGCAACAGCATCTCCGGACCATGGACCCATCGTCTCTACTGCAAACACTAAAAATTCATATTTGTCCATTATATCCTTATATTTAGTTAGAACGTTTCAAAAGCACGGCTGACTCTGCACCGGCACCGGCACCAGCGCTCTGTGGTAGGCGACAACATCATAAGCACAAATCAATTAATGAATTTTAAAATAAATAAGCGTACGCATATTTCACAAACTTAAAAGAGCAATAAAGAATCGCTTAAAGAAGATTAAATTATCATTTGTTTCATACATATTAAGGTTCTAAATTGAAATTATTTTACTTCTCGAGGAGGCAAAACGTAATTAGACTCCCTCTTAGCAGCTCAACAATTACATTTTTCCGAGTGCGTGGAATGGAAATATCGTTTAAGAACATTTTATGGGTTTCTCGTTTGCATCGAAATATATCACTTTTAAATGTTTGTCGTACAGCGAGCTGCTGGCAATGTAATGAGTTACTGATAGCTTAATGTAGAGTCAGGGTGTTCGTTTATTAAATTGCTTCATCTTAGTTTCTACTGTGTACCGTATACAAAATACTATAAATATAAGGGAATGTCTACGATTTTGCTAATTAATGTCTTGATATTTTATGTTACAATATTTACCTCAATAATAATCGTTTTAAACAAGAAGCCTGGAATCAGATCTTTGAACTGTATTAGTGTTTTTTAAGCAACGAAATATTTTACGCGTTTTTATTCTTACCAAAGTAAGGAATGACATAAGTCATTAATATCAGAGATCGCAGATTAATATATTTTGACCGACCGATTGACCGACTATACATAATATATACATGATGAGATTTAAGTAACCAGCCAAAATTTTTCCAGATGTTAGGTATCATCAATAGACCTCATTACGTAAATAAAAATATAGGTCAAATATTCATAATCAATAATTATATCCTAAATATTTCTTAGCAAAATTTAGCTACCTTCTACTTACATAGAGCGAAAGGGTAGTGCATGGGGCATGTGGGCGGGGCGCGTGTACGTGCACTGGCGCCCTCGTGAACGGTGACTAGTATGTTGGTACTTTTGGGAATGGTGTTTTAACTGAATATTTTCCTATTGAATGATACTAAAAAGGAACAAGACGGCCAACGGATTTTTATGAAAGGTCATTATATTAAAATTTGGCTGGCCATTAAAACCTTAGCCTATATATTACTTTAAAAAATATTTAAATTTGTATATTAGTTTTCTAGTAACATATAACACAAGCATAATACTTGTTTACTTTGGGACTAGACGGTGCTGTGTGGAATGTATTATTATTTTTAGCCTAGAATTGTAGCCGTCGTTTTTAACATTTCTAGATATAACAAAAGTACAGAGTTTTGTTTTAATTCAACATAATATACGAATACTAAGACGTATTTTATCCCTTTCTATATTCATGAGCAAACTACGTCGAATTCGGCTGGGTCTACAATGCTACGGCGTATTAATAAGCTACGTACGATACGAGGTTTGTGCGCTTGTGCGGGCGGTCACCCGCTTCCCTTGCACAAATTGCATGATTTCTATCTCTGATTGAACGTAAATATATGCGAAGAATATTATTTTTGCTCATTATTTTCCGTAATGTAGTCGATTTCATTCTAATGAAATATCCATGAAATTGTTTTTGAAAATGGATTTTTATGATTAATTTATGATTATAATTTTATTGCATTTTCGTTTCATTTGTTGCTGTATCATTATTTGTATAATATCAAAATGTATGACGTCTCAATAGAAAGCTAAATGCTTTTTTTATGTAATTTTGAAACGATTTTAAGCAAACTTTTCGATTGTTTAAAGTCGTAACAAATGTGCGTATTGAAATGAATTACAAAAGTTGTCTATAGCTCTCCTATTTGGATGAAAGCGGGACTAAAAATATCTTTTAATGCAACTAACTTTCTTAAGTAACCAATAAAATTGTATTATGCACGTATCGATGCAATTATCGACATTCATTTCTTCAGCTCTAATGTTATGCCAATGACTATTTACTAAATATAAAGGGATTTCTGGAAATATTCTGGAAACTGGATCAGTATCTACATAAGGCGGTGCGCTGGACAACCATCGATTGTATAAGTGATGGAAAAGAGACGAGGCCAAGATGAAAATAATTACAGGAGTCTACCTAAGTCTAGTTTAAATTTTGATTTCTTATATATATATATATATACATACATACAATCATGGCAGATCATAAGAGCATAACCATGGCATAACTTAGTATTTCAAAATCATTACTAAATTCAATTAAGTCCAGTTATCACTGGAAAATTATATATTTGTTCAAGAATACTACAATTTTATACTAACAGTGCCTGCGACATTAAATTAAAAGCGGAATTCCTTTTTTAATAGAATAGTAGATTTCTTTTTAATTGTAATAATACATGGGACATCCCAAATAGGGCCATCTAGTCTCGAAATAAGCAAGTACTGTGCTTGTGTGACACGGAACGAAATAAACATATTCATGCACTCAAATATTTGTCCCGGATGGGAATTAAACCCGCTCTTGGTTCCGCAGTTAGGGTCTCTAACCACTCGGTTATTGAGTCAATCTAATGATAACAGTAAATAATAAAATTGCTTTGTTAGTGAATAATGTTAGTCGGCATGATTCCTTTAGAAAACAATATAATCGATCAAGTGCACTGATATGTACCTCTCTGGAAACACTTAGTGAAATTTGTGTGACGAAAGGATTTGTTTGAATACCCCATCTTGTATTTAACCTATATATTTTAATGTCTGTGTGTCCAGTGGCGTATACAGGGAAGGGGCGTGAGGGCCGAACAACCCCCCCCCCCCCCAAACACAGTTACAAATTTAAGTTAAAAACATTCGACAAGAAGTGCTACTCTGCATTTGGAAAATTATACATTTCTATTTAATACTCAGTAAAATAGTAAATTATTTACATCACCAAAGTACCTAATATAAGTAAATAGGTATAGTGTTCATTGAATGCTGACCATATTTTACGTAACTAGATTTGTTCAAACATGACATTTTCAGAGTTGCAAATCTTGAAAGGAATCGGTTAAGTGCGAGATCGACTCGCACGGAAAGGATCTTGCCACTTCCTACCATAATAAACCAGTAGGCAAATTGAACTTATTAGTTCTCAGTTAAATTAAATTAACACATTTTATATCTATGCATTTGCTTTCATGAATATTTCTCGTTTCCTGCGGGAATGAAAATACTTTCGTTTAGATTTTCCTGTAAACTATGAGTTAGGCAACATATTCCGGATTTTTTGATTTAATTTTAGGCTAAGTAGTTTCGGAGATACAGGGGACAATGGGAGATTATCATATATTTTCTTTAATATCTACTGAACTATGCATTTTAAAATTATAATAAACATTATAAAAAAATATCTATATCTCATAACGAGCACTTTCATTTGATATAAACCATGACGCACTTGAGATTTTTTTTAAACTATGTTAGTTGTCCCAAAGTGATAATTTTATTCGTTTATCCTTTAGTTTTTTATGTAAAATATAAATGAAGCTCTATATTGCGTATTTTTTTTTTAATTTTAATCACTACACTTTCGGTGATAAGGGGGGAAAATCAATTTTCTTTAATATTTTTGAAACCATGAATATTAAAATTATAAATAAATTATGCTTGTACTTTTTTTATAATAAGCACTTTCATTTGACATGTCACTTGAAGCTCTTAAAAAAGCTTTTTTTTCTACTTTGCTTCCCAAAATGGAAATCTTTCATTTACGCTACCTACCTATAGGTTTGTTACTGGGTCACCAAACTCTGTACACATGTATCAAATTTCAGTGTTTGCATCAGAACGTACCTTGCATGTATAGCACTAAGTTCGATGAAAAATATAGCCCCCCCCCCCCACCCCCCCGAGCTTGAATCCTGGATACGCCACTGTTTGTGTAAATCCCAAGTAATGCTTTTGCTCACTAAAGCAACATATAAACTCTAACTACGAGTGAAATTGTATACAAGATTGGTTTGCTATTTGATCTGCATATATGTGTATATACTTATACACACAGATAGATACGTTTTCAATTCGCTAATGGCCCGCGCTATTGCTATGCGTTTTACGATGCCCTGCGAAGGGAGGGTGTGACGTCACACTTATATCCGCGGGTACAAACGTTACGTTATGACCTAGATTATCCAGACGTAATTCGACTACTACGAATCGCGTTATTTTGTATGGTTTGCGAATTTTCTCCGTATTAAGGGGCTTCACTTCCGCTCCAATGAAATCCAATCCACACTGATAGTGAACACACGGTGTGCAACATTATTCAACTGATTTAAAATGTTATATTTTATTCGCCACCTGTAAACTTAATATAACATATGGGATGTGTGTCGATATGTTAATAACATTACCTTGCCTGTTTTGAAACTGAGCTGTTAACAATACATATGTAAAAACGAGACTTGGTTTACATATGAAAATACTGGTCTATTAATAGTTTGTGAGGACAGGAACAGATCGTGGTAATCACAGGTGGAACCAAGCTGAAGAGATAATAAAGTACGCTGTCATGCGTTAACTAAACGAAATAAATTGATATGTGCTGTATGGTACTGTCTGCTACTGCTGTGTCGTTGTAATTGTAATCAATTTACGTTATTTTATTTTATTTGTACCTTAATGAGAAAAATGCAAGTTATTTATTTATTTATTTCAAATAGGATCACCGACAGTTTACATATTAAAATTGTATGTACTATAGCTATTCCCAAGCATACTATACATTTATTTTACTCATAGATGTTCCTTTTTCTCCAATCATGGGTCCAAGACGCATCATTTTGACATATAATCTGACAGTTTGTCGAGCTGTAAAATTTGTAATATTATTGTCAGAATGCTTGGATGACATTTCGCTACGCTCAGGCTGGCTAACAACTATAAACCAACTATGATCTCACTACCAAAGGATCAGAAATGATAGGAGGTTAGTTTATTTGAAACAAAGACTAAAACAACCAATTTACGCGAATTTATGGCGGCACCGAAATAGGAGGCGGTATAAGTACAGTATAGGAAGCACCCCAAGTCAAAGCGAAACACTATCTCAACCACAGAGCATTAAAGTAGGTTAGAGTTGGCAGTAGGCGGGTACTACGTCTCCTTCAAGTATGCAATATGTTGCATACTAAAGACAGACTTCACCTAAACTCTTAAATGCTATTTCAAATCATACCAAAGATGTAAGTGAAAGGGATGAACGACTTAACCGCTTTCTAAAATGATATAACTCTGAATCAAAACAATTTACGTATGTTTTTACTTATATTTGTTGTGTGAGTAATTATTTTTGGGACACGTGTCTCTGAACAAATACCGTCACATGGCACCTCTAACCTACTCGATTTTCTGTGATCTCAACCAATATTGTTACCAAGATATCGCCAGTATTGTGGTTTGGGATATTGGCAGTATCGGTGAGCAAACGGCTGAGTGGTAGCATGTAGCGAGAAGAATAAATATGAACAAGTGTTATTTCCCTCGCTACATGGCGCTCTTAATTGTTTGGCAAACTCAACACTTCACGATATACATACACAAATACCTATTGGACTGGACACGAGTATATTGCAAGATATGCACGTGTGTACGTTTCACGAGTTTCACGGGTAACTGCATATTTATTATAGTACTATCGAGCCGCCCCGGCTTCGCACAGGTAGCAGAGCATAATCATAAGTCGTAGTGATTTTTTGTCGTTCTGTCCTATCAGCTTGTTGCGTCGAACATGTGGATTTGATTTAATTAAATTTAAATGTAACGTAATTAAGTCAGAAAAATTTCATTGGTATACGCCCGGATTCTACTACATGGTCTACTACAATGGTCTACTACAATCAAACTACATGGCCTTATAGATTTGAAACAGATTCGCTGCGGCTATCACTATATCACAATATTCGGGCTATCACTATATTGCTGTCAATAGATGGGGGTCGTTACAATCCGCCAACCCGCATTGGAGCCGCATAATGGGTTTAAGCTCCAAGCCCATCTTGACGGGAAGCCTAAGTCTCTGCAGTGGGGTATAAAAAAAGGGCTGATGGAAATGTAACGTAAGTTCATCCTAATTGGAGTATTTTTAATGCATTTTATTTCCAATTCTATAAATATTTGAAAACGTAAAGAATAAATACAAAAAAACAAACTACAATATTTCTTTGTATACAACATTGAGAACTTCTCCCTAATTTTACATCACGCGTGTCACATCGCGGCCCGGGCCCTCCGCACCGCGAAGCTCTAGCCGGCTTGATTTTTTTTGCGACTTCTTCATAATCGTCATATTTCAACTAGTTTGCACAAAACATTAATAAATTATAGGTACACATAAACCTTCCTGTTGAATCACTCCTTCCATTGGTATCAACCATACGCCAATCCGTTCGGTAGTATTTGAGTTTATCGCGTTCAGGCAGACAGACAGACAGACGCGGCGGGGGACTTTATTTTATAATATGTAGTGATACATATTATATACACCTATCAAATTTTTTGTAGGTATTGCAAATCATCCAGGCACCATTTTAAAAAAAAAGTGTATAGGTACATAAAAATTTTACATTAATATATTTTTCCCGGAATAATTATCGATGCAGCATGATTTCTGAGTCAAACATAGGTACTATGCATGAAAAAGGTGCGACAGCGCGTAAAGCATAAAGGGATATCCCATCGGCAGTCGTTGATCGACGCAATCGTTAGTTGCCCGCGCATTGTCACGTTAATACGATAGCTTTGTGACTGCATATCTCAATATTCTAGTACCGTGATACTAAAAGACAAAAACATTTATATTTTAATATTTTGGCGGGTGATGAAAAATCATCTAGTGTAAGGATATGGAATAAATATTTAGAAATTGTATCTGATATAAAAATGAGATTTTTAAATATCCGAATTTCAAAAGATAAAAATAAATCGTACCTATGATATATTTTTTTTACATTGCAAATGGAACAATGTCTCGAATTCCGAAAAATATTATTTTGTAATTCACATTATCTAGAGGCTTTAACTAAATATAATGGTTATAGCAAACTTCTTGGAGTTAATTTCTTTCAAAATTATTTAAGAAAGTACTTTTCTGAATAAAAGCTCAGATGGGAAGTAATACAAACCTTATTTATACAGTGTGTCCGGCGGTACATACGTACGTACGTTCCATTTCACCAGCCCGGTATGTGCCGGTATAATATGAAAGTGCCGGCAAAAAAATGAAAGTACTTTGTTCTGATAGAATTTGCCTCTAGATAATATATCCTTCAATAATATTTTTTTTTAAAATTTATTTTAGGTTACTATGATACAATATAAAAATGATACGGATCAATTAACTAAAAAAAACACCTTATTTTTATTTTTGGAACACTATTTTTCTAAGAGTTAAGTTTTGTAATTATCGACAAGTGTATGTTTAAATCGCATACATCAAAGGGCATTTGCTAATTTGTAATGTCTGTTATTATTCAGGAGCCGCAAGGCTTAATATTATTGTAACAAACGGTATAATAAAAAGTCAATAAAAATTTTTTTACAGCTATTTCTCTTTTAAGGGTTTTTGCTGATAAACTAGATGAAATTTATAATATTTAAGTTTGATCGTAGTACTGCTAAAACATTGCGGCTTTTTTCAGGTCTTGTTCTCCATATTGCCAGCAAAAGCATACAATGGCGCACCAGTCGGGCAGCCTTCTAATATCGCTTAAGTACTCTGTACATACCTAACTTTAACTAGTAACTAATGTACAGATTCTTAAAAACTATAAAATCTGGGACAACTTACACAGCGTCATCTAGTCCCAAAGTAAGCAAGTATTATGCTTGTGTTATGGGGTATTAGACAACTGACATGCATGCATAAATATATAGATACTTTTACACCCAGACACGGAACAAACAGACATGTTCATGCATACAAATGCTTGTCCCGGGCGGGAATCGAAGTCGCAAGCTTTGGTTCTGCGTTTAAAGAATTTTGTTATAAACTAATTTTGTAAATCTTGACCTGAGTTATTTTTTACCGAAGAAGCCCTTCTTTTTTATAAAACAATTTCAATGTATGTCCCCAATACAGTTAAACCGAAATGGTTGCCAGACAATAAAGATAACAGCGCCCCCACTCGGTCGTATGAGACGTATTTCACTGGAATTGAAACTCATTATCTATAGCATGCGAACGCAGTGAGCTTATAGGGCGGCGACCATTTCAAAGTAACTTTCACCATAATTTCTTTTTTTTTTGAGTCCTATTGACATTGTTTTAAGATAGAAATTGCCTTAATTAACTAATAGTTGATAATTTAACTGCGTGATACGAATTTGTACTTGTAGGCCATGATTTTTAATTGGCTTATGTAATTAAATAGAGCTTTTAAAGGAATTAAAATGGAGCCAGAAATAGGGAAAACTAAATGGTAACAAAATGTGTACTTTCATTCTAGAAACAATTAAGTATTATATTTGTCATCCATTTAATTGGCAAATACAACTACTTGCACTACTTTTCTAGTCTGTTCACACAATCCCAACGCGCGGTTGTCTCGAGTTAATTAGATAAAAATCGTATGAAAAATTGTTTGTTTTGCCTTTGTGTATAATGTGAAAATCGACCAAGTGTGAGTGTGGTATCTCCTTTAATTTTTACTTTATTTTATTTTATTTTTTAGTATTTGCTGTTATGACGTCATAGTAATACATACTGCATGAAAATTTCAAGTGTAAGCATAAGCAATGATTTCACAACCACCGGACGAACAGGCGAGCCTTAGTAATAGGGGTCCCATTGATGATACCCTTTGGGTATGGAACCCTAAAAATAAAAAAGTTAGAAACCTTCCATGAACAAAGAAATTACATTTCTTAGTCTTTCAAAATTTTTTCATTATTTTGAATAAAAATATTATAAATTTCATATGGACACAGTTTCTTACTAAACACCGGTCAAGTGCGACGAGGACTCGCATAGAGAGGATTCCGTACTATAAATAATTTCCGCACCTACTATGTCATTGAAATCTGACCCAAATTTTGGCTAGAATTTGTTTCGACTCCTTCGTATAAATAGGCTAACCATAGTACAATAAATACTACTGAACTTATTGTAAAGTTTTATCATGACGGACCGATTGGCCTAATGTCGGAGCACAGTGTCGGAGACACCGATTACAAATTCAAAGGCGGTTCGATCCCCGCCCGGGAAAAGTATTTGTGTGCGTGAACATGTCTATTTCCTTCATGTCCGAGTGTAAAATATCTATATACACGTATTAAAGAAATATTTTAAGTATGTAAAGCATTTTCTATTGCAATAAAATCGAGGTAATAATTTGATGTCCATCATCCCACACACGCGGTCGAGCATTGGTCTTGGACGCTACCTGTGTTGACACACTTTGTGCTACTCATCTTGTCGCCTGCCACAGAGTAGCTGGTACCGATGCAGAGTCACCCGTACGTCTGAAACGCTCCAAATATAAGGACATAATAGTTGAAAACAAATTTTTAGTGTTCGCAGTGGAGACGATGGGTCCATAGTACGGAGAATGTGCCGTTGCGTTCTCGCATGAGATTGGCTCAAGACACCAACCAGCTTATAGTCATTTAGCGCGGGAATACTGCTAGCGTTCTCGGCACGCTGTGCTCATCATTCTGTAATTGATATTTTAATATCGTGTACTTTCCGAATTTTAGGCTAATTCTTTGTAATATGCCTACAAATTTTTTTCTTGTTTTAAATATTTAGGTAAAAGGAAATTCCTAACTATACACGTAGTTCTATGAATTACAATTTTTTTTAAATTTACAATAAAAATTTCTTATAATTCTTTTATATTAGAGAATAAATCGTGGATATAGCAAAGAATTGGGCCTAAAAGTTGTGTTTAATAGACAAAGAATACATCGCACTAATAGGATGTTTGTAGAGCTATTGTAAAAGGCAGGTATCGGGCGTGGGCATTTTCCTTAAATAAATGTTACAACTTTACCTACATATTTAACCAGATAGGGTTGTTTGATGTAGAATTACAATTAGAATTTAAAATTGTTTTACAAACTTAAAACTCGAGCATGAAAGTTTTATTCGAAATTACTATTTAACATCAATTAAGTAATCCTCATAAAATAAAATAATTGAAAAGATAGTAGTTAATTAAAATTATTTTTTTTTGAATACTTTTACGGTCTCATTATGTTCTTATTTTTTTAGTCGCATGAAAAAAGCATTTATTTCGTTCTGCTACCTATTAAATTCATTTGACTTTCAATAAGTTTGTGTAAACATCCTATATTGAGTTTTTTTTTTTTATTTTGATTTTGTTCAAAGAATTATAATTTATAATAATAATAATACCTGAAACATCCCACACAGCGCCATTTAGTCCCAAAGAAATCAAATGTTTGTATTATGGGATAATAGAAAACTAGTACACATTATACTTAAATATTCTTTATAATATATACATATATAGACATTTTACACCCAGACACGGAACAAATAGTTCGTGTACACAAATATTTGTTCCGGGCGGGAATCGAACCCACGACCCTTGGCTCTGCAGTTAGGGTATCTAACCACTCGGGCAACGGTCAGTCAGTTTATTATGAATCCAAGGTTGGGTCCCCCTTTGTATGAAATCCTGTATCAGGGGGCCCGTTCTTCAATGCACAGGTTTAAATAATATTAAACATACAAAATAGGGGCAACTGTAAGGTTTCTTTATTGGCTTACAGATGAAACGAAAAGTTAGTGCTTGTGCTGTCTGACAATATGCAGAATGTATAACTTTCGTACCGTGCGCGTCGAAACATCCCTTAGTTGTTTTTCATTGGAGAATCTATAATGTGGCTTGAAAAGTATGCCAAGTCTATTTACAGCACGTTTTGTCAAAATTTCTAGTTCCACTTTAATTCAAGCTGATAGGCGATAGAGCTTATACGATCTAGGTGAGGGAGCGACCATGATTTGTTTGGTTTTAAATTGCACTAACATAAAAACGCACGGACAAGAACCATATTTGGATCCGTGGAAGTTGATCGATTTACATGTGTCCCTCGGTAAACTCGGCGGTGAGTCAACGAGTACGACGAGTTGTAATGGCTGTAGGTAATGATCCCTCACCGGATTACCACGTCTGCCAATAAATACGGCGTGTTCCAAGAGACGTCCGGCAGGTTAAGGGGCGCTCTCGGGTTTCTGGGGCGGCGGTAACGACCGGCAGTCGGGAGCGCCAAGGTAGCGTGTGTTTAGCTCACGAGCTGATTATTACACGGTCGCACGGGTAGATAAGGCAGTGCTCAGACAGGGGCAGTGATTCTACTGTTCGATTGGCCAGGGCTCACTTTTCACAAACTCCACTTGATACTAAATTCACTTTTTAATGTAACTAATGATACTCAACTAAACAAAAAAAAAATGTACTACCTACTACCGATCTCCGGTCTCTAACAGCTATTGCAGTGAAAATTTTGAAAAAAAAATATAATGAATCTAGAATAATACATTTTTTGTATGCACAAGACAAATCTAGAATTATCTAAGAAAATGTAAATTTTCACTATGAAGTCAAAAAACGCTCGTTACTGTGTAGTTATTAACTAGCATGTTTTATGTTTTTCTTGTTCTGATACAGCACACTATTTCAAAACTTATGCGAGTCGAGCTCGTTCGATTTACATATATTATAAACAAATATTTTAACCGTTAATTTATTATGATATCAAAAGTTTGAATTTTCCTAATAGAAGCTGATAGCTACATAAGAAACCAAGTTATGTCGTACTATTAAATTTTCGTTTATAATATGCATTCGCATTCATCAAAGTATCCGGCTTCAAGAATGCGGACACATTAATAATTTCACACGTCCACAATCTCTTCAGACTTGCTCGCAATTAAACAAATTTTACTCGCTGGCACCCCTACCTGTTATAAACAAATCGCACGCCAGTGAAAACAATGAGGGAAATGCCAAAAATAACGCGCGGACATAAACCATATCAGTGTACGAGCTAACTGCGCGCGCGCATGGAACCGTTTACACAACTATTTATAAACTATTGATTTTGAATACTTGAGTGACGCGGACGGTATATTGGTGATAATGTATTATTCGAAGAAAAGGTTTCGAATTGAGAAAATTCCTTTGAAAAACAATATATTTATACATATTAATGCCATGAAAATCTCGATTTGGAACAATTTAATCGTTAAATATATCCCAATCACTTATATATATATTGGGATATATATACAGGATGAGATTTTACTGATCAGCCAAAATGTTCCTAGATGTTAGGTATCACCAATACACCTCATTACGTAAATAAAAATGTAGGTCAAATATTTATAATCAATAAAAATATCCTAAATATTTTTTAATAAAATTTGGCTACCTTCTGATTACACTCTACCCACACGTGCCGCGCGCCAGCTGATTCCCACCCTTTTCGTAGCGTGCCCCCCTTCCGCACTCAATGACCTCAGCTCAGTCAGCCACGCGATTCTGTATCGGACGGCGCAAGTCGTCCGCGCTTCAATAATGTATACAAATCGCGAATATTATGAAATGATGAAATGTTACATTTTAGTGGACAAACTTTACGCGGCGCCCAAAGACTGTATGAAGAAATAAGCCTGCCTCAGCTTCGCAATCAAGGTTTACACAATGCCACGGTACCGAACTGTCAAACTATTTGGAAGTGCGAATCAGTGCAAATGTTTGGGCCGGGGTTATCGGTGATAAAATATTAGGGCCCTATTTCATAGAGGGCAGACTGACCGGAATCACGTATCTTCAAATGTTACATAACAGTAATATCTGATTTTATGGACGACGACGTCGCGCTCGCAATAATAGCACATCGCGAGTTTTACTTTCAACACGATGGTGCACCATTTGTTAAAGTAGGTAATTTTTTTTATATGGTAAGTGGATTTTAACTCCATTTTTTAATGATTGTACATAAGTTGATTCAAATTTTTTAAATACGCCTGATTGCGAAAGGAAAAAGGACAATTGTTAATCAATTATCGAATGTACGAGTACATTGATCAAAGTAGATTAGGTATGTACCTATTCATTTTTTCAATTTCATTTATTTCGATTCGATTTTAATCGCAAATAATAACTACAACAAGCCTTTTGCAATTTGACGGTCCTAAGCCCGATAAGTATGATGAAGGGAAAATTTGCAACATAAGGAGCCGCATTTCTGAAACTCATTGATGATGTCATCAATTTGAATCGTTCCCTAGGCCTTGTCAAACCAAAATTTTCTAGAGAGTTTTTTACGACTGAGTAGGAGCCTTCATAAATGAGATCATTCGATAATCATGAATTTTCAAAAATACGACGTGCTAGTATTATCTATGGTGCTAAGTACTGCGAGTGCAGAGCGAAAGGGCGGAGCTTGGGGAATGTGGGCGGGGCGCGTGCACGTGCACTGGCGTCCTCGTGATATGACTAGTAATATTGGTAGTTTTGGGAAAGGTTTACGTAGGCTTAACTGAATATTTTCCCATTGAACGATACTAAAAGGGAACAAGACGGCCAACGGATTTTTATCAAAGGTCATCATATTGAAGTTTGGCTGGTCATAAAAACCTCACCCTGTATATATATATATATATAGATTGGGATATATTTATCGGTTAAATTGTTCCAAATCGAGATTTTTATGGCATGGGATGGTTATTAAAACTTCACCCTGTATATATATACAGGATGAAGTAAATATATACTCCCTGTATATATATATATATATATATATATACAGGATGAATATATATATATATATAGAATGAAGTTTTAATGACCGGCCAAATTTTAATATAATGATCTTTGTTAAAAAACCGATAGCCGTCTTGTTTCGTTTTAGTATTGTTCTATAGAAAAATATTGAGATATGACTACACAAACCCGAAAAAACCAATAACTCTACTCACCATTCACGCCCGCTGCCCCATTCCGTTTCGACGCCTCCGGTGCGTACGTTTACTATAGCGTTAAGAAGGCAACCAAACGTTATAAAATAACACTGTAGATAAATAATTTATTATGAAAATCTAACCTATACTTATTATTTACGTAATGAGGTCTATCGCTGATACCTAACATGTGGAAAAATTTTGGCCGGTTATTAAAATCTCATCCGGTATATTGCAGCGCCCCACCTTGACTGTCTCACCAGTAAGTATCCTAAATTCATAAAAGTGTCAACATTAAAAAAGAGGTGAGGTAGGCGCTGTATTCGATCCATGTAAAGTGAATTGTGTAAAACGTAAGTAGGTTATAAACACAAAAGAAAACATAAATTTTTACCAGTAAATTGTGTAAAACAAAACCAGTAAAAAACGTTTCAACATTGTGCGTTTCGACAAGAGCTACTTTCTCTCTCTTCACATTCCGATACCTCTTTGCCTATGTCCAAAGCCTAGTTATCTCACGATAGCTGTCGTTTGATAAGCGTCACGAAATTACGTTACGAGTGCTTTTACATCCATCTGTTTTAAGCCTTGACATTTCTAGTTCCCTCTCGTTGAAGCTTAATCCGATTCATTTCAGAGAGGACATGAAACGGCGCTCTGTAATTTAATCTCATTTGACTCAACGCCAATTTCAGTATATGGAAATGATACCTTAGTGTATGTGGAGTAGGAAATTGGAGCATCCTTGATTTACGATAGTAGTATGAAGTCTATAAGAATATTTTAAACTAACTGCTCAACACGACTTCGTTCGCGTGGTATACTTTTCTCCTTATTGCTTTGCTTTTAAAAATATAAGCCTAATATGAATACGTATCTTGTACATTGAACCAAATTCCATACATTTAAATTTGAAAGTTTCATCATAATTGATTTTACTGATTAATTTTTTGTAATAATATACATATATAAATACTTTTACACCAGACACGTAACAAATAGACATGTTCGTGCATAAAAATATTTTTTCCGGTCGGGAATCGAACCCGCGATCCTTGGATCCGCAGTTAGGGTCTCTAACCACTCGACCAATCGGTTAGTCCATGTTTTATAAGGGTTAAAATATCGCTTGATACTTTTTTATTCTCTATCAAAATGTCTAATAAACGAGAAATATAAGTAATTAACTATCAAGGAATCAATATCATTTTAATTTAAACGATACGGTGACCTACAAAATGAAAACTTCAAGCCGAACTAATAAATGTGAAAAGGTTTGAAAATTTTACGGGAAAACTATTCAGGTCTTAGTTATAATGAATAGAAGGGCGATCGAACGATGAGAAAACGGCATATTGTTTTTATTACCTGAAGGTTTACATGTTTTTGTAAACGGCATTGTTTTTATTACATGTCATAACTAGCACAAAACGGTGTATGTTAGCGTTACAAATAGTCATAAGGACTTTATTTTAAGTCCAAATTATCGGTGCACCATTTTTACTCGACTTAGGCTTGTTATTTGGGCTGCAAGTATTTTGATGGGACACAAAATAATTAAAAAAAATAATTTCTATAAATTATTATTACTGTTTAGTTACGTAATTTTTTTTCACCAACAATATCCTTCAACATGTACAAGGCTTGTGTATTTTAAATAATATAGAATATCATGCAAGAATAACTTTACTAATTGAACCAGAAGTCCTTGTTCATATATAATTAACTAGCGAACCACCTCGGCTTCGCGCGGGTAGCAAAGCATATATGCCGTAGTGTTTTTTCTGTTATAGTGTCGTATCTGCTTGTTGTGTCGAACGTGTGGAATAGATTTAAATGTGCCGTAAGTTCATCGTACTTGGAGTATTTTTAATGTATTTTATTTCCATGTCTGTAAATATTTGAAAAAGTGAAGAATATATACATGAAAACAAACTAAAATGTTACTCTGTATTCAACATTGATAACTTCTGCCTATTTACATCACGCGAGTCGAAGTATAGGACTGTTTGATTTTATTTTGTAGCGCGACAGTTTTAATTTTGCGATAGCTCCTAAGATATTAATTTAAATTGTATGGTGTAAAGGGCAATCATAATTTGCATGAAATGCCGAAGGTAAATAACGTATTTAATTTGACAAAGATTAATACTGTATCTGAATAAGTTGCTTTCCAATTACCACATCATATGATACCATTTTTTAAACGAAAAATAGATATATTAAGCTTTCCATAAAAGATAGGTATATGCTACCGCGGACTTTTTTTTAGTCCTATAAAAGAGAAACAATTCCTCCGTACATTGTTTTGTTATATCTCAAAGGGATTAGGCAGCGTTTTCGATGAAAGCTCCCAGTCAGCTTGATTTTTTCCGACGTCTTCAACAATTATTCAACAACAATTTCAACTAACTTGCACAAAAAAATGATAAATTATACACATAAACCTTCCTCTTGAAACACTTCGTCCATTGATGTCAACCATAATGCAAATACGTTCGGTAATTTTTGAGTGTATTGCGTTCAGACAGACAGACAGACGCGGCGGGGGACTTTATTTTAAAATATGTAGTGATTATGTGCCCCCTTGTTCCTTAAATTTATATTAATAAACATTAATTAAATAACATAAGATTTCATAATCCACTTTCAATTAAATTTCATTTATACGATTATAAATTGAATGTAGGCATTTGAATTAAACTTATAGCCTATGATCCGCCATGTTAAGTATAACAAAAATCCTCATATGAAATTTTTTATAATAAGGTCTTTTCTTTGTAGGAATATCTAACTCCATGTAGCAATATCAGTCTACTTGGATGCGGATAAATTCCTTATTAAAGATGATTTAAAGTTACTTATTACATTGAGATGTTCTTAGAAGAAAACACATTTTATATTATCAGAAAGATGTTACAGATGTGGCACTACCACAATTGAGAATTCAAAAAGACTATTATTTCACTTTATATCTATCTGACAACGAAATAAAGTTAGGCTTTTTTTGTAATAAATTTTATCAAATTGATATCGGAAATAAGTCGTCTGTTTCATAAGTAGTCTTTTTCAACAACACATCTCTTTCGCGAACTGCAATTCTTTTAAAAATGTTTGAATTTCCTTGATTTTATCGATTTTTTTTTAATCAGGTGGTTGAAAAGCTAGACTAGGGGGACATAGGAGCTCATATCTCGCGAAATAATCACCTAATTAACTTTACAATATCACTTTCACACACGCCATAGAATATGGGGTCGCAAGGACGCACGGAATGTTGATTTTGATACACAAACAAGTACGATGTATTTGTGAGGTATCCTTTACGTTAATCTCGTACACTCTTCAATTATTTTTGAAGTAAAAATTTAATTTAGGCGCACCTTCTCTGAACCGTGAACGAAACTGAACCGTCACACGCTCGGGTGGGTGACGCTGAATCGGAGTTCTGCTCAAATCGTCCAGTTACGTTTACTGTCTAAAGAAGTGCATCGTTTCAAGTAATACATTTTGTTATTACGTATAGTTCGCGCATGTTTGGATTAACCAGTGCAATATTTCAAGTGTATTTAAGTGTGTATACAGTTAGCATTTAATATTTTATTTGAGAGTAGTTTTATATAATACGCGTATGTATTGTATATTTGTATACTTTATATTTATATCGTGTGGTCATCAGCACACGCCTTCTTTTAATTTTATTTATATTTAGAACGTTTAAGACACATGATTATTACAATGAAAACACAATTATTCGTTACATGTTATCTGTTTCCAAATATTTGTTCTACCCCCTCAGTTTAATACGAACACCGCGTTGTCATTAAAGTTGTCATGTCAAAGTAAATATCGGAGCTGCAAGTTTCTTTAGCTATAAAGTTTGTTATTGTGAGTGAAAACTGTGATTGGTGATAGTGAAAATTTTATAAATGTGATCAATAAGTGACATCTATGAAAAACTGTGGAGTTGCTCGAGCGGCGGCATAATTTTAGTAGTGATATAGTAAATTTATTCGAAGTGAATATTATAATATTTAAGTTTTCACTCATAACGCGAACTTCGTACATAAAGAGGTATGATTTGTTATTAATACAGTTAACAACATACCGGTACAGTTGCAGTCAAACTTTATGGCGGATCTGAAAGTATGCACAAGTCGCTTCGCCATAACCAGTTTTGGGTGTAGCGGGACGCAGTGCAGCGAGGTGTATATGTTTGTACCTGCGCAAGCCCGTTTAAAGCGCTGTATTTAGATCCGCCATAAAGTTTGACGCGATCTGTACACAACTATAAAAGTCGGAGTAGAAAGACTTTTTGTGGTTCATTTCAACCACAGAACCACACCGCCACACCACGTTTAACCAAACGCCATTATCGGTGCGAACGATTAACACTTTGATAATTTATGTGTCTAGATGGAACCACGAGATACAACGACAACGACAAAATAGGGGTTAACTTTTGTAGCTCGTGTGTGGGATTAAACAGATCACGTACTCCTGTTACGCCATAATTCCACGTACCTAGTAACGGTTTTCATATCCGTGAATTATAACCGAACAGTTAGGTGGTGTTTTTATCAAATCCATGTTTTATCTACGTTTTTTGATCACCCGTTCGGACGCGTTCCACGTTTGTGATGTAGGTATAGCGCTAACCAATGACAAAACGGTAATCAGTTTTCTTAATAACGTGATTCTATATTGAGTGATTGATATTATTATTTATTAAATTTATATTCTCGTTATAATTTTATTGCTATTTAATGGCTTAAAATAAATCAATTGTCAATACACTTATCTATATCTACAAATTTACGCCTGTTTCCTAGAGGGGTGGATCTCTAATCAGTTCGATCCTCTTTTGTTTCATCGCCATGAAAATCATTAATTAGAAATAAGCTTTTCAACTATTTGTCGTAAGCTGTTCGTGCCAACGCGTTAATTGCCTTTTGACTTATATTTATGTTTTCATCAAAAGAAAATCGTGTTGATATTCGTAATCACAGAAGTTAATAATAAAACGGTGCTAGAGTTTTTATTTGTACAGCCATATTGTGTTAAATGTTTCGGTTCTGGTAATTGTTTAAGCATTCAATTCCGTTTATTTACGTTTGTTATTATTGTGTTTGTGAAATTATTCGGTGATTTATTTATTATAGAGATATCGACTTTATAATTATTTATTTAAATGATTTGTCATCTATTATTATTTCTGTATGGAGATATTCAATATAAGATGGTCATATATATTTGGGTGCATATTTTATATTAAAAAAGAATATTTAAGTATGTTTACCAGTTGTTTAGTACTCCAGAATACAAGCATAATATACTTGCGTGGGATGTCCCAGATATTATGATTATTATTTGATTTACCTCTAGATCATACTTTAAAATAATTTTTTTTTTAAGTTTTTGTGTTAAAATTTTTGCGTTTTGTATTTTATTTTGGATGAATAGAGATTTTAATAAACTTCTTTCATCCATTACGAATCTAAAACTGTAATAAATTGTTTTATAAATATTTTCCCGTGACCTTTAGTTGACCGGCGTTTCTTATAGTCTGAAAAAAAAACTTGAAAATATGGCCATTCTTTTCAGGTACCTAATTGTCGAGTTAACTTATACCTACTGCTTATGTTCCTTCACGCATTTATTTGTTCGTAAGTGCATTTTATAATAATTTAAACTATTGCCTTGATATTATATCTACTTGATTAATAGCCAACAAATGACATGTCAACATTTCTACGAGTTCGTGGCCAAACGTATTAGATGACAAAAAGTTCGTTGGCGTTGTATGTTGATGTATTGCTCGATAAATGTGGGTGTTAGATGGTGCCTCGGGCATACGAGATATCAATCACCAAAACGGAGCCGATAAATCGTAAATTATTTTCAGCCCGTCGCGTAACTCGCGTGTCGTGACTACCACAAGGAAGTTGTGTCATATACAAAAATTCACGCAAAAACCAGTAAAATGTTTATTATTGAAGGCCAGACCACACTAACGTGTGGGGCCAGACATTTAATGCAATACAGTTAACAGCTTGATAGATATTAATGTTATAAATTTGCCATCGAACGATTATAACGATGCATAACATTTAGCAAGTTGGGCTTGGACCAAAATGTTAAAGTAGCGCTAAATGGTTATCAAAATTGAAAACAATAAGGTTCTGAAACAATCTCGCAAAATATCTATTATTTCCATTTTCGAATTTGCCAGCTTCCGCTGCTTCCCCTGAAAAACCAAAATAAAAAGTAAATATTAAATATTGAAGTTAGTCGCTATGTGAAATAAAAATGTAATCCTTATGAATCAATCAAAATATTATGATTTTATTTAGTCTTAGCCAACATAAATAATTAATAGCTGCCCGGATGACGTCACAGGGATATTTATTTTATTAATAAATTTTTGAAAATAAACAATTAAAAAACGGCGGACTTAAAAAGTATTTATTCCTCAAGAAAAACATAATGGTCTATGTCTACGCAAAATAGGCGCTTTGACGTCGAGTTGCGGAAAAAGAGCCCGTCTTCAAGTCAATGGTCTATGTTTCTAAAACTATATGTGGACAATTTAGGTCCGACCCCTATCATGCTATAAGCAGGTGTAAGGTGCTGAAATGTGTGGCTGAACCGCGGGAAAAATAACAAATTACTTTTGCATTTTTCATGTATATAACAATAATAATAAAGGCATAAATGTAAAATCTTGCTTTATGTAGTCTCAACTTTCTTTATTTTAAACCACGTAGTCCAAACGGGGACAATAAGAAAATAGTGCTCATTCGATAGGAGACAAAACTTTCAGCATCCCATTGAAAACCTGTTCCGGTTGCTAGATTGGCAGGTATTATGATAAATATAGAAGAAAGTGACCTATTTTCATCTATTAGTACCTAAATAGTTTTTAACTTTTTGGTACCTACCTATTTATTTAAATTACTCATTAGAAAAAAAGTTCGATCAAGTAAAGCAACTTTACACTGTATTTGAACAGCGCTGACAATTTGTATCTGTGATTTGTATCTACTGTTTGTCACTGGGTTGCCGCTGCCTTTCCTGAAAATTTCATCCTTTAACAAATGAGCTCTATGTTCTTAGTTTTGACTGTTTTATATCGAATAAAAATTAGTGAATTAGTTTCCAGTGACAAACAGGCAAACACGGACAAACAAATGAAAAAAGCATTTAGATTTACTATTGATATAGTGCTGTAAAATTTAGTGAACAATGTTCAACCTTTGTAAAGGTTCAACGTTTCATACTCGTAAATAGTAATATTGTTCGAAAGGGGTCGTACCGCTTGAGTTATTAATCCCCGAAGAGAGACGTACCTAACAAAAAAGCTTCTCGTGTCCGGTGGCGAACTTGCGATAGAGCCTTTTAGAAACAGAACATACTACACAAATGAAACTAAAACAGACAAAAAAGCTATATTTTATGATTAAACCGAAATATTATAGTAAGGTAATAATAATTATTATATTGGTTTATATACGGGACAATGTTTTGACGATAGATGATATATATATTTATGAACACATCTCCATTTCTTTTAGTAAAACATTAAAATCTATTATTAAATACCAACTGACATTATGTATAATTTCAAGAACTTCGAGGCATTTATATAAAAAGCTTAAGTAGGTTAAATGTACGAGTTTCTCATGTACATTATTAGTGTAAGTTCACACGTGTCAGTTATATTTTTTTTATTTAAATTTTAACACCCCTTTCTGCCTTTAGTCAATTCGGTTAGTTGATAATCGATGGGTGGATGATGCGGCCTAGTCTCGTCGCGCAGGCAACGTGTCGCCTTGTGGTGCGCTGACGTCAGTAGTTCGCCTGGGAGCGGGTGCCCGGGTCGGTAACCGCTCGCTATGCGGAATTATGTTGTGAAGGTGGTTGAAAGAGCTGTTGTCGGCGCAAATGAACATGCGACACGTCAATCGGTGCACGAACTCCTCCACCGACGCAGGTCGTGAGCGAATACGTCATTTCTAACGTACCACCCGGCTCCCACGGTCACACGCAGGGTGTCGACATGTTGTTGCTGCAATTGTTGACGCGACGTTGCCGAGCACGGCGCATATCATGCCGGTGCCGCTTAGGTCAGCTACGAGCGGATAGGCATCAGACGCCGTTGACGCGTAATTAAAGGTGCGACGGTAGCATCGTGCATGCCCGCCCAGGCACAGCGCGCGGTCAATTCCGTACCCAAGGCAGCGCACGCTGCTATACGCCCAATCGATGTGCTGTCCATCGGACCGGTCTGCAGGGCAGTCGCTTTTCCGACATTGTATCCTCTAACTTATTCAGAATATAAATATATAAAGAAGGCGCTGTTGTCTGCAAACAGCGCAAGCGTGATGGCGTCTTCGCCATCTTTAAAAGCCATCCGCTCAGAGCGGGGATGTCGTCGGTGTACATTGCGTTCAGAAGCGACGAGGTACAGCTATCGTTTATTTTATTTTTTTAATTTTAGAGTATAACCCCATACATGTTACTAGTGGACGAACAAAAAACCAGCACAGATTTATGTGTAATAGGTTCTTAAAAATGATACAGAAGTTTCAAAATAACTTTTTACTTAAGTCAATCGTTGTTGATATACGGCCCATTACGCCCCACTGCAGGAACTTAGGCTCACCTCGAGATGAGGGTGCTTGGAGCTTACTTTGAAATCCACCACGCTGCTCCAGTGCGGTTTGATGGATTTTAATGACTGCCATCTGGTGACGGCAAACGGGACAGACGGCTGAACGTGATCTCCGCGGCACGAATTCAGTGACAATTATGTTACTTAAGTCAGAGAAAACTCATTGATACATGCCGGTTTCTAGGATTCGAACGACAACCTTCTAAACAAGAAGAGGGCTTGCAACCACTCGGCTATAACAACATCAGTTGTTGAGATATGCGCTCTTAAAGACTATGTTCCCTCTTTCAAATTTTCGAACCTTTCACTGATCCAATACGCACTTGTACGGTTTTTTTAAAAGGTTCAATTAATATGAAGTGATGCACGCAAAGAACAAAGATTTGTATTCCATGTACAATAACGTAGGTATTTATTTTCATACTATTGTTCACACTAGTGGATTGTAATAGATATGTGAATTCACATAGTGCTGCTCAAATGACAGTTGCTCATAATCACAGATAAAAAAAATACGTCCGTCGATGATCTGTGGTCATTTATAAATTGTAGTAATATAAACGATTATTGGTTTATTGCTCTTTATTAATTAATATATTCCCATAGTTTTGTTTTTTTATTAGTTGTCATATAATTATACTATGATAATATTATGATGAGGAATGATTAGATTTTTGTTTATTACGGATAAACTCAAAAACACCTCACCGATTTTCAAAAAAAAATTTCTTATAAAAAGATACAATATCAGCAAGTAACATGTGCTATAATTCATTTTTAAACTAGCTTTCCGGCCGCGGTTCTGCTCGTGTGGTTTTGTATAATACAGTTTATAAGCTGAAGATTGACATAGGCTACTTTCCATCCTGGAAAAAGGGGTCCCGTTACAACTGTGTAGTCCACGCGAGCGGAGCCGCAGGCGGAAAGCTAGTAACTAAATACAAATATAAACAAATTGATTGAGTTCACACCTAACATATGATATTATAAATACCCTGTTATGAGAAACATAATTTCGTGTTCCTCTGTAAAACGTTACATTACAGTCGAAAAATTCTCATGTATTCAGGTGTTAATATTCCAAGTTTGCAATTTCAACGTACGCCATACAAGCGACGGCTAGACATCCCACAGGAACTATTCTAAGGGGCAGGGGCAATATTTCGACGGAAATGGCTTGAACCACACTGTCGGAAACAGGAACAGAGCGGCGGTAGTCGGCGCGAAATTCCTCGCTCTCATTATAATTGCAGAGCAATATTCTCAAATCCCATTACTGTTAGGTTGTTGTTTAGGAGTTGAAGTAAAATATTAAAGGTGTAGATCGTAACAATAAGATTGGTACCACCTTTTCTTAATGGGCGCAAAACTACATTTTCCGTATTTGAAATAAATAATTTGACATTTTATTTGTTGGTGGTGGTCCCTGACCTTCGAACTGGGATTCCCTTTGTTTCGGGAAGTTTTTCCCGCCTCACATGACCTTTCATACTAACAACAATATTGAAGTTAAAGATAGTAATCAAAAAATAAAAAACGGATTGATATTGACACGAATATCACATAAAAGACTGAGTATGTATGTGTGCGTACTTGTGTGCCTATAGTATCTGCATCCGTCTGTGTGCACTATCATTCCGTGAAATAATATGTATGTTACGGCTCGGCTAAAGTTACGTGTGGAAATAACAGTGAATTTCAAAATAAACTTAAGTTTAGCTGGCTAATCTCAAGTTAATTTCGAGGATAGGCTAATGTCAATGCATTTCATCGTTAGAAAGATAAATTTAAGTGTAGCCGCAACCTCTTGGTTAAAAATGATGAAGCAAATTAAAAAGGAAAGATTAATTCAAAAAAAATATATTTTCGTATTAGAAACTTTTTTTAACAAACATTTATTATTTTTGTGTTATTAGCCTCATTACAAAACTTAAAATAAGTGTGATAAATGATAAAATAAATAACAAATTAGTACCTACACACAATACAATAATTCTAGATAGGACCTATTTTCGTGATAAAAACTTTTTATCATTAAATGAAGAATATTTTTGGTAGGCACTCTTCCCCCGCTCCTCGCGTGTCAATCGAATACTTATTAGCTGTTGCGTTTACACTAATGTGCAGTTTAGCCGGCTAAAGATGAAATCATTTATCGTGAAATCGTTCACCAATCATGAATGAACATTATGTCGAACATTAACAGCCTCTTTATTAGCCGGCTAATCTTCAGTTTGTTTTCACATCTATCTTTCGCCGAAACATATAACATATATAACTATAATGGTCTGTTTTAGAACCACAAGTAGTGGCTCTGTGTTCTCATATATATAAAACACATACTCTCTCTCTCTCTTTCAATTAATAGATTAGAAAATTAGTAATATTATCAAAAAAAAATTCTTCCCATTTCTTTAGTTATGAACGTTTTTAAAAGTTGCCTCAATAATGTTTTCAAAACATACAGGCGGCTCCTTATAACGTACATAACGTTTTGTTTCATTACTATTTTATAGTGAATTTGCAATGACTAAAATTAAATGCTTGTTTGCATAGGTCGCAGCCTTAATGCAAATCGCAAAATTACTTATGCGAGACTGGAAATAAAATATTCGACCATTCACAAAGATGCCCAATTCAATTTGAAATTTCAGTTTTAATGAGATAATTATGTCTATGAAAATGAAGATTAAAAATATCGTAATTTTAGTTTTAACTTTAACTATACACGGAACAACTCCCTTTAAGTGTTCTGCGTTCCCACTTCATGAATTCGCGTTTTGCCAAGCTTCATAAAGATTGTATTATACTACTTTGATTTGTTCTCAGTTACCTACACACTGACATTTTCGACCCGCGCACACATTGTCTAAACAAATAAACGTAAAGTGTAGTCGAATAGTTTTTACAATGTCTACACACGCAAAATAAGACATTTCAGATTTTTTCAAATTCACCAATCCTCTTGAAAAACATCCTACTGGATGAAACTAAGTGAATTCACTCAATTTTGAATGACATTTATGAGCGCGTATGCGCTTCCACATCTGCAGTCTATTTTTAAGACGGAGAAAATTAGAAAGACCAAAATAATCTACACATCATAATGACGTTTTTCAATACATTTGCGATTAAAATTAGGTACAGTTTCAATCAAACTTTATGGTGAATGTGAACATAGGCACAAGTCGCGTCGCAGTAACCAGTTTTAGGTGTAGCGGGACGCAGTGGAGCGAGGGGTATAATATGACTATCTGGCGACCTATATACATTTAAAATGTAATGATGGCGGGAACGGGACTGCTTTTCGCGATTTACGCATGTTTACGCAAAAAAAAACGCTCGTTTGTGACTGGTGTAAAGTAAAAGGGCCTAGTCCACAAAATATAACAATACGATCCAAGTTTCGAAGTCATAAGGACATCGTGTCATAATTAATAGTAGTATTGAAAACACCTTTAAACGTATATTTAATCGAACAAGTCAGCCGCTTCGTTCGGTCGGTCAAAATTACGTATGGAAAAAATGCATAGAACATAAAGAAAACATTTACAACTTGTATGAGATAACTAAAATTACGCTAAAAAGGTCTTGCTTTCAAATAAAATGTAGTTTTTATAGTTAAACAGCAAAAACAATAAATCAAGAAATGAAAAAGGCTCCGGGGTCACTTACTATCAATAAGCTTCATTTTATTTCTAAATTTTAATGTAAAGTAGACCAAACAGTACTACAGTACAAATTAAGTTAAGTAAGCGTAGTAGCAAAACAGTCAATACACACTATAATAAGTTGTGACATGCAATCATCATCATCATCATCATCATCAGCCCATTTTTACCCCACTGCAGGGGCTTAGGCCTCCCCCAGGGTGAGGAGGGGGGCTTGGAGCTTAAGTCCACCACGCTGCTCCACTGCGGGTTGGGAACTGTAACGACCGCCATCTATTGACAGCGTCCGGGACCGACTGCTTAACGTGCCCTCCGAAGCACGGTGTCAGTGATATTGTGTACTTAAGTCAGAAAAACTCATTGGTACACGCCCGGATTTGAACCATGGCCCTATGAGGCCTTATTTGAGACAGGTTCGTTGCGCTCTGGGCTATCACGACATGCAATGGCCTCTTCTTATTAATACAGTAAAAATAAAAAATAATAAAAAAAAAACACTTAGTAGCAGAAGCACAATCGAGACCAATATTTAGCTCATGGCGTAGAACAGTCTTCGTAATAAAGTACGGTTGTAAAAACGCGATTAGATTAAACTACCAGTGGGTAGTATTCAGACACAATATCTACTTAATATTAATTTATAGTTTTTGTTACGACGACATTACCCCTGTCCCAAGTCCTAGTCTTCACCATCTATCTGACAAAGAATAGCTTTTTTGAAGTTGATTAAAAAGGAAAAATTGTTTTAAGTTAGCAGAGATGGTTTTCCCGCTAACGTATTTGATTGAACTAACAACTGAACAAGCACTTTCACGTATGTACCTAGTTTTGATTAACAAACTAAAACTGAACGAAACGGCTTACAGGTTTGGCGTAATTCCTTTAAGGTTAAACGTTACCGTCGATTTCCATACAATATTTGAGCAGAAGTAAAAAATAACACTTTGTTGTGTTTATTTTACCACCTTTGTAATTTAACCGTATCATAAACTTGTCGTTAAATTTATAAATTATGTTCTTTCTAACATTAAACAGTTTTAATTCTGATTTTCGTAGAAACTTGCTTAATTCTTAATTTTCAATTTAGTTAAAATTGAAAATTAAGAACTTGAAAAACCATAATTAGGACCGTTTTCCGTTATAAAAAAAACATATTTTATAAACTTAACGACAATTTGACGATGCATTTTACGTATCACAATGATAAAATTAATATAAAACTATCGAATTTATTGCGTCTGGTCAAATAAATTTTGTATGAAAACAGAGGTATCTTTTGACCTTAATTTGATGTCATCTAATATAAGGACATGTCTGTTTCCCAGAGTAGGAGCAAAGTAGGTTATGATTCTATAAGTAGACCATCTTCGCGATAAATAGGCGACACAAATGGGAACAAGCGGTGCGGTGGGGCAGAGAACGCTTCCCGACGATTACTACCGCGAGCGTCGGGAGAGCGGACAAAAAAGGTTTAGTTAATTTAAAAAAAAACATTAAAATGTCACAGAAGTTTACGTGGGTTAAATAGATTTGACATATATGCGAAGCTATGAACAAAAAAGATATTTGTTCGTAGCTACGCTATGTCGACATGCCTACACGTGTGTTTCGCGCTAAATATACGTAAACCGGCGTTTGTACTGTAGATAACTTACTTACTTGGGGCCGCGCGCTGCAAGTCCTTTGGTAGGAGTAAGCAGAGATACTATAAACTTTCACTTTGATACGGTCCTTACATAACTCTTCCGCTTTTTCGACAGTCACAAATTGATTCTTAAAGGCTTGTCTGGCGCTGATTCCCCAGAGGAGATGATTAGGCCTTTCTTTGAGGTGAAAATACGCGAATGCGTAGGTCACCTGATTTTCTATTTACTGATAAAAATACTGGTCTCTCAACTTAAATGTTTATCTTAACACCTTAGCATCAATAATAATCCGAAATTCTTGACACGCGAACATCCTTGTTCGTGATGTGACGTTCCACGGTAACGTGAAAATCATGAAAACGATTTACCTACACACGACCTACAAACAACTTTAGGAACATTTTTTAGATATTTAAGAACATTTTCTGCTTGTATTTCGACTGACCGATAGGCTGAGTGGTTAGAGACCCTAACTGCGAAGCCAAGGGTCATGGGTTCGATTCCTACTAGGGACAAATATTTGTGTGTGTGTATATGTCTATTTGTTCCGTGTGTGGGTGTGAAATAACTATATATGTATATATATCATAAGAAATATTTAAGTATGTATATTAGTTGTCTGGTACCCATAATACAAGCTTTACTTGGTTTTGGACTAGATGGAGCTATGTGGGATGTCCTAGCTATTATTATTATTATTTCGTGTACAGTAGAAACATTAGTCGTCTTTTTGCATAGATTGAAAGAAGGAAGTTTGCTGAATTAATATTGGTCTGAGGTTCGTTGCTACGCTACGTGACTGATTTGTACCTACTTTGATCTACTTTAATTTGTATATATCAATAAATTAATTTTAATTTCTACAAACCGTATTGTAATTTTTATTTTTAACCGATTTTAGGGTCCCGTAGGCAAACGGCAAAAGAACCCGGCAAAACCCTTATAATTTCGTCCTGTCTGTCTGTCTGTCCGTCTGTTACAGCCATTTTACTCTAAGACTATTGGTATTATATAAATGAAATTCGGAAATTAAATTATCTATGAAGCACTGCATAATATTGTAGTGAAATTATAAAAAAAGTTTTTGTGGGTAGACCGCCATACATTTAAATAACTAAGGACGAAAAAAAATTCCAGCGTACATCAAGGTGTGGGGTATCTATAGATATGTTTTTAAAAGTGGCATAGAGGTTATTAAAGTACTTTTTATTTATGTCAATATTGGAGATTGGCGTTGACTAAGTCCTAAAAAGCGTGTCCTTGCCCTTTAACTTTTGTACTATGGGGTGGATAAAAATAAAAAAAATTAAAAATGAAACCTTCACGATTCAAAATGCGTGATCCAACACGTACCTACTTGGCCGATTTTTTATCGATTTTAGCATTCCTGCCACAGTGATCGAAACAGTAACTTGGTGTTTATTTCACATACAAGTGATTTATTTAAAGGAAAATTTGACCACTTTTTATTGACAGCTTCCGAAAAGCATTATTAAACCCCTTAAATTATTTGAATAATTAGTCGATGTAAATGTAATATTTCCTTCTGATAATAAAATATTAAAATATATAGATATATAAAATCTTCTAAGTTTCATTTTCTTTACAGTTTGTACAATAATTCATAGTTTATGTCAGTTCCAAGTGATTATGATGATGTTGTTAATAAAAAAATCAGGGTTCAAATCATTGCAGACACCACACACAAACAATTTATCGAGTCAAAAATTGTATGCATCCGCAATTGTTTGTTGTTTGTTTATAAAATAAAAGAAATCTGACTGGATTTTACTATTCTAGTAGTTATTTTAAAATATTGTACAATTTGTGAACAAACAACAATCAATGGCGAACGAATTCAAATATTCTCATTCAATTACGTCGTCGTCTGATGACTTTCTTTGCATTTATAGGGATTAAGGGAGGCAAGGGAAACTTAAGCCTAGTAATTACGCTCCCTTTTTGTCGTCTTCGAAAGAACAGATAAGATATCGCTTTTGAATTCGGCGCAAATCTTCATTGATATATAATTTTCTCTAAGGCAATGAATGGGCAATGACTTCTTTATATATTTACTTTAATCTTAATTTGGATCCAATGCGACTCAAAGACACATTGTGAAAAGTACTATAGTGACTTCAGATTTGATTATGATGGTTTCACTATCAGTAGAGCAATCGATGGTCGAGATCCATAAATACGAGGTAACCGAGAAAAAAAACTACTCGGAATCGTAATTACGTTACAGGAACTATAATTTCCGCTGACGCATATTTTTTTTCCTCTTCATATTCCTCGTTTTTACTGTGGGGGACGTCCATTGCTCGACTGATGATGAATACTTTTCTCAGGGCAGATGGAAGTGATTTCATTTTGTAAGTAATTATGTGAACTGAAATTTAAAAAAATATTATTTAGATACAAAAGAGTGAATGTCGTAAAAATGATAAAAAATAATAGTTATTTTATTACGACTGACCGGTTAGCCTAGTGGCTAGAGACCCTAACTGCGGAGCTGAGGGTCGCGGGTTCGATTCCCGTCCAGGACAAATATTTGTATGTATGAACATGCCTACTTGTTCCGTGTCTGGGTGTAAAAGTCTATCTATATATATGTATGTATTATTAAAAAAATAAATATTTAAGTATGTATATCAGTTGTCTAGTACCCCATAATACAAGCATAATACTTGCTTACTTTGGGTCTAGATGGCGCTGTATGGGGTGTTCCAGAAATTATTAGGAGAGATATATTTTTTTTTATATTCGTATAAATTCAACGAAACTGCGAAAATATATTGCTAAGTATAAACTCTAAATTAGTTAATGTAAATCTACACAAATATTAAAATTGTATACTTTCTGTATGAGTACATTAATGATATTAATAATAACTAGAAGACGCTAGAAATAATAAATAGAACTAAAAACAAATTTTTGAAGTGTTTGTCTGTTTGTCGGTTTGTTTGTTCGTTTGTACGCCCACCATGTAAAAGTCACTCATTGTACCTATTAAAATTGTAATGATAAAATGTGAAGGTTTATTATGAGTAACATTTTGTGTTTATTACATCAAAATCGACAGACAGAATCAAAAGATTAAATTTTTAATTTAGAAATCTCACAGTACTACGCTAGCTGCTGCAACGCCAGACTATCATACTCGAATGTATGACAGTATTTGTAACACATAATATATAGATTCTAACAGTTGGCACTCCTTTTTCACATAAATTTTAACTATACCAAATCACACACCCCTCCGTACCCGCAATATGCTTTAAAGGGGGTACAAAGTGACTCCGCGGTACTCTTTACGTAATATATCGATAATTCAATATTACGTACACAAAGTAACGCTGCAGACTGTAACGAAATTTGCAGCCATGCAAAGATACACTTGTATTATTGTACGCTCGGTTTATTCGCTTGCAGCGAGGAGCGAGTTCGCTTTAAGCGAATGTTTTGAGGTCGAGACTCCTTTGATCGTCCTTTCAACTCTGAAACAGTGCTTAATAAGTTATCTATGTTGAACGAAATGAAATGTGAAATGAAAACACCGTTTATCTTGATAAACTAAAGTCCGGCAACGAAGGTATATTTAGTGCAAAGCCTCCTTTCCATACAAGAGAAAATTATGATTACAATTTTATGGAAACATTTCATTGAGATTCTTGTTCTCTCTGCATAAAGAAAACGCGAAAATTGTCCGATGTAATAAACCTTGATAAAATAAACAGGTAGGTACGTAATAAAAAGATTTACATAAATAGAATAAAAAAAAAAGACAAATAAACGGCGTCTGGGTAAATATTAAATTTCTTTATCACAATTTATTATGAATAGTTTGCTTTATATATTTGTTTACAACTGTTTCACTTTTGTATTTTACTAAACGTAATTATTTGTGTCCGTTTCATGTACGTATTAAACTAAGAAAAAAAAATTATGTATTGTCGAGCACAATTTTTATCAATATTATTCATGTACACCAAAGGAATAGAATAGTAATACACAGCTAGATGGCAGTGTGAATAATTTGATCTACACATTGTTACTTAAAGCTACGCTCATCTTTATTCCATTGAAATCTTCTTATATTTTATTTCTATGGTATGGCATCCACGACCGTGTCCAGTACAAGATCGTGTGCGATAATGAGTGTCAAAATATTAAGATTAAGATATCAACTGAGATGTGCGACTTGTCTTGTGACGCATCAAACTAACACGTTACTGTCAAATCTGTAACGCGTATTATTTCAAATTCATAATTTCCTTAGATTCGTTACTCGACTGATTATAAAGCCGTAAAAAAAATCTCTTATGAATTCTGTAAAGAACTAATTTATTTATTTATATGATTGCATATTGTAAATTATGTAATTTTACATCTTGTACTTAATGACTAGATTCCGTATTCATATATAGTGATATGTCCTGTAGTCTGTACGTATATATGCTGTAAATATCGTACATTTATTCATTTATACACATAAGTGTCCGTTTAAGATTTCAAAATAAAGGCTTTTTGAGTTTATATGGTTATTCGCTCCTTACTAAAACTCAAACACACGTCTTTTTAAATTTTTGTCTGTCTCTTTGGCAGGGCTAATCTCTGAAACGGGTGAATTGATTTCTATGGGATTTACCCTGGCGGGGCAAAGGACTTTTTAGAAAATGTTTTAGGTGACTTTTTCATTTCATAAATATTTAGGGTTTCTACGTAAACTTGAAAAACTGGAAATTAAGAAAATCACGCGAACACAGTCGCGGGTGTTCACTAGTATCACAATAAAAGCTTAAATCCAATAAATTGTAAGTTCGTACGTCAATGTACCGACAGATGCCGTTTATTTTGGGAACGATCAAAGCAGAATACATTAGATTCTGGCTATCGGGTCGTGAGAAAGAAAGAATGATTTATTTCACTCCGAATCATAAAGACACCGTTTTTGTTTGTTGTCGTCTATATTATTTCAGACAGTTTTCAAAAATACTAATTGACAATCTAATATTATACAGAATGTTTCCCTAAAATGGGGCAATATGGGCATATAGTAAACTGTAAGAGATACAAGAAATGTGTTTTTTAGAATTTTTTTTTGTAAAAATTAGCTTTGCATATTTAGTTTTCAATCAAGTGCGATTTTTAAGAGATAAGCCTGGAAATCATTCTATTTACCGAAAAAATCCGAAAACGAGAAGTTGGTTTAATTTTGAATAAAAAATACTGTTAAAAATAAACAAACAAGATTACATTCAGTCGACGCCATATAAAGAAATAAGCATATTACCCAATGATGTAAGTTGGTATACAATGATGGCAGCCGAATACGAAATTATTATTATTTTTATCATACCTGGGATATTCCACCCAGCGCCATCTAGTCCCAAAATAAGAAAGTATCATGCTTGTATTATGGGTACTAGGCAACTGATATACATACATAAATATTATTTATAATAAATGCGTATATAGATATTTTAAACTCAGGCAACCTATTCCACTGCAGGATATAGGCCTCTCCCAAGGCTCGCCACCACACACGGTCCTCCGCCTTCCGCATCCAATTACCCCCGGTATGGTGCTTCTGGTCATCAGTCCACCTGGCCAGGGGGCTTCCAACGCTTCGCTTCCCAATAAGTGGCCTCCATTCGAGAACCCGTCTACCCCATCGGTTGTCGGTTCTACGGCAAATGTGACGGGCCCATTGCCACTTCCGCTTGCTAATCACTTCGGCTATGTCGATAACTTTAGTTCTTCGATGGATTTCAGTGTTCCTGATTTTTTCCATCAAGAGCCCGCTCCATAGCGTGCTGAGCGACTTTAAATTTGTGGACCAGTCCTGCCGTGAGAGTCCAAGTTTCGGCACCGTATGTAGGACGCATTGGTTGTAGACCTTGGTCTTCAGACATTGTGGTAGTGGCGACGAGAACAGACGACGAAATTTTATTTCTGCCAATTTGGAGATATAACCTATCCAATAAAAAAAAATATACAAATCGGACTACAACTTAAAAAGTTATGTGTTAAACACACATTAAAAAATATATATTCAGACAAATTTAGAGCCTCCTTCTTTTTTGGTCACTCAAAAAAGATAAAAATTATATACATATTTAAATACGAACTGAGTAAATAAATTAGACAAATGTAAAAACTCCATTTCACAACACTACTTTTTCACACAGGGTGAGGAGTGTTTTGTAAAAACGCAAAAAATATATAAACCTTTTATTTAATTATGCACAATGAATACCGCAAAAAAAAAACAGCGTCATGCACATCGCATAGAGTTATTATACCATAATTTATGGTTTTGGTGCAATCGAATCGTAATTTATAGCGCCATTAGCGTCAGGTATTTACCAACGTGTGTATACTTACCTTTGCCGCGTCCACCTCACATTATATTGACTCAACCTCACCGAGTTCCTCATTAAACGCGTCGCGTGAGGCAAAGTTTCCCCTGCAAATAAAATTAGGATTAAATGTGATTACGTGTACTATTTTTGGATTAACTTTTAACGTTTCGGCATAATGTTCATGTGTAGTTATATTTACCATGGAATAGTTTTTTTCTTGTACGACCAATACGAGATCGTCTTTAAAACTATACCCTGAGAAAAGGGTTCATTATTAGTCGAGCATGGACGACCCCCATAATAAAGAACGAACAAAAAAATATACGTCAGCGGAAATTATGGTTGCTGTAACGTAATTATGATGACGCTTAATTTTTTTTTCTTCGGTTTCCTCCTATTTGTGATGATGATCTTGATCATCAGTTGCTTTGCTGATGGTGAAACTATCATAATAAAATTTTAATTCACCGAGTACTTTTCTCAGTGCAGAGAGCAATCAGTAATTTGGCAGTTACAAAAAAATTATTAGTGGTAAAAAAGGACCGAAAATGCTTTTCTTATTCTCCACTTTTTTACCACCGATAATTCTTTGAATATGTATTTAATAAGATTTTATTTATTAAGAGTTGTATATCGTAATCACGGCAGTTATTTAATTTAAGCTAGTATTTTAAGGATTTGTAGTCCGACAAAAAATCTTTCTAGTTACTCCATATCCGTCCATCTGTGTGCCCGTATGTCACGGCCATTTCATTCGCTAATTATTATTGCGATGAAGCTGTAATCTGTATGTTATATGTACAGTATAGTATATCTGTAACCTGCACCAATGTCTATAAAAATTAAAAAAAAAAATATTATAGTGCCTTTTCTACAAAGAAACAGTGAGCGATATTTTTTTTACATAGTACCCGTATAGAGCCAATTTCAGTTTTGAAATAGTTGACGAGACAAAATTGTTACTCGGTGTCCACTGCGGAAAACTTTGTCAACTTCACATAATCTCCTTAAATGCGAACACCCCAACGCGAATTCAACGTCAGTATTGTAGAGCAAAAACTGCCTGCACACAAAAGAAGAAAAATAACACCACACTTACTGCATCACTAATGAAGAAAAAAGATTAAAACTTGAAATTTGAAACATAGAAGGATAGAAGAAAATAGTTGAAGAAAGTCAATCCACGATCGCCCGTGAATAAGATAGACCTTGAAATATCTTTGCATTGGTGGTGAGATATTTGATGGTTTTATGTTTCAAATTTCGAGCTTCAATTTTCTTTTTTCATTAGTGGTGCAGCCAGTGTGGTGTAGTTTTTCTTGTTATCTTACAATATTATATGTAGTCTTCTTCATGTTTTGAGTGTTTTTCACGGATGAGAACATCTCGTAATATTTACACCGCTATTCCGTCGAGCTATTTACATGTAACAGCTTAAGTACGCATATCAGTAGCAAAGTTACTGATAAGTTCAATAACAGTGCCAGCCAGCGGCCTGAGAGGACGAGTGGAGGGAGGGCAGCTGCGGACGACGATAAAATGTATTTATGTCGCTACCCCACGCCTCATAGATCGGAAAAGGGTAATGGACCGCAATGCGTATCTGCTCGCTTACACGGCAAAAACGCCGTCGCGTTTCAACCGCCGCTTTCATGTACTAATATGAAAATGAGGTAAATAAAGTTAAAGTAGTTTTACTGACGAATGCTATAGTGCTTATTGTGATGCAATTGTTGGACCTAAGTGTTTAGGTTTTATTAGGTACGTATGATCGCATTCGAGGGCACACGTGACACGCTTATATGATAAAAATTTATTACTATTATATGAAATAATGTAAAGCAGAATATTTTAATTTTTTTAATATTCATGAAGATACTATGAAGATTGTCATGAATAATTTTACGACATTCGTCTCCATCTTTATTTGTCTAGCAACCTATTTTCTTGGCCATTAATTTCTGTCAGATAGGGCATCAGTTGTTAGGGAATGTTATCTTCTTTATAGGTACACCTCTCGGGCTTGAAAGTTTTCGCGAGACGTGACAATTTTCGTTATATGCGATTTGCTATGTTATTTGGAGGCCTTAGAGAGTGTGAAACTATGTTTTGCAAGCAAAAACAGTTTTGCTACCTCCGTAAGACGTGAAAAATTGAAAATTTTACGGACTTATTTCAGAGTTTGCTGTTCAATTCAAAAACTATGGGTTTTTTGACTTTAGTTGATATTATCATTTTGAAAGTATATCTAAGTTACAATTTAAGCCCACCCACAACTTTTCGTGTTCAATAGTGTTTGAGATATGAGCCTTCAAAAATGAAGAGTCAGTAAATGATACACTAAACTAGCCTAGATATATACACAGACAAAACCACATAAATTGAGAATACTATGACTATAGATAGGAATGCATGTTAGAGGTTTATTTACGTTTAGTGGTTAAGATAAGAAGGTTAAACGGCGCGTGTTAATCGCGGGTCCCTCAGACCCTCGGGCAAGAGAGGGCCTCCCTTATATCCTAACCCGTTCTTTTTGCCTAGTATACGGTCCCGCGGAACTCGTATACTCGTATCAACCCTCGTATAATCGTTTCAGTGGAAATACTTACCGTAGTACATCTTTGATGACGATTGGTCGAGTGGTTAGGACCCTAACTGCAGAATCAAATATCGCGGTTTCGATTCCCGCCCGTGACAAATATTTCATAGGTAATAGGTAAGTCATTCTGAGGATATGATATGGACATGAAAGGGATTTGGTACGTTCGTTCGTTTTGGTACGGAAAGGGATTTTTAGCTTGAATAATGGCGGACTCTCTATTAAATGAAATTTATTATTTATTTATTAAATTAAATTTTTTATTGTATAAAGCCTGTGTTAATAAATGACACTCAAGACCGATTTGAAATCGGTAACAGCTGAGTATGTATTCAATTTTAAGATCGATCTCAAAATTGAGTATGATTTATTAATACGAGTCTAAGTTGTCAGGGCGTGGGTGATAACAGCTGCCGGCTGTGAAGACACCCGCTAGTTTGGTTCGCTTATGTCCGATGCCTAAAACGTTATAATTTTATAAATCTAAGTCAGAAATTCATAAATCTTCCGGAATTCATAAATTTGTTCTTAGAGTTTTTTTTAACAAAATTATAATTGTGCTCTTTGCTATCTGCCTAAACTCCGATCTATTGATTTACGGAAACTCTCCAGTCGTTTGTGAACAAAACGTTCCTGTACAAGCGCAGTATGTTTATTTGTATACAACCATCTTACCGTGATTCGGAATCGCAGTCAACCTCATTAATTACTAAACGTGAACACATTAACATTACGTAGTACATTGGAGTTCCGTACTCGAACCGATAATTTTCTCATGTCCGTCTGTCTGCCTGTCTGGATGTCACAAACGTCTTGCTTGCAAAGTATTTTGTCGTTTGGCATAACTACTTATATGTTCATATTAATTTTATATCATTAAAATATTATATATCTTCTATATTAATAAAATTGTAGGGTCTGTCTGTCCATCTGTCTGTCTGTGAGAAGTGATCTCCGAAACGGCTGAACCGATTTCAGTTAAACTTTGCAGATTTGCAGAAGGCATTATCAGGTGTGACATAGGCTACTCTTTGTCTGTCTGTCTGTTAGAACTGATCTCCGAAATGACTAAACCGATTTCAATGAAACTTTGCAGACGTGTAGAGGGCATTATTAGGAGTGACATAGGCTACTCTTTGTCTGTCTGTGTGTCTGTCCGTCCGTCTGTCTGTTCAAGCTGATCTCTGAAACGGCTGAACCGATTTCAATGAAACTTCGGCAGACGTGCAGAGGGGATTATCAGAGTTGGCATAGGCTACTTTTTGTCTGTCTCTCCGTCTGTCTGTCTATTTCGGCTAATCTCCGAAACGGCTGAACCGATTTCAATGAAACTTCACAGATATGATAAAAAGGATTATCAGGAATGACATACAGTACTTTTTGTTTGTCCGTCTGTCTGTATGTTCGAGCTGATATCCGAAACGGCTGAACCGATTTCAATGAAACTTCAAAGATATGATAAAAAGATTATAAAAAATGACATTCGATATTTCTTATCTGTCCGTCTGTCTATCCATATGTTTGTTTGAACTGATCTCCGAAAGGGCTAAACTTATTTCAATGAAACTTTCAAAGATGTGATTAAAAGATTGTCTGGAATGACACACAATACTCTTTGTTTGTCTGTGTGTTCGTTCGTCTGTTTGTTAAAACTGATCTCCGAAGGGGATTAATTGATTTCAATGAAACTTCACAGATGTGATTAGAAGATTGTCAGCAGTGACATACAATACTTTTTCAAAATTCATTTACCTATGTTTATATACACGTAAATACTACGAAGATGTGACAGATAGGACACGACGAAACTATAGAAATTTATATAATAATATGTATATATTGTAAAGAATATTTAAGTATTGTATGTATATCAGTTGTCTAGTACCCATTATACAAGCATACTTGCTTAAATTGGGACTAGATGGCGTTCTGTGGGATGTCCATTCGAATACCAGGTGTACATACACATGAATATATGCAATGTTTGTGAAATAAATTATGAAGATTGAAAAATACAGCCGAATAAAGCAGAAACTCGATTTCGTACTTCGTGTGATTTTCGAATTCCAGTTGAGACTCGGGCAAACAAAAAATAAATTGTATTGTTTCACCCCTATCCATACAATATACTTGTAACGATACTAGGTACATGACTTGATATTTTAATTTAAACTATTAAAAAATATTGTCAATAAACATCGATTGCAATTATCATTCGAAATTATTTGCAATTTACCTTACATTTAGATTTACATTAGTTTCACAATGATCGAAAAAAAACAGTAAAACTTAAGGGGGTAGGCTTTTCAAAAAAAAAAGGGTTCGGCCAGTGTCTAATTTTCGCTATATATCAATATTTACAGAAAAAATATATGAAATAGGAGAAATACTGTCACAGGACGGTGTGTTTTTGTTTTTTGAGATCTTGTTTAGTTGTTTCATAATAAATTCCTGAAAACCATGATTTCCATTGGTTCTTCGTTTTTGAAAATAATGCCCCGTAAATTCGATATTAATGCGAACAAAATAAAAAACAACACGTACCACCCAAGGGACGTCCTTTCTTAATAACCCTGCAAATTTTGATTGCATATCATACACATTTCAGGGGTGGAAACAGTCACGGCCCGCAAGCTGTTTCGACGGGTATTTTATAGGTATTTTTGGGAATTTGTTCTTGTCATCTTTGTTACTCAGGACTAGGTCGGAGAAGAGGGATTGAAACGGAGATAGCGATGCCAATTTAAAGCCGCGAATTGAAAGACTATCCCCTTAAAATGCGATATTTATAGGTTTAAGCGCGACTGTATACATATAATTTTACCGTGCACGGATAGTATTATATCATCATTACCTCATTACTGATCCTACTCTGAATCCAGAATTCTACCCTGGCCCGAAACGTACTTGAGTAATTTTTCATTTGTGAAATATAACATTTTAGGGTCATTTTGTATATTTATTATTTTGTTCATTATAAGAGGGGATACAGCTCTACAAAGAGGAATTTTGTACTGTAAATAAATAAATTTATCAGAGACAATATTTTATTAAAATTTTTTGTTTACAATGTTATAAATCTTTCCAGAGTTATAATACCAATGCGGTTTTGACAGCGATGAAATGAATAAATTTTGAGCATAGAAAACACAACTTTCCGTCCGAAAGCACAAAATATCTACTTTTTGCCCGATAAATTGCATCATTTTGAACATATGTATATAAATACAAGCATATACGTAATAAGAAAAATACTAAAATATTAAGGGTATAAATATTCTTTATAAATACATTTCCAATATAAAGACTATATATATACCAACAGCGGGATCGTTTCACATCCAGTGGGATCTTTAATATTTAATGCTTTATGATTGTGGACTCAAACGCATTCTCTTTGCCGTCCCTTTCCTCGCCATACAATTTTCATGAAGTTGCTCAAACACGTTTTGCTATTTGAATAATGAATACTCAGAAACAAATAAAACATTATTTTATGTGTCTGTTGTTAAAGAAGTTTTTTTATATGTTGATGTTTATTTTGTTTTAGTTTGACCTGCTATGATAATGATAACTTGAAATTTTTGCTGCTTTTAAAAAGTCTATAGACCTTTTCACTACAATTGTACTGTACTTAAAATATGGAAAGTTAACAAAGAGTTTACTACTATAATTCAAGTCAAAAAATGTGTCAAATGCGTCAAATGGTAGTAAATTGCGCGACAAAATCGCGAAGTTAACTGATATTTCGGTTCATTTTTGTTCAGGGTTCAAGTACTTGAAGCCAAATCGACACTTAGCGGTTATCGACCGATAGTACATATGGAGCAACACAAAGAGTGGGATTTTGTTCCTATAGCTGCCCAGAAATAGACACGGAAAACATTGATCCCGGCGGCCTATAGGTTAATAGTCCAACGCGTTTATATGGGAAATGTATCAAATAAAAATGTTAGGTACTGTACAAAAAAAATCGGCAATGTGCTATTAGGACACATGCACCATGCACCGAGGGTCCCATACCACCACCGCAACGTTATACAGCACACTATACATTTGTGTATACACTTTAAAAAAATGTCCATTTGTAATCACAATGTTTTGTATGTGATATAACTACAAATTAACAATTTTCGAATTCTTTCCTTTACTTATGCTGTGAGACCTTCTGGCCAAATTTCATGATTCTAGGTCAAAGAAGTATCCTATAGGTTTTGATTTATTTGCGAACGCAAAAATATGCGGCGTAATTGGCCGTTATTTTTTGATTGCGTTGGCTTAGAAGCTTAATTTTTTGTAGCTCCAAGGGATCGTAGACCTAATTTGATATCAATTTCAACTTAATACCTCCAAGTATTCCTAAGGAAAAGGGCCTTGAGAGAGAAACCGAGGGACGCCGAAATTATATGAGGATGCTTTTTTTCCTTTAGACGTACGGAAAACCTGAAAAAGAGGAAAAATACACAGACCAAAGAAATTATCATACATGAAAGAAATTCCACTTTGAATAAAAGCAAGCCGTTAAATTTTTTATATACCAGGAATACAGGTCGAGGGAATTAACTCTAAACAATGAAGGTTCAACATCCTATCAAATATGATGAATGGGAAAAACATTGACGTTGTGCTTCCGTGCCCCTCTCGGCTCTCACATCTCTGTCAGTCTTGGGTTCACGCCAATGATGATACACCTGTTCAACACCTGATTAATACGTGCCAATAATATTTATATGATTCAAAACATATTGTTATATAACATGTGTTCCTAGTAACAAAAATTGTAACAACACGCAAGGCGGTTCGTTCAACCAAGAACTTTTGTAAGCGTGTCCTTTCCGTTTAACTTGAGACGTTAACCTTAATGTACCCGCAGACTGTTATAGTGGATCAGTAACAACTATGTCAGTAGCTTATCTTTGAGCTGTTTTTCTACAACTTAGTTTCTAAACTATACAAATCTATCAATATCTGACAAATTAATAATGATGCAAGTGTAATCACGTAAACCTTTTTAAATACTTAATGTCAAATTAATCTCTAATAATGCGAGAAGCGTCATTAAACCAAAAAGATTTATTTCATACAACACGGAATTAGTCATCTGGCGTAATGCCAAACTCACACTACATATTTCAATAGAAATAATCGACAAGGAGGATGGATGTGTTTTCATAAACTTCAGTACTTGACCGGATTCTTTTTTACATATGTTTGTTTATGAAACGCGTGAATGATTCGTCATCTATTTTTAAAAACGACTTTTCTAAACACGAGTTTGATGTACTGACATGTAAACGTTATTTAGAGTTCTCTATCAGTGTCCGTAGCTCGCAAACATTGACGACCGCTCAGCCTAGGTGGGTAGCGACCCTGCCTACGAAGCTGGAGGTCACGGGTTCGAATCCCAGGTCAGGTCAGTATTTATATGATGAATATTGATACTGATACCGGGTCTTGGTTGTTATATGTATGTGGTGTCTTCGCTTGGTACCCAAAACACAAGCTATTGCTTAGTTTGGGGCCTAGACGTTGTTATGATGTATACGTTATTATTATTATTTCACGTAAATATTCAAATCCTATGACTAATATCATATATGCGTTTGTTTATATCCCTATGTTCATCATGTGTTGTAACAGAGCAACGAAACGTGAAGGGATAGACAGTAACATAAGATAATATTTATCTTGGTCGAAGTATCCCATTGGATGCAAAAATATCTATTAGATAAAAAAAAATGTGACAATGCAATAAATAAATAAAATTTAAGAAAAGTTAAAAGTTTCGTTAGATGCGTGAATTTATTTTTTGTATATGTAAAATGGCTACACTTAAAACTATTTTAAGAGCGTTATCTTCACGGGTTACATCGTAAACCGTTATCGAGAATTTATTAAGCCAGCGAGGCGTGATTGCAACCCTCAGTAGTAAAATGCCAATACGTCGTGAAACGGCTTGGGCCTGATAAAACCAAGAGCACTCACTTGAGGGTCACAGGAGAGCCCTCCATCGAAGCGAAAGATCGCTACTTCTGGCTATTTTTTTTCTAAAATCAATATGGAGCATAGGTAAATTTAGATTGTAATCTATTGCAAATTAATTGGATAGTTGTAAAATTAAAATATTACCGATGGATAAGTGAGGATATCTACAACATGCTACCACACAACTGCTCTTCAACTCCAAAAAAGCCTAAAGTGTACAACCTTTGGTATATATTAAATTCTTTTTCTCAATCGTACACTCCTGGCGAAATGATCGTGGATTGTCTGATAGGTTGGTTACGACTTTTATGTTAGATGCCTCTATGTGATAAAGCATATTTAAAAACTTGTCCCTAAAATATGTCTAAGAACCTCTTCTGAAGTGACACCTAAGTAACACAAAAAATGAGTGACTTCATCACCCGTATTTAAGTTGAATAAAAAATGGTCCAAACGGTTTTTTTTTTATTTTTCTCTGTTAGAAAATATGGATTGCTGTCATTTTGATGGGGCACATAATTAAAAACTGTATCAGTGCTGAATAATGGGCTTGATTTTTAACACATACCTTTCATATTTTTTTTCCCGAAAATACGGACCTTCCACTAAAATAATAAATAGGTAATGCACAATCACGCGCTATACATTACTGTTTAATAGTTCCTATGATTCAATAAAAATAAATTAATAGTCCAAAAAAAGGTACTCCAAGGAAAGCTAGAAATTTACAAAATCCTGGTGATTTACAAAATATCCCTGTGACGTCATCTGGACATACAGACATACTATTTTTATTTATTCACTAGAATTACAATTTCATTTGACATAGTGACCTTACCTCAATATTTTTATTTAGTTTTGGGTTTTTATTGTTTACGTTGAAAGCAGGTCCAGATGAACCGCCCAGATGAAATTGTCCCTGTGGACAATTTAAACGTCAGATGAATTTTCATAAATATGTGACAAATACGTAAATAGAATAAATTGATATTTTAAGAGATTATTCTAGAACTGTATTCCTTTTGATTTTAATGATCATCAATACAACTTCAAAATTTTGGTTCAAGCCTATTGTGTAAACTTCATTTTTGTTCTATTTCCGTTTGCTGATAAAACACATTTTTATTTTTACAGGAACATTACGTTACGGGAGTGGATAAAATACAATTTTTATTATATCATACTCGGAAAGTACGCTTCAAGTTACGTGATAAGGGGGATGAAAGTAGTACTTTTCGTCCCTGGGATACGATTTTCCGTGCTGTCAAATAAATTAAAAAAAAAAAAAAAACTATGCAAGCCATGTCTCAACTTTTATACAACAATTCTCTTGAATCGCAGCGTAAAAGTCTAATAAAAAAACATTATCAACAATTTTGTAATAGTATTTTATACTTTTAACTTACTTTTAACTAAATTATTATTTAAATTACATAGATTTGAGCTAAAAATTAACCATGATAAATGATAAAAAGTATTGGCTGGTAGAATGCCACAGAAGAAGAAACAAAAAAAGGCGAGAACGCGGCAATTCGATCTTAAATTGTTTTGTCGAGTACTGATTAGGTACATAAACAGATATTTCTATAAAATTAGTTCATCAGATTCAGATATGGATTTAACGCTTTTTTTTACTTTCCTCATATTCGTAATGAAAAGCAGTATGTTTACCTGGGGTGAAAGACCTATTTAGGCACTTGAACTATTGGCACCCTCCCAAAGCTCGTGCGCCAAACCATCTCGTGCCTAAATAGATCCCTTTCACCCTTTGTGTAACAATCTACTATTAAACTTATCGTTCAGTAACAGTTTTATGGATACTTACATAAAGAACTTTGATAGCATTTAAATGCGAGTTATTTTATTATGGCCAGTACCATTCCATTCAACTTTTACAACTGTGTCTACCGTAGAATACACGAACTTATTAAGATATCTATCATTGATATTTCATGTGTCGTACATACTATGTAGCTGTTGACGAAACAAATTCTTTAAAGTGCACGAGATGTTTAAAAACTATTATGTCCATTGTTTAGGCGCCTGGCCAGTCGCCGACAACCGACCCCGATTGGGCACACTGCCGCTCCCTCGTACCCCGGAACACTGTCTTAAGGTAAAAAACCTCTAACTACCTAATTAGTTTTATAAATACGAAAGTATCTGTATGTAATTTAATACAAAACTTGAAAAGATGTACGTCTCTTCTCAGCTGCAAAAAGCCATATCGCAATCAGTGTAAAAGGAAACGTGTAAGATACGTGGTAAGATGATATGTAAAATACTTGTCCGCTTGCCCCCTTCAATTTATAAACGGCAACATCTTTGCAGAAGCACAATCGCGCTATTATAACAATGACTGAGTTATATATCAGAACCGTACTGCAGTGCAAGGTTTTAAGCTTTCTGTATCGCGTTATTAATCTGACAGAAAGTTGGGACGCTATTCGCAACTGGAACGCAACGGTGTCAAACAAAAACTTAACCGCTGTCAAACTATTGTGTATTATCGTTTTCGCACGGCTGAATCGAAACTTGATCACAATCGGAACTGAATTAGAAACGAATTGCGACCAAAACGTAAATGTTTTAATTTAAAGCTATCGGGCTACAATAAAATAGAAAGTAGCAGTGCTTGTTCGCCAAATTCATTTTCTCAAGCGACTGACTACTCCAGTTATTTTTGCATCTTCTTAAAGATCAACATTTCTAGCTGTACGTGTGTAAACTGCGTGGCATATTTAATGAATTTTTTAATTATTGTACGAGATTTTTTTCATTATTTTTATTTTATTCAAATAATGCCTTTAACACCGTCGATAAGGACACGCTTCTGAGCGAAATTAAAGAAAAAGTCACTTCCCTTTATCCCTTTCTTTTCCAAGTCTATCACTCTCCTTCAAATCTATATCATGACGGCTCCCTCATCTTTCTCAAGTTGGCGTGCAGCAGGGGATCCATTGGGGCCTCTATTTTTCTGCCTTGCAATCCAGAAAGTGATACAGGAGCTCAAAGCCCCATTAAACATTTGGTACCTGGATGATGGTACCATCGGCGGCAGACCTGAACTGGTTGAGCAGGATTTACGCTATCTAGTACCGCGTCTGAGAGCTGGGGCAGGAGATTAATGCCAGCAAGTGTGAGTTTTTCCCTTGCTGCCGTGAATGCCGTTCTTCTTTCCCCTTGTATTCCTCTCTTCTTCCTGACCTCAGGGAACTGTCCCCCTTTAATTTTAACCTTCTAGGCTCGCCGATGTTCCCAGAAGCCATCCCTATGGCCATTGCTGCAAGGAAACGACTTCTTCTTGTCGCCCAAGCACGGCTGAAAGACATTTCTGCCTACTTTGCTCTTGTCCTTTTGCCGATGTGCTTCGCTGCTCCCAAAATTACTTACCTTTTAAGGACGTCTCCTAGCTGGCTTTTCTCAGAGGAGGTTGATTCTTTCTCTCCTGGTTTCTCTTGAAGTCTCCTGGAGAAGATTTTGAACACCCGTCTCGAGATTCAAACCATCTTACCAATCCGACATGGAGGGCTGGGGGTTCGGTTCGTACGGGGTGTTGGCCTGCCGGCCTTCGTGGCATCGGTGCATGCGGTTGCCGATCTTGTCACTGATATCCTATCTTGCAAAGGTGGCAGGGCGGACATACCCTACGCTAGTCTGGAGAGTAAATACTTGTTCATCCCTCTTGCGGTGAAAGATGCTAGCTGTTAGGGGAGTGAAGCAAAACGTTTTGTCGCGGGCATTGGCTGTCGTCTGAGAGAAAGGGGATTGGACCCTCGTTCCGGTTCGTTCCTGGTGCAAAGAATTGCCATTGCAATTTAGCGCCGCAATGCGATCAGCATCATGGGCATCTTTGCGTCGGGGGTGACGAGGGGTGGATTATTGGATTAGTTTTATTTATTTACATATAGACAAAAGTTAATTTCCCATTTAAGATCGTAAATATAAAAAAATTGCTATTTTACAATTATCACAAGGATAATTGTAAAGGACTTAACACACATTTCTTGATAAAAATCTATTTATAACATTTCTGTGATGAGGTTAAAACTCCGACTATTAAATAAATATGATAAAGTTACGAGATAGTGCATCGAGTCCAGTATAATATCGGGTCGTTAAATTTAAATCTTCTTAATCTTAATCTTCGCCACTCTTTGGAAATATGTCTTACAGTTTCGAATGTCGAAGTTATTTGATTTTTTTTTACATAACTTCGATATTTAACTAGATATAAACTATTTAGTTGGTGATTGCAATGTCGTTTCGATGATTGTGTGTATGGGCGGGACGCGGCGGCACGGGCACGGTCAGCGGAGTGCCGGCGCGGCTCGCCCGAGCGCCGCTGACCCGTGCCCGTGTTGCTTGCAGGATGCATGCGGTGGGGCTGCATTCGGCGCTGGCCATCCGCCGTGAGCGCAAGCGCCGCGCCGAGCAACAGCGTGCACGGGAACGCCGCTACTCGCTCCAGAGCTCCGAGTCGGGCATTACATCGCCACACTGCTCCACCGGCAGCCTAGAGCGTCGTCGTCGTAAACCGCGCTCTACCGACAATGAAGTCGTCTCATCGGTGGGCATGCTGCACCTGGGCGTCGTATTCCTCGTGCTGGGCGTTTTCCTCGTCGGGTCTGGTTGGCTGCCCGACGACGTCACCTCCTGGAGCAGCGTCGGCTCGGTGAGCTGGTTTAACGAGCTCGTGTGCTCGGGCCTATTCTCGCTTGGAGTGGGCGTGTTCCTGATAGTGCTACACAAGTACCTCACCAAGAGCGAGGAAGATGCACTCGAGGACTACGTGCAACGGCAACTGACGCGGTCCCGCTCTGGCCACAGACTGGAACGAGATGCCGAGACCGGCGGTATGCACACCAAGCACGGCCGCCGTGCACGTGCTGAAGGCGTGGTCCCAGTCGAGCGCACTCCCTCGCCGCCTGAAGAGGCGCGAGCGCATGGCTTTGTAAACGCACTTGCGATCAACGGAGAAGCACTACGTGAAGGTCCGCTAGAGCAGATCGTCGAGGAGGAGTGCTCGGTTGTGTCAGAAGGATCGCGGCAGCTGGCGCGCGAACGCTTCAGCCCTTTCGCGCCCAGCCTCAGCCCGCCCTCACCGTCGGATACGCGCGAGTTGTTGGCCGACCCGCGGTACATGATCATGTCGCGCATGTGAACGCAACATGACGGCGTCTCGTCGCTCCCACTCGACTCTGCTTCGACTGTTCGTTTCTAAACATATGTGTGATTTATATAACTGTCTGTGTTGAGTACAGCGATTCGAAGCTTGCTAGTATTGCTGTCGGCTACTGACGATCTCTCTCGGCACGTCTTTATGTGAGACTGATATTTTATAAATCTCGTAACTGAGCTGATTGTACATATGCACGATCGCGACTGTTATATTTTAGCTTGTACTAGGAATCTACAATTTCGTCATTATTTTGTTAAAGCATATGCATTTGACAAAGATTTGGGACGTTTCTTTAAGCGAACACGTGCCAAACTGTAGGCGACACTTTGATTAGGTACTGCATTTCATATTTTCGAGGCTGTGAATTTCAAATATCACATCATGCATCTGTATTAGCACAAAATTATTAAATTTGTCATTATTAATATTACGTCTAGTGTGAAATACGAGCTTAGCCTATACTTATATTACCTTTCTTATATTTACTTCGTACATAGCCTTAATGCTCAAATTTGCATTTACACATCCTAGAAACTCTTTTTACCAAATTTCTTACTCTAGTATTTTTCAAAATTTCTAGTAAGTGTAATGACCAACCGTTTCGTTTGTACACTATTATGAAATTATACTGTCTTATTGTTAGTTTTGATGTTGTGAAAATTAGTGCAAAATATTTTGACCATCAGAACGTGATAACATTATTACCAATATAGAATAATAAAATCGTTGTTTCTGAACATCTTAAACATTTTTGAACAATGAACAGCTTATATTACTGCTAGAACTCATTCTAGATCGGTTTGATCAGTCAGAACTTTTGATCAGGGAAATCAATCAAATTATTTGAACTAAGTATATGTTATGTGAATTTAAATTGTCATATTGTTACGTAGCGTTAAGCTCAGAAATTATTTTCATAGATGTTATTTTCGATTAAAAGATTTGATCTCATGAAATGTCGTTTACTTTTATCAAACACAAACGGTTAGTCATGATGTGTACATAATTGTAAAATATACGTCATTCTTTTCGATATTTTAATCTTTAACATAAGAGCTGTGTATATAGACCAATGCCTTAAAAACTTTTCACAAAAAGTGTAAGTTATTGTAGCACAATTTTGATGTTTCGAAAATATTACATGTGTTTTTTGTGTTTTGCTGTTTGATGTCTAGTACGTGCTAGGTAGCATTTGATCGTGAAAGTGGTAAAACATGAGGAGAAATCGACAAAACACATATTTCCAGTGAATATTAACAAAAGTTATGATGGGATCTTAAAATATTTACCTGTCATTTCACGAAAATGTTTGATTTATTTCTGTAATAATATAGGCTGGTTGTGGTTTAAATTCCATATGATTCGCCTTTATTTCATCTTAAATTGATCAATACGACTCAAGACGGACTTGTAACATAGTACGCGGCGAGCATGAACGACGTACTGGCCCTTTTTTTCTCAATCAATAGCCGCGACGAGTCAATCATGGATAAATTATGTTATCATTGAAAATTACCGTTCTAAAAGATTTAAAAATAAACCAGGTACCTACTTACTAAAGTGTTTACAATTTATATAATTATATATTTTCTATTTGTTCGACCACGTTTAACAGGCGTAAATTGAATGCTCGTTCTGTAACATGCTCGCCACGAACCCACGAATGTTACGAGTCAGTCGCCGCCATTTTGATTGCTTATTTATGAAAAACAATCTACTTTTAAATGTTTAGTTTAAATTCAAATTAGTCGAATACAATGAGATCAAAATAAGACGAACTATAAATTACATTTTTAACAAAAAAGAGAGAACAGTAAATATAGTGTAAAATAATATTTTAGATTTTTTATCCATTGTTTTTAAATTATATTCAAAAGTAAGTTTTAATGACGATCCCTAGGCCACCAGATGACGGTAGGTTAAAAAATCGACTTTGTGATATGCCTATTTATAGGGATGTAGGCCAATTACTGTTTTACTAGATTTTAATGCACTGGGACCGTACGCACAGGAAATTAAAATAAACAAAAAAATATTATGTATTTACTCATTTTGTTACATATTCAAATTAGTAAAGTGATTTTTCCTATAATATTTTATATGTAATCTTAAGTCTGGGAACCCGTGAACAAAATGGTCACGATTATCTAAAAACCGACGGAAGTGATGTCATTGAACGCTGAAACTTTGATATTTAAATTGAAGAAATGACAGTACATTATATTCTTAATTAAAGTGTATTGTTTAAGATTTAAAACGGAGTTTATTTTGAAGTATTATTAGAATCAATTCAGTTCTATTTTAGTTTTATTGAATGAATTAAGGCACAAACGAAATAACAATATCTGTCCTACTTTAGATCTATCAAGCAAATTTGAATAGAGTAGATACTTTTCATATGTTTTCCGAGCATGCATTAGAAAGTGCAAATCTTGTAAATTTTTGATAAGTGGGTATCTACACAGCGCATATTCACAGACTGTATGTAGTCTGTCAGTTAGGAACTTTTTTTAACTAGGTACCCATTGCAAACTTTTGCATAAAGAGTACGGTGCCAGTCGGTTATATATACATGTTCGCTTCGTTAACAATTTTACTGTTGTAGAGGGTAAACACAAGATTTCAAACGATTTTTTACAACCTGGTAGATTTGGTACATTTATGGAAAATCTAGAAGTTGTAAAGAAATAAGTGAGCCATCACCAAAGGGCGGTTACAGACTGGGCGTATTTCCAGCTCGTAAGCTTGTTTTTTTTCGTTCGTAGGGCACGTTCTCTTGAAACATAAGCTCGCTTGCAAAAACTAGCTTATATTTACGCTTCGAAAATACTCCCAGTCTGTAAACGTGCTAATACCCTCACAGTTAACTGACTGACCGCGATCTGTGAATGGTAGAGGTACGACTGAATAAAAAGTCAGCTTTTAGAAAACCGTGAACATTCACGAGCTTCCTGACTACCTAGTCACCCCGCTGTAAGTTTTGCCATGGCCGCGAATGTGATGTCATGTAAGTCGATTTGATTAATTTATTAATCAATTGATTTGTCGGGGTCAGATACTATGTCTGAATTGCAGATTTTATATTGTAAAAGTAATTTTCGGGTTAAAAGAGTTAGAAATATTTTTCATTAATCGTACCTACAACTGTATTGTGATTTTTTAACTTGATTACACACAGGTTAGAATTATATATAGCATTGCACGTTTTTTTGAAATCTCTTGTGCCTATACTTTATATTTTATAAGTATTTTTGATATAGAATAATTCGTATAAGTCATTGTAATATAATCGATTCATATCACCGGTCTAACACTGCAACGCTTGTGAACTAGCGCCGTTTAAGTTTAATGTTATCATACGTTGCTGTAGAATTAAGACATCTTAGATACCGCAAATCATTGATCGTCGGACGACTCGCGAAATATAAATTGAAGTTATTTAATAAAGTAAGTTTATAAGTATGATTATTCTAATCAAAAATGAAATAAGTAACTATTTTCTACGGTGACAATTCACCGAGAGTTTGATTGGTTAGCGCATGTGTGCATGTTGCACGAATATGGAGGGTGTGTCAGCTGTGCGGTGCAGTACGTAAACAAGGAGAAATCTGTTGGCTGAAATGAACGAATACATACGAGTACATAGCATAATAAGAGCGAGGCTCTTTGTTCGAACATGTCATATCTAGTAGCGGAAGCGCCCCTTCACATGTCTTCCGATAATCGGGAATGGAGAACCCATCACGTTTGAGATTTTGAACAATATTCAAGGAACTTAAATTCGATCATCATAGTTTTATCCACGGAATATAGAAAAGGTTGGAAATGGCATGAAGAAGGCACACACAATACGGGCATGGGTGAATTGGACATAAGCGAGTTTGTGTCACTGGTGTCGCTGGTGTGATGATGAGGATCATGCGTTTAGGCAAAAAATTCCAAATGTCAGTATTTATGTCACATTGATAGTTTCGATTTAAATTAAGACGCAAAAATTTATATGTGACAGTATTCTATGTGGAGCTCTTTTTTGATAACGACAAAAAAAAGTTTATGCCCAGCATCAAATTACTTCTAGTTATCTTGATACAGTATACATAAGTGTCATTTTTAATAAAATCTGATCCAGTCAATTTTTGGAAAGCAGGGATGTATCTTCATCCCACCTACTACGAACTCTAAAGTATATCGCAACAGTAATTTGTTAATAAATAATTATACACATGCGTACTTTATTAAGATATATTTCTTAGCTCAACCGGTGGACTAATTCGATTCGTAGGTACTCAACCGATTCCCTTATAATAAAATCGATGCCGAATAATCATACCAATATAAAATTCGTTCAATTCTGAAGTACCTTGCAGCCGTCGTCACTCTAAAACCAGTCCGGATATTGCGCGAGGGTTGAAGCGACGGAGTGTATTCATTCGAAATTGGGCTAGCCAAACCGATGCGAATAATACTCATACCTAGATTCAGCTAGGATGTACAAATACTGTGCAATTTTTGTACCTGGCTAGTTTTCAGACCAAAAAACCTGAAATATAATAGAGAAATGTAGAACATTTTTTTCAGTTTATAACGATTATTACCCTTATTTTCAGCAGCATTTTTTCATGTGATAAATTATTCCATATTAAAATCCAAAATGGTACCACTTTCTACAATAATATCGGTTTTGAGGATAAAAATGACATTAAATAGAGCTATTTTGTTATTGAACGCAGAGACAGGTCTATCTACACACGCATAGTGCATAAAATAGCGCATAATGTTTTACTCAACAAGAAATGAGACACTGTTGCGAATCCAACTTCAATTCAATTCAAACAATTCTCCTAGACCTCCTGGCTGCTGTTAATACAAGGGTACGGGTAAGTTAAATGAAGTCTACACAATAATCTCGTTTGTTTGAAGAAATTGTTTGTGTTTTTTGATTTCGATCATGTCAATCCACAAGCATAGTCGTGGGTTATCATAATAGTGAGTTAGATTTTATATTGAAGTCTTCACATAAAAATATAAAAAAATAAGTGACGTATATAGATGAGTATTCAAACGGAAAAAAAAATCAGAAGAACGAGATGAAGCAATAGTATTTTATACTTTAAGGCACCAATTGATAAAGTAGATAGAAAGGAGCTATGAAATGTGCGGTGAAAGGAGATAAAGGAAGGACTGGTAGGAAGATTAAGACTAAGGACTGAAAGAATACGGACGTTGGCTTATGTAGATGATATAGTAATGTTGGCTGAGAAAGGAACCAATGAAAGTAATGTTGAACAAAATTGAAGAAATATACAAAAAATAAAAAGATATATTTGTAGAAAATTCAAAGATCAAAGGCAACTAAAAAGGGAAAAAGAAAACAAAATCTGGCAATGGAGAAAGGAGATAATAGAAGAGTTCAAATATTTTTAGATATGTAATAAATAAGTAGAAACGGAGAAATGAACGCACAGGTTCAATAATTATGTAAGAAAGCAAATAGACGATTAAAACAGGTATGGGGAATTGGGGAAAGAATATTCAGGTATGATTTTGAAAGAAGAATGATGGGTTTTGATTATTTGATAGCAGGAGCATTGACGTACGGAGTTGAGCTGTTGGGTTATAAAGAATGGAAGAAAATGAAAAGAGTACAACTGAAATATATAAAGTGGACGTCTAAACTTAATAGATGGATCCCAGACTGTATAGTTTACAGAGAAACGGAAAGGAACAAAATGCTAGTAAGCGCAGGAAAGACAGTAGCAAGATTTGAGAAAAAAATCAAATCTAAAGGGTAAAGGTCATTAGAGAAGTGTTTGGAAGAAAATACAAAATGAAAGAAAATTAAGTGATACACAAACAATCATTCAAGTTGCGATATAATTACTGTATCAACAATGAATTCCAATTTTGAAATCCATGTATATATTGACAGTTATGTGTCAGTTATAGACCAACCACTTTATGTCCATCCGTCTTATCTCTATCGAGCGATCGACGAATTGACTCGGTTAGGTAGTTTGTAACTTGTAACGCATTCGTTACAACTCATAAGTGATAGATGGTGATAGTTGTTTACACATCCAAAATTTTTAATTCGTTAACAAGTCCCCTCCCTTCGCCCCGTATCCCACTAGACCAGGCTTCCAATCGTCCGTCTACAACATTTGAACTTTTTATTAAGATATTACTCGGCGCTGGTCATATGCTGTTGATAATATGAATTATGTGTAATTTTGCATATTGTTGTAAACCATAATTTAACATTTTTATCAATAAACATAGAGTGGTAAAATTTCCTTGCAAAGACATTTATTAAAATATAAATTAGCAATTATTTTGTATTAATCGGCTCTTTAATTAATGTAAAGTGTAACTCCTACATAGAAGCATACAGCACATCCAATAACAGAACTTCAAAAATGTTTAAAATTCAAAAGTATGTATGATGCAGGAAACTGAATAGTAAAATACGCATTTTTATAAATATAAGTTCTAAAAGTGTACATATTCAGTTGTTTTGAACTCGATGGTAAATGTAATCATTCATCTATAGTTAAAGTTAAAACTAAGACTATGATATTTTTAACATCCGTTGTCATCAGATTGGCCTTATACTATAATATATAAGGTTAAAGCATTTTTTCACTTGAGCTTCTTCTTCACTTCACTTCTACTTGACTTCAGCATCGTAAAGCGGGACTGACGGTTCAATTCTAAGTTAAATTTATTGTTAATCAAGCTTATTGATAAGTCTAAATAACATTTTTCATAGAGATAATATAACTAAAGTAATCAAGCGCCATGAAGCCCTGTATGTGATGGTGGGGCATGGAGAAAAAAGGATGAAAAATAACTGTACCTAGTTCTATCCTTATTTTTATTTTATGACGCATATTCAATAGGGCACTTATTTGACAGTCACAGTCACAGTCACGTTACCTAAACTAAACTACTAACTAAAGAGTTCACTAACTAAAGAACTATCAACTGCTCACGCTCAGAATAGAAAAAATGCCTTAGTATAATCCTTAATAATTCGAGGTATAGTTATTCTCTGTCTGTTCTGTTGAGGCCTGAATTTCGGACTGGCTTGCCTACTCTGTTCTACTATCTCTATGCCATTTTTAGATTAGGACTCGTCGTAACTTTTTTTGCTACAATCAATCAGGCTGCTTGATTGAAATAGTGACGGGCGTGTCAGAACTGCCGCATGTTCAACCGACGGAACAAGACGTACTTAAGTGTTTCACATTCGAAAATGTCGACATATGAATTTTTTAAGCAACAAATGTGTTTGGAATACAAAATTAAATAATATAAAAACGAGCACAAAATAGAAAGAGCTTGAGTTGCTAAAAATATATTTTGAGTTGGGAACCTAAATTAAATAAGATGATTTAAATTAGATTTGAAATTCGCAAAGGTCTAGAGCATGTGCCAATAATATTTAGGTGCTCAAAGTTTTCTGGCTCAAATCGACAATTATTTTCTAAACGGTAATATTTTATATGAAATAGTGAGAACGATTCATTAATCGATTCAGTGAGTTTCAATTCAAGAACTATGCAACGTTGAATCGAAAAGTCAGATCCCACGTAATTAAAATATTAGCTGATTGTCGTTTGAAATAACGCTAAACCGACAAAAACGAAAGTTAAAAGTATCTCAACTTTAACTATCGATAAAACAACTCGCCCTAAGTAACAGAGATCGAGTGGAAGTAAAATCTAATGTCAACGAAAGCTATGAACGAAAGGTACTGTTTGTATTAGAGCGCCAAAGTACCAGTTTATTATTATAAAATTAAAAAACTCAGTCTGCTGCCTAGTGGCAAGCTTTGTACTCCAGCTTGTTTCGTGCGGTCTCTGTTACTTTATAATGTACAATATTATAAGCTCGATGATTATGAACATTTCGTGGTTTTGTAAAATTATTAATTGTATTGAAATTTGACGTATCTATTGTTTATTGAAAACTGACACAACGTAATAGTCGTTTGGATGAAGACGAAAGACGGAAGAGAAGAAGATAATTCATTATAAAATTTTTAAACTTAAAAGACAAATACTTATAAGTCACTAAATTAAATTATTGTAAATAAATTACAACTTTCATATAAATTAAAAAAAGATGCCAACCACGCCTATTGTGTAACGTTACCCCACGGTTTGTGGATTCGGTTGTTTGATTCCACCACCCGTGAAGACTACTGGACATGGTACGGATCACGTGTCTACCAGCGGCCAACAAACGAGTGCCAATATGCTTATACGCATGTTGAAAATTAAGGTGCATGCGAAGATCATGTCATAGAGAAAAAAATAAACAATAATTAAAAAATGTAAAAATGTAAAATGGGCGTCTTTCGATATACTAAATTATCCCAATTTTCAGTCAAACAACTATTACATTGTATAAATCAGCCTTTCGGTTGCCATATATTTATTTAAAATGTTATTTTTAGCACAGACAACATAACCACAAAAATATGTGCTGTAAATTTTAAAGATGCTGTTATTTAAACAATGTAGATCGTGAGTGTCGTGACACGTTCGTGCTCAAATTGTAATTTTCGTTCCCTTTTTGATGTCGTAGATTTTTGGACGAGGCTTTTGCGCATTTTAAATGTATCAATGTTGTTATCAACACAAATTAATTCTTGGCATTAAGCTGTGTAATTATGACGGGCATCGAAACTTTTTTCATGTTTCAATTCACAATTTTTCTTTTTTTTTTATTATTACAAATATTTGACGTATTTGTTACTGTGTTTGAAGAACGTGATATATTTTTTATTGTATAATTTTTCGTATTTTTTATTGTATTGTAAAATTTGTAAAAGTCCATTGAGTACCACGATTTTGACTGCGACGTTTTATTAAATTTCACTTATATGTTGGTAATAGTCATTAAATGTTGCACATTTGTATTTATATTCCAGTTTTTAATTTAATAAAACAGAAATAAAGGACACAAAATATTTTAATGGTTATTTTATTAAAAGGTATTCATGGATAATTAAGACGCTGACAACTTTAATTTTAGCATTTTATAATAAAAAAATATTAAAATGACGTAACTTACTAACGGAAATAAAAATTGCCGTTATTGATCGTATTTTTAAAAACTTGGCCTTAAAATACACATTTAATAATTATATTTGTATTTTTTATATAAAGATATATCTTAAATTTAATATATCTTGCTGGAGTTAAGATAATTTACATTTTTAAATCCAGAGAGGAAACCCCTCATTCCGAGGGCAGGCCTAAGCCCCTGCAGTGGAGCAGTAATAGGGCTATGGTAAGGTGCGGTAAATTTAAAAAGAAAAATTATTTTTACTGAGCATTTACATTTTACTCTATTCGTTTCTTATTTTATTTTTCGAAGTTGGTTCAAGGACACGCCCAGAAGTGATTATTTGCGTCTTTTCCACTCGTATCCAAACCGACAATGGTGAGTGAAGCGCGCTACTAATCAGTCGTCGAGGCTGTTGTCAGCGTCTTAAATGAAAATTACACGAAATCAAAACACCGTAAACAAAATCAGAACAAATAATGGACAAGTTTTTATCGTAAAATCACGCATAATTTCAATAATAGATATAGAATTTACTTTAATTCCTATTATTACACGTATAATAAATTAAATTATTAAAATAAACGTGTCGTTTTTTTTACGAATATAAAATCCTGATACATAGCTAAATTAAAATATTACTGTATACTATTGTAAGACTATGATAGAGTGATATCTGGATATGGATAAAAATGGGAACACTGAATCCCTCACACAACTAAAGTTGTCAACGTAATAGCCAAAGCAACTAGCAAGGTGAAATGGCAATGAGCTGGTCACATCAGCTATAGAACCGACAACCGATGGACTAGACGAGTTCTCAAGGTATCTACGCAAGTTACATCCCAAACAAGAGCTTTACCACTTTTGTATGGAACCATCGTGACACCATCGGGTCTCTTGCCGTCACCCCGAAAGATACCTTGAGGCTCAAGACAGGAAGGTATCTGTGCAGAGGATAGAGCGTCTTTTACAATTCTCAAGTGAATGTTACGATCCGGGAAACGAAGTGTTGGACACCCTCCGGCCAGGTGTACAAATGACCTGGCCGGGGCTAGTAGGATGCGAAAGACGGGGGTGTGGTGGTGGCGAGCCTTGAGAAAGACTATATATCCTGCAGTGGAGGGACATGGGTTGCTGATGATGATGATAATGATTAGAGAAAATTATGCTTCAATCAGTGATTTTAACTCCTATGTTTTTTTTGTATCCGTATAATTGAAGAAACACAAACCGAGTTTGTTAAAACTTACACATTCAAAAAGATGACATTCGTTGATATAATGTTGATATTTTATAATATTTTGATATTTAGTATAGCTGGTCTTCATGTTAAAAAGGCTGGACTAATTTTGAAGTAAGTTAGTACGAAGATGTCTCGAGACTTGAAATAATACAGGATTTTCTTAGGTAGTTAACTTTCAGAATTTTCCAGAAAGCTTCGCAGTGTCCTGGAGCTGTAGTCCTTTTAGCGGTCTCGTTACAAATGTGTAACGAGACCGCTAAAAAGCTAGTGAATAATAAAATTGTACCTAAAATAACGCACTATACTCGTATTAATTAATGATCTCGAGCATATGGACGAGGGTCATATTATAAACTTTATAGAAAAAATTCTGATGCGTTCCTATTTTTTTTCGCAAAATAAAATGCTAGAACTACACTCACTTTGAATGACTTTGCATTTCAAAAGGTTTTCAACTCGTCTATTTCAGTACAGCTTTTTATCTGATATTTTCATATTTTCTGTTTTAAAGGTTAATACAAATGAATACCCAGTATATTTGTTTGTGAAATTCACATTTTGCAATAAAATATTCTACTTGCTATGAAAGAACTTATATTAAAATTATTTCTAGGTTTTCCACTGGGAAACGATGAAAGCAACATATTTTGGTTGATTCTAGATTTTTTTGTTAACTTATGTAATTCGGCGATAAAAATTTCAATTGGCCCCAGTTTATTACGTTCCTAAGAACCTGTTTTTAAATTATTGTCAAAACTATTGACGTCAATGAAAAATTTAGGTAAAATTGGAAAATCCAACTTTTTCTCAAGAAAATGTCAAAATTTTCCTCAATCACCTACCTATGTACTGAGATGATTACCTTCTATAAACAACCTGTTTATAAATTCTCAAAATAACTAATAGAATCTAACTGTGTTTATGAGAGTCATATTTTGTTTTCGATGCTTATTAGACGTGTTTAATCATATTTTAAGAAAAAGGTTACGGATTACACAAATACATGCACCATAGACCCCCAGCACTTAATTTATTAATGTCCATTATGGTTTTTCAAAAGAGATTGTATATGTGTTGGAAAATTGTGGACATAACTGCCATATTTTAAAAAGATACGAAGGTAGTAAATGTAACGTATCATTCGATAGAGCTCGAGAAAATGAAAACGCCAATGGGCTAGGACCAAAATTTTAAAATTGAACTGTTGGACATTAAAATTAAAAGAAATAACGTTCTAGAACAACCTCATAAAATATGTATTTTTTTTTTACAAATTTGCCGGGTATTTAAGAAAATTCCTCTGATGTTGAAATTGTCTCGGTGACGTCATCTGGACAGTTGAGCATATTCCGCTGCTTTCCACAGTAAAAGCAAAAAATAAAAGTAGGTATAAAATATTTAAGTTAGTCACTATATCAAATAAAACTGTACTCCTCATGATCAAAATATGATTTCGTTTAGTCTTAGATAAAGCAAACAATAAACATCTGTCCAGATGACGTCACAGGAAAATTTTAGAAACCCCCTTAGAAGCACCCTTAATTTTCTTTATTTCCAAAGTGTGGTATAGATTGGTCTATATTTTTAGCAAAAAATATGAAACTTACATGTTAGAAATTTTGATCTAAGCCCATTGAAATTTCCAATGTCAATATATTATACAAAAAGATAAATAAACGCCAGAAGAGCCTCGTGAACCGAACATAGTAGACAAGAAAAGGAAAGCATTTTACATGTACGATGTGCTTTAATAAATGACGCCAGTTTCCAAAGCGAATTCGGAAAATGGAAAATTCTTTGAATGCTCAGCAGCGCGGCGGTTAAATCCGCCTACAGACGGCTTTGCCGGTATAAAATCCTGCGAATACGTCGCGGTGCTTGCTTTACTTATTCCTATTTAAGATTATTGAAATGATGTATCAAAAATGGATCCCACATTAAAATATGAATCGTGTGCCTATGTTTGTCTGTGAATACTTTGCCCTATTTCCGTTTCTTTACATTTTTTTAGGGTTCCATGCCCAAAGGGTACCAACGGGAACCCTGTTACCAAGACTCCGATGCCTGTCCGTCTGTCACAGGGCTCTTTCGGCGGAATCGTAATAGGTAGACACTTAAAATTTTCAGAGAGTAAGTACTACAATAGTCGTTATAACAACAAATAATAAAAATAAAATAAAGTAAAAATTAAACATGTTTTTTTTTATATTGTAAGGTGGTACGGAACCCTCCATGTTCAAGCCCGACTCGCATTATATTAATATATGGATGCGGTATCACTATACTTGTACGTTGCACATGGTCCGCTAATGTTTGAGACGAATCGATACAAAACTCCATAATCTGAACAGTCTTTTCATTACCTTCTTTTGTTTTTGTTTGAATGAAATTTGGCCCATAACTAGCTGTGGCCATAACCGATCTATACGTAGTGATGTACACACGTGTCACGAAATTCAATGAATGGTAGTGGGAATATGGGAATATAATTCTACAAGTAAATAAAATAGAAGTGGTAAAATGATAAGGCACGGAAAAAGATAGTTATATGGACGGTTAGTGTGTATACTATGCGAAGAGAGTGACGCTAGTACAAAATAAATTGATTTGAAAATGTTTATTAAAACATGTTTTCTTGAAGTAAGTCCAATTATTAAATTAAAAAATGGAGTGGAAATTTGTTAACAACTTTGAAAGCGAAAATTAAAACTTCTAACGAAAGTTCGAGGCGTAAAGAAGCGCTATCAGAATATACTACTCAGTAGGATCTTAATATTACTTTATCTCTTTCGTTATGTTTAAAGGTAATATTTTTATCTACACATTAAAATCATATTAATAATATAAAATTCGATTCAAATTCAAAAAGTTTTTAATCAATCTAAGATGTTTACAAACACTTATTGAAAGTCAAAATGAATTGATTAGGTAAATGTAAGTGATAATCTTTGAATTAAAACATTAATAAACATATTGGCAAGATAAGATCTTTTTTACATTTAATAAGATACAAAATGAAATTATAAGTGTAAATAACGGACCCGAAAGAATTGAATAATTCCTTAGTTCTGTAATAAAGCCACAAGTGCAAATATTAATAAACGATGTGCTTTGCTTGAAATAACAAAAGTTTGTTTTGTAGTGTAGCTAAGTGGGCACTTAGCTACATTGGTTACTGAATAAAAAATAGGTAGGTACCTGGCGGCGGAGCGACACTGTAAAAGCGAGGCCAAAAACGTGGATAGTTCGACCACAGATTCAGTGATCTTCGATGTTTTCGAATGCGATCCTAAATTCATTGTATGCATTGAACTCGAGAAGACTGGATAGATGCTCTATTCGTATTTGCAATTTGGTTAGATCTAAGTATTGATAATTTGCAATTGCACGTTAGTTTCGATTTTACGCATTCGAATTCAACCGTGTCGTGATAGCCCAAAGCGCAACGAACCTGTCTCAAATTTATAAGGCCCCATAGGGCCATGGTTCGAGTCCAGGCGTGTACCAATGAGTTTTTCTGTCTTAAGTACACAATACCATTGACACCGTGCTTCGGAGGGCACGTTAAGCAGTTGGTCCCGGACGCTGTCAATAGATGGCGGTCGTTACAGTCCCCAACCCGCAGTGGAGCAGCGTGGTGGATTTAAGCTCCAAGCCCCCCTCCTCACCCTGGGAGAGGCCTAAGCCCCTGCAGTGGGGTAAAAATGGGCTGATGATGATGATTTAACCGTATTGAGATTAGGCCCGAGAATTAAATTCGATAACTAGTTGTGGTTCTGTATTGATTATGATTTAGGTCGCCCTCTCTGACATACCTACAGAGTGGTAATTTAAAACAAAGAATTAAGGGCATAGCTGTTTGAACCACTGTACTTAGTTATTTTCACATAAATTACAATTCCCAGTGCGCTATATGCAATTGGCCCAAGTTATTATTATGTGACTATAAGTAGTCCCAAACTGAAACATACGTCGATCAAGAGCTTGTCTTTTTTAAAAACTGTAAATATTTTTGAAACCAATTTTTGAGAAAGCGGCGTTTTTGAGATATCACATAATAGATCTTTTACTTGTGGCGCCATCTTTTTATGTTACACAATTGCATTCGAATGTTTTTAGTTCAAGCAATACGTACGTATCATTCCGAAACGATACATGTTACGTGGTAGAAAACTTATTTTTGAATGCAAATCGAAACATCTGTATTGGGGCGGTCAGTTAAGAACATTTTCCAGCAGCTACCAATCCTATTTTAGTTTATGAGATCGGTTTGCTTCGAGCATGGATGTTCATAGAGATACCGCATTATGACATAAAATATGTGAGCATAAAATATATGCACTTAGACCAAATATACACCAATTGATGTTGTCAAATGTTCGCCGTGAAGTTCAATTTCGTGTGACCCACATGCAAAATTCGTGTTGGAAAAGAAAATAAATATTCTGAAATTTTTCATGTGTAATTTAACAAAATGTTTGTTTAAAAGAGTAAAAATAATGACGTAATGTCCGTTCAATCACTGAGTCCACGAGTCTGACATGTCGCTCTCGTTTTGGATCGTTTTGAACTGTGAGACGCTCGATCTTGATTATTATCCTTTCTAGGCTTGGAGCTACTATCGATAAAAAGTCAGACCTGCACCAACATGAAACAAAAGTTATGACCATAAAGGTATATATACTAGCGTAAGAGAGGAACACAGTGTGCGAATGACATCCAGCTCTTTGCGGAAATCCTACATGCGAGAAAGAAATGCAAGAAAATCTGACATAAAACCTCTTTGAACACATTTAGTCTTCATTACTCACTTGTCAAAATAAGGTCCAGCTTTGTTTTCTATTTTGTGTTATAATCGTTTTGAATTCTACAAAAATTAATTCTTGTGATAAAAATGGTGCAGTGTACAGTTTTAAATTGCACTGTAACATATGTTAATAATCCAAATAAAGAGACATTTCACCGGTAAGTACTGCCAATAACATATTGTTATCTTAATGCTTATTTTTATAAAAAGCGATCCTAAATTTACTTGGTTATACATCAGTAGTATACGGTAAATACTTTATTTTGTAAATAATTTGTTATTTTAAACAATTATGTGTACGATACAAAAATATTGTGTAAAATTACAATCAAACAATGAAGCATAGGGATTGCACAAAATGTATCGATATGTCGATATTTTCAAATATAAATATTTTGTAAATTTGATATTACCTAATTGCACCTGTTCCACTGGAATGATGTCGTTAACTGTTTTTAAACATATTGTGAGGTTTATTTAGCCTGGCAGCACATTGTAAGGGAAAGTATGACATCTATACATATATACTACACATAGGGTATATATGTAAATACAAGACTTTTTCAAATGAAAATATAAGATATATACACAATTAATTTTAATCGTTATTTATTTATGATTTAAAATCTGATGCTCTATTTAATTATAATCGTTATTTATTTATGATTTAAAGTCTGACGTTCTGTCTGTTCTCTGATTATGAACGTCGTAAATAATTAAACTTTGAATGACAAAACTACTGTATACAATAGTTTAACCTCATTTTCCTCCAAGAAACTGCGGTGTTAAAAAATGCTTCCTGATAATGATGACTATTTCATAATATCCAGGTTTACACACTGTAAACACGGTTAGCATAGAGCAATGGAAAAAAATGTTAAATAGAACAGGTGGGACTCCTCGAAAACATTCTTTGGTTTGCAGTAGACATTTTACGGATAACTGTTTTGTCTAACTAAATCACCGACGACTTTTGAAGAAAGGATCTATACCTACTGAATTTGTGCCGTTAGGGGTTTCTTTTTTTTCATATGTGCTTACTAAGTATATTAAGTAATATACTAATAATACTTAATATCTAAAGTCAGAGCATTTATGCCAACTGTAATTTCTGTACAGGTCAATCTGAAGACCAAGCGATCGGTGTCAGCGTACGTTTACCGGGATATATCACCAGGACCTTCAACTTTAGAGCCTAAACCTTTATTTCAGCACTAATATAAAATGGATTTGAAGAAAAGTCCATCACAGTGAAAATATCAATTTTAGGCAAATTATCACTGTCTTTTACAAAAACTTGTTCCTTTATATTCAAATAAAACTTAATTACCTATTACACAAAGAAACAAAAGATATTATAGACTAGTCCAAGGCATCCAAGGCATAATTTGTGCTGTAGTGAGACGACGCGACACTCAATCGAGTAGACAATGTGACGTCATGGGTAGTAAGAATCCACCAGTCAAACCGCACGAAAATACATAATAATAATAATAACGTGCACATTACAACGTCGTGGCCCCAAACTAAGCATTAGCTTGTGTTTTGCATACCAAGCGAAGACATCACATACATATAACAACCAAGACCCGGTACCAGTATAGATATTCATCATATAAATACTGACCCCACCTGGGATTCGAATCCGGGACCTCCAGCTTCGTAGGCAGGGTCGCTACCCACTAGGCTAAGCGGTCGTCAAATTAATAAATATCAATAATTTATTTCTCAGTCATTTATTGACGAATTTAAAAAAACTTTCACTGTTTTATTAGTTTTGGTTTATCTTTCAATTCTATCGAGTTAAATTGTATATTTTGAACATCATGAACTTCTCTATTGTAAATGTTTTTGTTTTGTACATTCTCATTTTTTTGTTTACAAAGAGTTAAAATTTTGTTGTTATGCGTTGCAACGTGACGTATTGTAATTAAAAATAAAAATCGTTTATTTATATTGTTTTATTTATTACTTGGCTTGTATTCAACTAAATATTAAAATTTCCATAATGATGTTAACGCTTTCTTTACTTCTGCAAATTTTTTATTATCAACTGTTAACAAAAAAAAAATTTATTGGAGTAAAGGAAATGGCATTTGAATTGACTGATTGATGATTTGTCATTTTAAAAAACTAAAAGTTAGGAAAAGTAACTCAAAACAAAAATTATGTAGTATAGCAGATTCAAAATAATAAATAGGATTGCCGATTTCGACTTATGATATCGCGGTAATTTCAACGACACATTATCATGAAAGTACTACGTGCTATCGATAATATAAAAAACACCCATGCACATCACTAAAACTGGCTCAACCACATGTGAATTTTGCACACATACTCATTTCCGTTTCGGTCATGCGATGTTTAGATGTCAGTTGGTCTCCTACGCTAGTATATATATGTCTATGGTTATGACATTCTAATTTGATTTAAAAAAATTCAACGTAATTTTTTCTTTGGACACTTTTTTCTAATTCTCATTCGATTTCGCTTCGTCGCGTCGCGTCGTTTCCGGGAACGTTCTCTCTTAACGAATAAAAATTCCGACTTCCGTACCGTAACGTCCATAATTTTGCTGCTTTGAAATGTATATCTTACACTATATTATTTTTCACTCGAAAAATTGTGATTCTTAGTATTTTTGTGACTATTAACTATTTTACTGATTTATTTTAGTAATAAGTGTAGTTTTACCAAACTATACTCGGAAAAGAATTTTTAATATATTATAAATTGTATATTTTGATATTGACTGACCGATAAGCCGAGTGAATAGAGATCCTAACTGCAAAATCAAAGGTTGCGAGTTCGATTCCCGCTGGGAGAAATATATGTATGCATGAACATGTCTATTTGTTCCGTATCCGGTGTAAAATATTTATACGTATATATGTATATATCGTAAGGAATATGTAAGTATATATCAGTTGTCTTGTACCATAATACAAGCGTAATATTTGCTTGCTTTGGGACTAGATGACGCTGTGTTGGATATCCCAGGTATTATCATATTATCATACGATGAAAAGGCGAAGCAGAGGTGTGTTTATACATACGATATCTTTTGCTTTCTACAGGAACAATCTGTGGGAACAATTGCATAATTAACGAGATTTGAATTTGCCCTTTGTATCAAAAAATCAGTCGAATCGAATCAGTCAAATCGTCAGTTAGACAAAACACGTTTTTTTTAATGATTTTTGTAAGTTATCTTAAATTCAATACCTGACTTTTCTCTTTCTGATCTTTTTGAACTATTTCCCGCATTTCATAGATGAAATTTACCACGTTTACGTCATTTTACATGACCCACTTCCCTGCGTAGCGTCCGTTTAATTATTCCTAATGACAAAAAAACATAGCACATTGATAAGAACTCTAATTTGTTATCCATATATAAGATGAAGAAATATCACAAGCGCACATTTATTCTGTTCAGATTCTAAACTCATTTATGATGTAATCTTAAAATAACATTTGTAATCGAATAACTTGTGCATGACGAATCAAAATGGCTCAAGATATTGATTGACGATGGCCTCTCTTGTTTCCTGCTCTTCCAGTCGCATATAAAAAGAAAATATTTCCTCATTATCCCTTCGAAAAACTACTAGATCTATCTTTCTTTCCCACACTAAATATTGTTCAAACTATGATAATAAAAAGGGTTGAAAGAAACTATGACTTTCGTGTATATACACAGGTAAACACACACACACACATGCAAACAAATTACGGCCTTATACTATACTTGGCACCCAGAATTCGGTCCAGGTGATTTTTTAATTAAAATCGTTAAATTAATTTTACCATGTATGTGTATGTATAGGAACCTTGAAAATTGCACGTTTTGAAGCACGTAATAACTTTTGGCACCAAAATTTAAATGGGAAAAGAGTGGTTGCAATTATAAAAAAAAATAACAATTTTGATTAAAAATAGCTCGGACCAAATTTAGGGTACCAACCCTCTATAATAATGTTTATTGATAAATTTTATATTATATGAACAACATTTCGCTTGGGAAAAGAATGAGAGGTTCACAAGGCAGGTCGGGATCTTGAACTATATGGAAATATTGTTCATAAATGGAAATATAGTTTTCACAATAAAACTGGAATTCGATATACATTTTAAAACTTTCATCATTCTATTTAACCGTTAAACCTGTTATTTGAATATCAAAGGCCATTGAAATTTTACACAAAGGTAGTCCAATAACGCGAATTCTATGCACCTTCCAGTATAAACCCCAGGTGAAATTCCAATAATTGGAATCGGAGCTTTTAACCTTTTAGGACCTTCCGGACGAATTGTGGGTAACGACATGAATTGGCTGTCATTTATTGGATGACCTAATACAGGCCAATAAATTAGCTACATCAACTGAAAGGTAATTTAAATATATACCTCATTAATATGTAAAATATTGCCTTTGAAGAATCAACGAGAATATTGTCGATTTATTACTTCTATTTTTTAAAATTGGTAATTTCACGCAAAAAGTATCTACATTAACAAAGTAAGGTATTATACATCGGCCGTCGAGAGTTTGCGTTCCTGACACATGAGATTTATAGCTAAAACATCATGTTTCTTGTGAATTGACATAATTATGTAATTTTTAATTTAATTTAGTGTCATTTGTGCATTAAACGATAATAATATTCGAAAACGGGAATCGTCCGACGGTACAAATTCACCTCAACCATCCGATTACTATGCCGATTACGACCTGTCATGAACGCAAACTCTCGACGGCCGATGTATAATAGCTTAAATATTTTACCTGTGGTTGTGTTTTTAATGCCTTCTTGACAAAACTAATTCGAAACTATATAATTCTTAAAGTTAAAATGCGAAAAATAATACTGTAGATATTACATTATAATTGTTAATATGGGCATTGTCGACAATTTTAGAACATGCTCCGAAAATTGTTGTATTTATAGGATATTATATTATTCAACAGAAATAAGACATTTTTTGGAGGCGTATAACAGAGAATAAAAAAAATTGAAACATTAATGTGACGTCACTACTACATGGAATGCAACGATCGAGGGTCACAAACAAGTGCAATACGTAGAACATCGAACATCGATATAATTTGTTGTAGTGACGTTATCAGCTACCAATTTTTAACAATCGATTATTCCGAAATCCATGTGTAATTTTTTTTGATAAATCACAAAACACACCAGATTCTCTATATTTCCATAAAAACGTATTCAAATGTACTGTCAAAACTTTTAGTCAATGCCTATAAAGCATTATATTACTTTTAGCCCCTAACCACCCTAACCCTCACCGGACGAGCGTGATTGGGCTTGTGTTCCTTACTCATTAAATCGATGTTGAAGAAAGGGGCAATTTTAGGGTTACACACCTATAAAAGTAAAAAAAACGGAACTTTCATAAGATCTCTTTGTCGTCCATCTCTCTGACAGTTAACACATTAATCAAATACAAAAGTTTGCGGTCCCATAGCGCATAATCCAGTAAAAAAAATCGAATTTCTAAGTCCATGCCATTAAGAGATACGACATTTCAAACTTATTTTCAATGTCATCAAAACCTACTTCCCGTTAATCTACAAACTTGCAATTTAGAATTAATAAAGGTGTCGCAACATAAATATATATACATATATACACTCCAATTTTGAGTGGAGTTTTTAGTATTTTTCAGGAGATATGCGTTTCAATACCATCATACCACCACCATACCAATAAATTAATGAATCATATAATAAATAGTACGGAAATTTTGGGGCGTAAGTATTATTATTATTACGGTTTTTTATTTCTTTAAGAATGAAAACACACAGAACTAAGGGATTCTAACTTGAAAGTGTATTGTTTCTATTGAGATTTTTCTAAGCGAACGAGGGGCACCATGTAAAAGAACGTTTGAAAATAAACGATAGCTGAGCTGTGTAGAAATTTCAAAATCATAATTTTGTCAGGCATTATTATAGCACTAGAAACATTAGTCCCATATACTAGTAAAAAACCATAGTCCCAAATTAATTTTATTTTTACGTGTAGAAAATACACATATCCAACCTGAAGAATATGTCGCTTGTTTCAGATATGCTTCAATCGTTGTTACAGCCAAGGGACACACAGAGACGTAAGTGGTTTTATAGTTCTACACACATTAAGAGGAGTGTGCAGTGGCAAATGACGTTAGCGGTTGCACCTCATTAAACCTTAACCGATTGGCGCAAAAAAAATATATGATATTCAGATCAGCGAACCGTTTTTGTTTTTTAATTATTTTGAAAGAAAAAAAATATTAGCTGGGTTTTTTTTAAATTTCTTTAATTCAAGCAATTAGTTTCATGTTGAACACGCTGTGAAAAATAAAACATTCTCAAAAAACTCATAAACCCCGCGCGATTAAGTTTTTCTTTCTTTCGGAGTATCAAAATAAGTAAAAAAAATTAAACGGTTGAACCTAGTTTTTGCTGATCGGAGTACCATATAAACTTTTTGCTCTAATCGTTTAAGTTTTACCTAATGGGGTGCAAGCGTTCACGCCGTTTGTATTGAAATTTGCCAGTACACACTCCTCTTAATGTGTATTTAACAGACCTATAACACGACGATGCTTCTTCGCGTCAGTCGACGAGAAAAAGGTATTTGGCCAAATACTTGCGGTCTCTCATGACGCAGCGGGGACCTGAATTGTGCGAGAAGGACAATTGTAGCCTAAACTGCTAGGTGTTAATAATTCAGACATAAATTAATTTTCGCCCTTTAAGGTTTAACTTTTATATAGAAAATTTTAAACGATAAATAAACTATGCTTGTATTTGATATTTTTTTTAAATTATTTCGTATTTATTTTCTTTAGGCCGTGTAAACACGACTGAAATTTTTGATTCAAAGTTTTGATTTCCAGGTGCTTATATATTTTCTTCATAATACGAAGATTACAAAATGAATAAAAGCATACAGTCTAGCCATATAATATAATTTAAGCTCCAAGTCCCCCTCCCTGGGGGAGGCCTAAGCCCCTGCAGTGGGGTAAAAATGGGCTGATGAAATGAAGTGAAGTGAAGTCTAAATTTTGTAAAGCCTAGGAGTCTGTCCGTCGTCCCAGCTTTTCTATAGATAACAGATAACTTCTAGTTTGAAATAAATTGTAGGTAATTGTAAAGAACGGTAAATTAAATTGAAGATTGCACTTTTGTGTTTTGTACTTCGGCTATAAAGTATTCTTTCTACATATTTCTATTATAATAAAATAAGTACATTAATTGAATAATGTGACTGTCCATGAATGCAACGTAGTGTTATGTTGCTGAACAAAATTAGGCATGAAAACATTTTCGTATTTCGAGTATCTACTTAAGTACGGATTTCTTAAATCCTTTTTAAATCTTTTTATTCAAATGAATACAGAGAACACTTATTACTCTTATGTTCGTAACCGCTTCCGAAGTATACATATCGTTATCGTTATCCATAAAAAATTATATAGTATGCCTTCTGCACGTGTAGTGAGAAAAAGTTTCTTTTTACTTTTAAGTGGGATGTCTTTGAATAGCTATCATAAAATAATTATTAGGTTACTTAATGATTTTTCTGAGCTAGGTCAGGTTTACGATACCTGTAACCCAACTTAATAAAATTTAAAAACTCATCCCGATTAGTTTAAAAAGTACCTCCTATGTAATTCTTGGTCTTCTGTTTTTTAGGATCTATTATAGTAGAAACAGAAAGCTTATACCGAATTTGAATTCTCCAAGAGAAAACAGAATTCGCAAATTGTCTGTTCACAAATAAAAATGCTGATGAGAGTACTCAATGGCATCAATGGCTGACTCGAGTCATTATTTATACGTATCAGAGGAAAAGATGAACGTGATAACTGGACTGGGAATGAAACGGAAAAGAGGAGTGGCAGCGAGAGGAGCCAGTGTCAGACCAGGCACAATCGCAACGAATAAATTATTTGTAATATTTAGTAAACGTTACGCATCTTCTTATAATATTAATTACATTCTCCCATATGTAACTACATAATTATGTATCAAATGTAGTCTTCCGTTTCCGAACAACTTTCAAAACGTCGCCAGCCAACAATTTATGATCGAAATGCTGAATATATACCTACTAATTCGTTGCTTTGTGTACACTTGTGATAATTTATGCTTTTTGTGAAACTTGAAAGATGGAGTTTGGCCCGTAATGTACGGAGGGCAAAAACGTGAAATAACTTCACTGAATGATTTATGCAGCACGGGAAGAAAGGCCGGGTTGCGGGAAACGGGATCTGAAGTGCTGCTGTTTTGTATATGTCGTAGGATGATTTGATATTTCGAATTTTTGCGAAAACCCTAGGAATGTTGCGATAACACGGATAATTAGATAGTTGTGAAAACATTTGCAAATCTTACTGGAAAAAGATAGGGTTTTTGCAAAAACGCGAGTCGCTTTAGTAACATTCAGAGGTCTCGATTTGGGCGCTCCGACCGGCCAATCGGCGTTCTTATTTTAAAATAGCTAACGTTTCGTTTCACAGTATTACTCTAGCGACTAGTGTTTTTGTAAAAACCCTAACTTTTTTCCAGAAAGATTGAGAAATGTTTTCACCATTGTCTAATTATCCGTGTTTTTGCAAAATCCCTAGGGTTTTCGCGAAAATTCGAATTATCAAATCATCCTGCGACATACATAACAAAGAACTAAATCTACGATATTTTAGTAATGAAATTTAATTTCTTCGTTGTCTTCCCAGCTCTATGTCTTTTTAGAACCTCGCTGTCACTGGCTAATTACGTAACTCTGATAAATATATTATAACAGTGTCTCAACGTACAGCAAACTTACAAGGTACCTACTACATACAAACTTGCGCATTAGGCGGTCTTTATAATACGTCTTTATTTTTATAAACATTACTCAATAATGGTAGAAAATGGCCGAATATGGCAGGAAATTATATAAAATTACAGTAATTGTAGAAATGGTTGGGAATGGCAACAAATTGTACACAGGGGAAGAGTAGGTATGTTAAAAATGGTAGGAAATATTAGAACAGTGGAAAATAGTAGAACATGGCATAAATTACATGACATTAAACAATTGTAGTATACCTACTATGATACTATGTCATATCTTCTAATGGGTGTACATTAGTACACACACATTTTTTTATATACGTTGATCAACACCACACTGTGATTCTGCGAGGGGCCTTTGTATGCTTATAAAAAACGACAGCCAATATATGGATGTTCTGTGTTATGGACGCTAGCGCCGATTTTGGCATACGATTATCGTAGTGCTGGCCACTCGCATTTCATTACCTTACACGCTATTATTATACACGCCTGGATCCTTCTATAGCGGATTGAACATAACTGACAGAGCTTTTGAACTACGCTTTCATCGAAAGCAATTAATTTAAGCTTTGTCAATTTGCACTAATCAATCGAAATTAATTAATTAAGGTTCCCGATCGCCAGGTCCGATGCAAAAGCTTGTGTATATAGTATAATACGTATATAATATGTATATATAATACATCCGGCAACGCTTTTCATTGAGACTTACTTTCAGTACCAGTGTGTAGGCGTCTTTACTGAAAAAATATTGCTTTGTGTGGTTTGTTTGGGTTACGAATACAAGGTACACCAATATTACTGTCACTTTAAATTTGCTAATAGGACTGGGTGTGCAAGAACTTCACTCTATTCTACATGCGCGGAGGATAATAGGCTTGCGTAGCCGAGCTTTCCGCGCCGAGTCAAGTTGCCTGGAGCACAGATCATCGGAAGACGTACAAACGGGCGCATGTGCTGCTAGAACGGCATACTAAAACAATAACGAAGCGTAACTTTGAAATGTTTACTGCGACAATTCACCGTGCGCGTCTTGATTGGCACAGCGCTTGTGTGCATGTCGCGTGAATATGGGAGGTAGTTTTGATTGTGCGCTATATAAAATAAAGGACACATTCGATAACTAGTAGCCGGTCGTCCGTACGTCTTCCGATCTGTGATCTGGGATCATGCAATTTGATCGGCTATTAATGGTGTATGTTTTAGCAAAGATGATTGGGGCGATGCCCGCAGTGGCTGTGCGGCATGAGCGGCGGCGTGCAGAGAAACGCGTTGGTTGCGGTGCGGGCGGGGGCCGGCGACCTTCCCAGTTGGCGTTGCAGCTGGGTGGACGTGCGCCGTCTCCCGACGACTCGCCTTCTCCGTATCGTGGTGCTTACAGCGAGTTCTACGTATGCGGAAAGGTGACTTCTTCTTCTGCGTATATTAAATTGTTGGTTTAGTATTATAGTATGTTGTAGGTACTATGGGGAGCGAAAAAATGAATCCGGTCGTGCGAATAGTTTACAACCGCCCTGCCAGTGACGGTAAAAATGGTCCTTGTTAAAACAATGACAAAAAAATCGTTCGTTTTTCATTCATTCGTTCATTTCGCTAATAACAGAATTAAGGTGAGTAAACTCTCCAAATTGACCATAAAAATGCACTATTATCTGACATCCATTCCATCAGCCCATTATACTCTACTGCAGGGGTTTTAGCCACTGAAGGGGCTTCGAGCTTAAATCCACCACGCTGCTCCTGTGCTCTCCGAGACACGGAGTCAGTGATAGTTAATGTACCTACTTAAGTCAAAAAAAACTCATTGGGGCACGCTCGGATTGGAACCATGGCCACACGACCTTATAAATTTGAAACCGGTTCGCTGCGCTCGGGCTATCACGGCTTACACTGACATCCAATGACAATTATTTTCGTTTTCATGGTCGAATTCGTCACTTCGCTAACGCGTAATTTGACTTTACTATCATTCACTGACACAACCGAGGTTGTCAAGCATGCTGACTTGAACTATATACGCATTCGGTTGAACGTAGTCCAAACTTATGAAGCGTGTAGAGCTTAATGAACTAAACAAAAAGTTTCAAGTAAGCAGATGGTGCAAATTAACGGTTACCGAGAAAAACATAATTTAAAAAAATATTGTTTAGTTCAATAAGCAGTACACGCTCTATAAGTTCGGACTTCGTTCAACCGAACACGAGGTATATTATGTACGGGATATTCGGCAGAACGTAGTATAACTTTAAACATATTTATCTCGGTAACAGTTAGTTTGCGCCATCGGCTTACTTCAAACTTTTGGTTTAGTTGATAAGTCCCACGCGCTCTATAAGTTTGGAATACTTTCAGCCAAACACCCGTGAAGGTTCAGTCATTCTACGCTGTTTCAGTAAAAGTCTCTTTAAATTTGTTTCACTGTTATTCTGTTATTTGTTTTTCATGGTAGGTACTTTACGTCTTAAATTAGTAATGGGTAAAAAATATTAACATATATCATAAAAGTACGAATTTACTAGAAGGCCTCTTCTGTGTTTACCGTCTAACCACTCATACTCTACCTAGCTCGGGTAAGATTTACTCTATGACATATAGCAAATAAAACATAAATTATAGAAGTTAATGAATAAATGTACATGAACACGAACTTTTGCAGGTGGCAGCTCTGCATGCGGTGGTGGGGTCGCTTTTGCTGGGTATCGTAGTCCTGGTAGTGGGGCTGGTGCAGCTGTCCCCTGGAGCGGAGGCGGCACAACATCGCTACTATCTCATGGGAACAGGCGCAGCGCTAGTCGGTGCGGGAGTTGCGGGAGCTGTACTCAGGTATTGAATAACACCTTCGCCAAAATGTACCTACATACATATTGTACCTACCTATAAACAAATACCTACCAGAGTCAAATATCTTAAATTCGTAGTTGTGTAAAAAAACCTTAAAATACGTCACATGAGTATTTGAATTTATTATAACTATTGTTTCCGTAAGAACCTTCGGACAAGATGAATAGTATGTTACTCTCCGTACTTTCAACTACCTTCGTGTAAAAAATCACATAATTTTTTTAAACCCGTTATGCATGAGAGAACGGATATGCAAAAAAACAGATAACAAATAAATTACAATTTTTTCGTTTATAATTTGAGTTAAAAGTCATGGAAATCATATATTCACGTTATATTTTACAGATGTGTATGCTTGCATTGGTTTAATCGCAAAATGCGACCATCCGAAGAAGCAGTTCAGCCGGCACCCTCCAAAAACGGCGTGAGTGTGGTCGAGAGTGGGCACGCGCACGCACCCTCAGACCACAAGCAAGACCACAAGCAAGACCACAAGCAAGACCACAAGCCAGACCACAAGCAAGACCACAAGCAAGACAAGCAACCGCGCCTCAAGACCCAGCCTAGCGTCGGCTCGCCGCGCCCCAAAGAATTAGACGCTTTAATTAAACAATCGTCGGCCACTAGCGACACATAAATACGCTGCGTGATAAAAATTTAAGGCTGAAATTATGCCATATCGAAATCATACACGATACAATAGTCCGATTATAGATTCATGTGTCGGTACTGTGCCAGCCATCACCTGATTCACCTTAATGTGTGAATAAGTGTGGAATACATCTCTAGAATATACGACCTGTTTTGTGCGCTGCACTAAAGTCTCTATAATACTGATTACTGAACATTTTCACTATGAATAACAAAATACAACAATGAAGATGTCATATTAAATTGTCAATATCACAAAAAACGGTAAACGGTAAACAGCTACGGTATTGCACTATTTATTTAGATCCTCCTTATACTTTATTCTGTACCTTACTTGTTTTTAAATTTTAAAATGCTTTTGTTTTGTTACGAAACCTAAATCAAGAATTGTTTTAAAAAGATCGTTCGCCAAAATTCCTAGTGGATTTACGTGACAGGCGTGTTTTCTAATACCACCGTATACAATCCCAACCTATTTCTAATATTTACTTATTCTACTACGTGTTTGTATGTATTGTCCACGCTAAGGTGAATTGTACAGTGTTCGGTACATATCATTTTACTTAGCACCTATATTCCTAAATATGATTGCCTAATAATTATGGATTTGATGGAAAGTATACTTTTTAAAACATTTTCATAATACAATAGTTTCGAGTATCACTCCATTCCTTCAATCGTTCCCAATTATAATAATATGTTCCAACTTAAGGAATAAGTATGTACATAAGAACAATTTGATATAAAACTCTTGGACCACTCGTTCGAAATCATAAATTAAATGTTTATTGTGAAAAGAAAATGTAATATAAAGATATATGTTTGTGCTAATGTCTAAAAAATTCTAAATCAATTTTAGCAGATTGTCCAATTAGGTGATTATTTAAATTAAAAACCGTCTATATAGTAATAATAACGTGCATAAAATCAAATGCATATATTGATTAAAATTTTAATATTTTCGTCGTATTAACTTTGTCGAGAATTGAGAAATACAATAGATACCTACATTTGGCTTTCCATATCAAAAGGGCTCAGAGGTGCAATTATAATGTAGTTTCTGAAATACGTGTATTTAATTTTATAGGAAACAATATGAAAATATCGCTTCTGTTTTACAGAGTTAAAAAGCTAATTAATTTCTTTTAGAACTGATATTCCGCCTGCTTTTGCAAGCTCTGTTCTTATCCCATAAGCACCAGGGACTTTGCCCACGAGGCTTTGCCACTCCTAAGCTGTCAGAGCCATTCTGGATCTCGTTTAGACTGACGTCGGGAATACCATCAGTGTAATGCCGGATTAGTGAGGTTCGCGTGTCTCAGCATCCTGAGAGAGCAAATTCATGCGAAATGTAGAATTTATTGTAGAATAATATGAGTCATTCTCTGTAAGTATCAGTGGTTTCGATGACAAAAGTGAGTTACTAATAGTGACCTATTACTTCCAAACTCCGTCGGTTGGTGTTAATCAGACATGATACGAACACTTTCGAGCCCTTGTTCCGTTTGATCTTCTTTTCGATACGTACATCAAATACTGAAGAGGCAAAAATCACATCATATCTGATGATTTTTTTAAAAGCCAGATCTGTATGTCTTAGAGCGATGTATCTCGTCTTTCTCCCAAGGTCTTGATATATAGTTTTAACCCTTTGTGCTTGATTTTACATTTAAAATGTCAAGAACCCACTTCAAGCTCAATACTAACTAGTAGACCATACATTTATTTCACATTGCTCATAGTTTTCACAACGCTGAATCTGTTTTCAAAGTCTACATAAAAAGCTCAGAAATCTGTTTGGACGTGGACGGCGTTGCTATTAATATTTCATCACACGTAGTCTTTCAAACTTACAAATTGATTCTTAAAGCGTCTCATGATACTAGGCGGTGATCGCTTTCCTTAAGTTACCTGATGATCACTGAGACATGACTAAATATGCGTTTCAGTCTACCATAATAAACTAAATGTCGTTCATTAATACTCACTACCCGAGCTTTAGCAAGACTACTTCCTCTGTGGTTTTTTTGTGAATGAGTCAGTTATTAGGGAAAACTCTTTCATTTTGAGGAAGCTCACGAGCATTTGCTCACTGTGTATTTCTTTGTCCAAAGGCATACAGTTCCATCGTAGTTCGCCGCATCTATGTACTCCCATTTTGGCTTTAAAGTCCCCATAATAACAATGAATTGGATGTGGCTAGTATGAGAACATTGTGTACCGGAAACACTGAGAGAGTTGGTCTTCTTCGCGGTTATGGAACGCACTTCCTGAGCTCAGATATATTGTACTCCCCCTTTCTTCGGACTTCGTTTAGCTCGAGATATGTTATTTTATTCTGATCACCTCTCCTTCCAGCTCATCGAGACGCTCGTCGCACTTGAGTGTTAGTAAGTAAAATAGTAGTCGCTAAAAGTAGAATTTACTACGACCACTACTGAAGTCGTTGGAACGGAGGAGCAGCCGAGGACTGGGGGTTACTTTTAATGGATCGTCATGGGGATCTGCGTATTAAACATAACGCTGGACAAGCAGTTTGGTAACTGCCTGCGGTGGGATAGTTTCGTAGGTAGACATTATCTCTGTCTCTTGCTAACAACGTAGTAATTTTTGTGTTTTATTTTGTCAGCCCTTTATTTTAAAATTTGGACTGAACTATAGCTCTAAGCCATACCACTGATACCTTATGAGGTGGATTGCCCCAAATTTTAATTGCAGAATTACAAATCCATATCAAAATAAATTTACACAACTTTGTTTCATTTTTAAATATTTTTTTTTTCAATTGTTAATGAAAATCTGTATAACCGAAACGTATATCTCAACTATTTTAATCTATGTACCATTACAATTTTGAAAAAAAAAAAAACATTTATCAGTATACTACCAGTGTAGTAAGTTTTGATCTTTTACCTTTCTATAACTTCTCGTTTCATTAATCATAGAAGAAATTTTTTTTTAAGAAATAAATGCGTGTCCTGAATTAATCATTGAATACCTGAAATAATTGAATTAATCCAGTAATATATGAGCTTATAAATTGTGATTATTTGTATATAATGATTTTGTATTATTAATTTATTATACTTACATATAATGAACTTTATAGTAGGCACTTACTTCTTACATTAAAAAAAAAACAATTACCTTATCATATAAATACGGGTTAGATACGAGGACAATGTACATCCATATACGATGTTATTATCGTAACTACATTATTTGCCACATATTTAAATCGAGTAAAACCATGTATAGAAACGTGAATATTTTCAGGAATCAGTTCTAAAAAAGGATTACAAAGAGTAAACTATTTGTTAACGAGAAAGGCGATAAAATTTTTGTGATCCCACTGAAGCACCTAAACCGTACATTACTAAAAAATCAGTCTTAATAATTCTGACTATAGAATATGATTCGTGAATTTATATAGATACAGTCTCCAGTCCTCGTAATTAACTCCACAATGTCGTCGGTTATAATAGCTTATAATAATTTCGTCTATTGATTACTTATAATATTGTCGTCACACAAAAATAGTAATAGTCGATGTTGTTATTAAATGTTTTATTGATGTATACAATATAGTCTGTATTGTAATGTTAACAATAACATTTCTAGTTCAAATGAATAACATTTTATCTCTTCGCAGTATATTATATACATGTTTATAGAATGTATACTTACCTATTGCGAAATTGAAATCACAGGTCAGGATTGAAAGTTAAAAAATATTTTTATATAATTATTCCTACCTTTTTTAGCTTTAATTTGACGTGAGACGTATTTTTATGGGAAGTTTCTATATTTTCTGATAGTTCGTATTTAATTTCATTGAACTGTTACAAATATTTATAAACACATTGATTTTCTCTGAGTCTACAAAACGTTGTTGTATGTATGAACCATAGATTAGTAAAACCAAAATTGTTATTTTAATGCGTTTAAAATTTTGATACTCCGGACATATTAAGAATATTTGGTATATTGTAAGGCGATTTAGATATATTTTATGTGATGCAATTTTTTTGTAGACCAGAGAACTACAACGGTAAACCTTTCATTGAAGATTTAAATCCAAAGAGACTGAAAATGGTGTTCTAATTAAACAAACAGATATTTTAAACACTTAATTATTTTATCTTCGCTGCAATAGAGAGAGCTCGAGCATTTATTGAAAATGTTTTAAGTTTTTGGTTCAGGTTAGAAGTGTAAGCTCTTTATTTTAAAATGTGATCCATGAATTTCGCTTCAAAGAGCGTATATGTACCTATGCATAATGGCAAAATTACCTTATTGCTGGATATCGCAAGATTATTATATAGTACATAATATTGTCTATAAAATTGAAATGAATAAATAAATAAATAACATGAAACGTACGTGGTCCACGTGTACGTATTACTGGTTTGTAACATTCGTGTTATGCTTGACGTGACTAGCGCCACACGACTGCGAAAAAACCATGAAAAAACCAACTTTGCTGTTGAATGATTTTGCAGCAGTTCTTATGTAATAAAGTTGGGTCTTTAGATAAAGATTTTTCAAGAAACGTATTAATTGATTTGTTGAATTCCGATCAATAAAATTAAAACTTTAAAGTTGTCAACCATCAAGCAGCTGACGTGAAATAATTTTCACTGTCTAATTTCATCATTTTTAGTATTGGCTTAATATTTGAGTAAGCAGCATTGGGCTAATTTCAATAGGAATTTTAATGAGTTGAGTAGATATTTACATTTCGGTTATTTTCAAAGTAGGTTTATATTTAATCAAAATATTGTTTTATAATGGAAAGACGTATAACAAATATAAATCGCATATTTATATATGTTGTTGGATTCTTTACATAAAGCATTTTAAATATTGTGTCGTCGTTTTGGTCATCGTAATAATTACGGCATATTCCGGGGTAATGACTAAATTATTCAAAAGTTGATTTTATTGCACATTGACGGAAGGTTTGTATTTCTTTTCCATTCGTGACTACCCCTTACACTTTATGTTGTAAATTTTGTTAATAGTCTCGCGTCTATAATTTTTCTAAATTTTAGAATTACCCCAGAAATCTATACTAATATTATAAAGGTGAAGAGTTTGTTTGTTTGTTTGTTTGTTTGAACGAGCAAATCTCAGGAACTACTGGTTCGAATTAAAAATTCTTTTTGTGTTGGATAGTCTATTTATTGAGGAAGGCTATAGGCTATATGTATAAAATAATACTATCTGTCTGTCTGTCCATTTGAGCAAATCTCCAAAACGGCTAAACTGATTTTGATGAAACTTCACAAATATGGAAAGGAAGTGGTCAAAAGTGACATACACTACGTTTTGTATGTCTGTATGTACGTCCATCTGTCTATTCGAGCTAATCTCCAAAACGGTTAAACCGACTTTAATGAAATTTCACGGGTATGAAAAAGAGGTGGTCAAAAGTGACATACGCTACTTTTTGTCCGTCTGTTTGTCTGTACGTCTATATGTCTATTCAAGCTAATCTTCAAAACGGCTCAACAGATTTTAATGAAACTTTGCAGACGTGAAAGAAGGTTGTCAAGAGTGACATCAGCTACTTTTTGTGTCTGTCTGTCGTTTGTCTTCACTGATCTATCAACGTAGATAAAGCCGAAACTACTAAGTCTAAGAAGCCGAAATTTGAAACAGTGGTTTATTTTATAACGTATCAATTTTTTATGAAAGGAATATTTGGAAATTTCAAATTTAAGGAGGGAGGGATGGAAGGGCTTTTGTATGAGTCTTTGTTCTTTAAAGTTAGAAACATTAAAATGATGTCTTTCAGGGTTTTTGGATTCCCACATTTTAAGGGTGGGAAACGGGAGGTAAAAAGTATGGGTGTATCGGTTTTCCTATAGGAGTGGGGAGAATGAAGATTGAAAGTTTGAATGGGTGTACCCAATATTAGTTTCAGCAAAAAGTACGTACAAACTGTTTCGAATGTTAATACTACCTAAAACAGAAATGTGTAGTCTACGCAAGCGAAGCTGCGGGCGGTCGCTAGTATCATATATATAGATGGTTTTCAGCATTTCAGATAGGTATGCAAATACCTATCTAAAATGCTGAAAACCATCTATATATATGATATTTTTGGGGTAATTCTAAAATTTATACGTATTTGCATACGTATTAATATTTCATTTAATTTTATCGCTGTATTTCATGGAAACCTATATTAATTTATTGGGTTTATTAATGCAATAAAAAATAAAAAATCAAGCTGATAAACCTAACCACATATCGGTAAACGCTAGAAGCGTATTTTCAAAACAAGTTTAAAGATAAAACGTTTTTCCTAGGTTTTCCTCGCTAACATTGCTGTAACGAAAAACAAAAATTATTGATTTTGGATTTTCGGAATATTTGATTTTTGAGACAAAAACAAATACTAAAATAACGGCATTCCGAGAAATCAATGTCGAGGTTATTATGAATTTCCAAAAATGGCGCAAAAACCACCCGTCTCAAAAAACTTGATGGAGCACATGAATTTCTGATACTAGCGACTCACGACGACCGCTGCAGTGAAGTCATTCAAAATCACTGCATTTGATACATTAAACTTTCTGAATGTACCTAGCCAATTTCGGAATTACCCCAATGCGCCTTAATGAATTGCAAACTTGGCCTTTCTGAGAATTCTTGTCATCAGCTTATTTTAGCAAAAGTGCTTTGTTTTTTTCCTCGAGTATAGATCATTGCGACAGCAATGGTTTAAAAATTAAATGCGAACTTTCTACACGAACGTAGGCGTAGTCGAATTTGGTGTTACAGTATCACTTGACAGTTCTATCAGGTCAAGAAATTAGATTTTTAATGAAGACATAAATGTTGTGCATCCATGGAATTAATATTAAGTGAATGTTTGTTTATTCCATATGTTTATTGATGTCGTAGATATAAGCACAGTTAGCGCTACGCTTAGCAATGTCACAATATTCTTGGTAGACGAGAAAACTCCAGTTTTAAATTTAATCGATTTCATTTTTGAATTAAGTATCAGGTCACACATAATCGCTTCGGTCTTTAATTCTTTTCACTTCTTGAATACGTATAATGAAAATAAAAAAATGGAAATAAATAAAATTGAAGACTAAAGTAACTCGTATGAATACTAGGGTTAAGGTGGGAGCGTTACAATGACGGAGTCGAAAAGCCGAATTTACATATGTTATATATATTTACTATGTTAATTTTAATAGCTTTTTAATGTCGCTGTGCCAAATATAGACGTGGATTCACCACTACGTGATGGTAGGGAGAACGACTCCCACAAACTCGTGTTAGAACTAAGCGTTTACTAAGTAATGAAATTCACACAGAGAATGATGGACCTACTCCCTCCCTACTCTTAATTAAATATTTAATTGTGTTTGACACAGCAACTTCTGGTCATAATGTTACGTGAAATATTATAAAAAGAATATTTCATCATATATAGTTAATTTTTTTTTAAATTATAACCTAGTAAGTACTTGGTTGTTAATTTTCGTAATTTTAATATTTATGTGTACAGCCAAATTAAGTGGTTCGTGTATTTCCGTTCATAGAATGTATTTATTGAATATATATATGTAAAGTGTAACGGTTCTCCCATGTGCGAATATCTTTAAATTGAGCACGATTACCGATCGCGAGTGACCAATAAAATTAGATAATTTTTTTTTATAATTTAATGTTTACCAATAAAATTGGTCACTGTCGATATAATCAGAGTGGATGATTCGCTCATAACAAATTGATCTTAAAATGATTATTTTGAATTGAATTTAACGGTTTTATATTGGTATAACGAAATTAATTGTTTATTTATAACTGTGCTATTTTATATCTCATGTTTTATACAGATGTCTCTAAATAAATTGTGTATATAATTATGATTTTTATTTCCTAATTATACCTCAGAAAAAAATCGCGTATGGACGTAACCACTATACAGTAGATGGAGTCAAAGCAATTTCCGAATGGGTATCACAGAATCCCCGTGCGTCCGTGTTGAGTACTGAAACCCTGACTGAAGCGTTACATGGTTGTTACAGCTTGCGCCAAACTTCTAGGTGACTCTGAAGTTGACGTTAGTGCGTTTCACGCAGAGAGTGGGCCTGGGTCCACTCTCGATTCTATTATACACATTTTTCTCACTGCGCCGCTACTCGCATCTAGGTAGCGTATTAGAATTTCGGCGCGAACTGTAGATTACAGGTTCTTCAGATTCCAGATCTTCACTCCATCAGCCCATTTTCACCCCACTACAGGAACTTAGCCCTCCCCCTGTCTAATCCACCACGCTCTATAAATGCTCCACTGCGGGTTGGGGATTGTAACGACCGCCATCTATTGACAGCGCCCGGGGCGTATGTTTCCAAATTGCGAAAATAAAATTACGGTGTTTACAGTAGTAGTATCACAGTATCTATATTAAGACGTGAAGAAAAATTTCTATTTGGCATAGTTACAGTTTATGTGGAGTAGGAGTGCAGAAAGCTAACATTTATATACAGGCTGACTGTATGGTCCAATCAAGTTTTTGATGAAAATTAGTTATTTATATGTTCGAAATCTAGGCAAAGGGAACTTACTACTAGAATAATTGAACCATTTTTGGGTGTATTTATTGTATCGTGTACTTTTGTTAAGCATAACCAGCGTAAAGTGCTGCATTTCCTAGCGTATCCTACCTAGTTATAAGTACCTATCGCAATTTCATAATGCGCCAGTTTGATTTTAGGGTGGCCTCTTTTGGTTAACATTACTAACCATAAAAGATACATGTGGTACTTACTGCTGTTACCTGAGGTTACGCTGCTAATGATTAGTAGCATAGAAGCAATTAGTAAGCTCTATCGGTCATAAGGGTCGTAAATTGGCTCATGTTCCGTAGTTGAAACTGTGCAGTGGCACACTTCGCAAAAGTAAGTAGGTATCGACCTACCTAATTGTGTCGATAGATATTTTTACGTTATTTGTTGTGGGTACTCTTAGTTTTAGTTTTCTTAGGTACTCAATGTTTCGAGAACTGTTTTTTTTTTTAAATTATTGGAGGTACGTTCTGAGGAGCTGGAGGGCAGGAGGTACTCATATATAGCAACGTGCCAAACATGCGTATCAACCTCTAGGCACTACACATACATATATGAATAAGTTTAGGTATTAAGACAATTATAAAACACATTGTAACTTTAAATAAACAAATAAAACTTATAATGTTTTTAATATATTTATTTCATACTTTAATAGTTAAGTCAAATTTTTGAGCTGTTAACATTTATCATTGTTTTTTACTTTTTAGATCAGTGTTTTTATACTTGCTCTTTAGTAATAAAGTTTTCTAAAGATTTTTTTTTAATAATATCTTTACTGGCACGGCTTACAACGCCATTAAGCGAGTCTGGCTGCAGGCAGGTAGGTAAGTAGGTATATCAGGTTAATCTTCATACTTGCCTAATGTAAATCAAACTTCAAACCATCTTCAAACTAAATTCGGTAGGTACATTGTCACCTTGTATCAAATTGGCATCCGCAGAATACCAGTGGTTGGGACGTTCTCTCTGGCGTCACGACCTTATGCTTATACTGAGAGGAGATCATTTTGGTACTTTCCAATAGTTAGTTTAGTTTTAAGTATTGCTGTTAATTTGTTAGTTGTTTTTAAGTTTGTTGTCTTTTTCGTTTTAACTTTGTATTTTAATTTTATGGTGCCAAATAAACATTTATTTATTTAAATTAACATCAAATTATCGATATAAATTTGAAACATTTTGTTTATTTGCTTTTAACAACAAATTATTGGCGTTGAACCAATTCAAACCCCGGCAAGGTACCTAAGGACTTTATTTTGGTGAAATCCTCCTCCTTTCGGTTCATTTTACATAGTAGGTAGGTACTAGAGAAGTGTCGTCGGCAAATAACACTAGCTGGGCCATTTTTCTACCTAATACGCACTCATTTATATAGGTACTTACTAAAAAAGAAATGGACCCGATATAAATCCTTGAGGAACGCCTATTTTTCACAAGAAAAGGTTCGTATCCATCTGTGCAAATTTTAAACGTGTGAGTGACATGGAATTAGAAATTCCAGGACTATACAGTGAGTTTGTCATTCGGAGGGTTCACGGTTTATAACATAAGTCTGTTATCAAATTGTAAAAATAAAATTTTATTTTCGTAAAAAGTGCCATCTATTATCAGTAGTCATAATTACCACTCAAATATGCTAGCACAAAATTAGATGTTGAGACAGTTTTTTAAAGACTTATAGATGGCGTTATATTTATAAAAAACAGTTTTAAGTCGCTAAAATATTTTTGTACGAAAAATAAAAGACTACCGACAAAAAAAGCACAGAAAATTCATATCGATGTCAATTTCGTCCATACTCAATATTTCCCTTAGTAGGTACGTTAAGGTGCCATCAGCTAACAGCTGTTCCATAGCAATCCAAACAAACAACAAAATAAAGATGTGAGCCGGCAACGTCGCGTTTCTCAGCGCATCTGTTGCCCGAAACCTTGAATCGATTGCCCACCCGCGTCAGTCAGTTGCGCGACTTGTTTCGGTCACTTTGTCATTTGCCTTGTTTTATCTAGTAATATCAAAACTAATGTATTCGTACGAGGTGTGTCCAAATGGCGCTACAATTTAACGGATGGGACATGAGTCCTTCGTACGAGATCCTCATATCGGAAGTGGAGAGGCGGGAAGAACTCTGGAATCCAGAGAGCGAGAATTTTCGTAGCAGAAAGGCATGTGCAAACGCTTGGCAAGAGGTCTCCGAATTACTACACGTACCTGGTAAGCTATGCTACCTTGACTTTTAAGATAACCTCTCTAACTATTGATAAAAAAAAACTCTACAATTTTCACAAACCATATCAACAATTCACTCCGTTTCAGATACGAATCCATAGGTATCACACGGTCTGTAGCTAATAAACAAATCGACTGATCTATGCAAGTACTTGTGTTGCGGTGACTTGACCTTAGTTTGAATTCTGACGTCACGTCATGGTACCGGCGGGCGGCGCGGGAGGGAAGGCGCATGGTCACGTCAACTTCAAATAAACAAGTGTGCGGTATTTGTTCAGTGGGTGTTGTCTATCGAGACAAACTATTATTATTACTATTATTGGGGTTTTGATTCTCTTTTTTGACAAAATTAAATCAAGAGTCCAGTGTTTTTTTACGCAGCATGAGTTCAACTTTTGAAATACGACAAAATATAAGAATCGTAAGAGAGAAATGTTATTAGAATAAAGATAGGAGAAAAGAAAATTCGTTTGCACCTTGTTGAAAATGTCATGTCTGTTAGGTCTAATTTGATCAAAAGGCTTGGCTGCTGTTATTAGGTGTTTAAATACAAATTAAAAAGTAATACGACTCATTCTTAAAAACAAATTCCGCTGCCTTCTATAACGATGTGCTACCTATCTTTCAGCGAATTCTTGGATTAATTACTGATTGTTGTATTTTAAATTCTTAATTTATTTATTTGATTTCCTGTTTTCCCTTATATATATTAACAATAAACTGCATCTACAATTCGATTGTGAATTTATAGTTTTACTGTAGTCAAAAGTATTCCACAAGCCGTTTCGACTTCATGAACCAACTATCATCAACGAAATCGTTGTCTTTTTCACAATCATATTCCCATTGAGCGAAAGAAGATATAGATTATAGATCAAATAACTTATAGAGTGAGTAGAACTTACCAAACTAAACCAAAAGTTTCAAGTGAACAAGCAGACTAACGGCTACCGAAAAAAAAAACATGTTCAGTTTCATTTTTTATCAATTTTCTTTTTAACTTTTTGTTTAGTTCGGTAAGCTCTACATAGTCTATATTTGGACTACGTTCAACCCAAAACGCCGTATGTATATGTATATAGTATATAAATATTATTAGTACGGCTGAACTTATGTATATTGGCTAACCGTAGTCCAAACTTAGCGTGTAGAGCTAAATAAAAAAAAATAAAAAATATAATAAATAAAAAAAAGTTTCAATTGAGCAGGTTGCGCAAACTAACGGTTAGCGAGAAAAATATTTAAAGTTTTATTTGTTATCACATATATTTTTTTTTAACTTTTTGTTTGGTTCGGTAAGCTCTACACGCTCTACAAGCTTGGACTACGTTTGGACACCACATATGCCTACACTAGATGTAGTAAAACTTCCACTCCATAAGTTAATTTGATGAATATTTACCATTTTTCCCGTAATATTTTTCAGCCATGTTAATTCGTACTTTTCAAAGTATCACAGGTCATCTAATTTTGAGCTTTTGGATGTTTTTTGGTTAAGGCCTTTATTAGAAATCCAAGTTCACGGACTTGTTGATTTGTTCTGAGTGTGACCCTAATTTACTTTTATTTTTAACAATATTGCTGTGCTGCCTTAAAAATGACAACAACTTACGATTCTGATTTATTTATTGGGATTTTTAGGGTTCCATTCCCAAGAGTAAGCTGGACTCAAAATCGGCTTAAGTTCTGACGTCAATACATTAAATAGAGGTCAACGGTATTTTATATAAAATATACATAATCCTAGACTTTTTCGGTGCATAACGAATAAAAAAAATATATTTAAATAAAATCCTAGAAAATGTTTTCTAAATAGCATCACTTTGTATGAATACTTCTAATTCTCAACTATTGTCTAATGATCTTAAACCGGTTTTCAGAACACGAACTTCGAGCGAAATGGAAATCATTGCGCACAGTATTCCATAAACAGTACAAACAATACTACCCACAGAGCCTAGAAGATTATCGGGGCAAATGGCGATACTTCCCCAAGCTTTGGTTTTTACATAGAGTCTACGAGCTCCAAGTTCGAGACCAGAACAGTTACGACTCCATGGGAAACGTAGAAGTAGAATATTCGGACGATGCAGAATCGGAAAGCGATTTACATGAGCCGAAACGTACATGTGACGACAGCGACGACTGCAAGCGTAAACGGCAAAGGATCGACGACGAAGACCCTGATCCTGATAACGACTGGATGTTCTTAAAGTCATTAGCGCCTTTCTTTAAGCGATTACAACCTCTTAGGAAACTGGTGGTGAGAAGTCGGTTCCAAGACATTTTGCAGAACGAGCTGGCACGACAGGCTGCCGGTGACCCTACAGCCATATCGACAACTTCAAACAATTGATCTCTGTTATATTAAAAATCAATAAATTCTTAATTTAGTTTATTACGGTAATTTCATTAATCTTAGGAGGGGCATTCATATCAATATCGTTTTTAGTTAACCTACGATAAGTGTCCAAGAATTAGTTTGACACAGGTTAACAGGGTTAACTTCTATTCAATAATTTTTAAAATTCTGTAGTTCGACAAGAGACCTTTATGACTCCATGTCCGTCTGTCTGTGTGTCCGTTGTCCCAGTCAGTTTACTCACAAATTAATTAGCGCTATAATGCAGAAATTTGGCATGGTTATACGTATGTAAAACCGCTATATAGTTGTGTATTAAAAGTTAAGAAAAGAAATCATTGGTGTCTTTCATAGATATAAAATAAGGATTTTTTTAATTTGGGCCCTCGATTAGTTTACCGTTGAAAATCTATTGTAAAATTACCGTCACGTTCTATGACGGTTTTTTAATTATGTAGGTACGCATTCTTGCGTGAGTTGTGCTCCCTCTCTCACTCTTGAATCTCTATACTCTATACTGGTAAGGCTATATAGGGAACCTTATTTTATGCGTAACCCCGCACACGTTTGTTTATTGTATTTATTATACCTTTTTCCCAAATTAAAAATACCTTTCCAAAATTCCTCATTCTGATCATCTAAAAATTCTGGGAATACAGATTAAACCGGGGCTACTACTGCATAACTTTGATTTTATAGCTTTTCAGGTATTGTTTTAATTTTGGAAAGAGATAAAAATCATAGCGTCCGCTGAATATGAAAGGATGTTACATTATTTCAAAGCCAGTTTCTTCAATCAGATATCGAAAGTCTGATCTTCGTGTACCGAGGCGTTCTTTTAGGAAAACAAAAATAAAATAAAAAACCTTGACACGACGATCCGCCAAAACAATTTTTTCAGCTTTTTTAACCGTCAGTAGTTGAAGTTCTGCTACTTTTATATTCAGCACACCAACAACGTGCGACTGTAGAGTATGGAGAAGCATTAACCTCTAATGTATCACCTAAGTTACACGTTCAGCAGAACAATTTTTCAAACAATGGTATTAAAAAATTTATCTATACTAAACTATATACCTACTTTTGACATTTGAGCTATTGAACTGATCTATATTTTATAATTTCGTGTTCATTGTTCTTTAAATCTTTGTTTTTAAAACGTTTTTTTGACATAGGTATATTTTATGTTTGACTTTTTATAACGAGGACACCTAAACTTGTCCGACTGTATTTATTTTGTGCCCAGAAGTTAGTACGTTTAGTAACAGGTATATGTATGTTTGCTGCAACTCGCCGACAAGCTCGTTCTTCAGTATGTACTCACCTTGAGCTTAAGTAGTTAATTATTTGCAACATGTTTTTCCCTACGCCATGCCCCTACCTTCCTTAAAGGTACTCTTTTCCAACTGTAAACTTGATCATCGGACCCTCGTTACTATGTGCTAAGTGAAGATCAATGAGCAAAAGCTCGGCGGGTTTACTAGTAGTTATTGATGGTTCTGTTACTCACCTTGAAGGTCCGTCGTAACACCCTCATCACTATGTGCTTTGAAAAGTGTTGTTATCCAACTTCCAGCTCCTTCATCAAAAGCCTCGTCATGCTGTGATATGAAAACTGCTTGTAAAAACAAATATAATGAGCTCAAACTCGTTGGGTTTGTAGCAATTGATGTAGCTGTTACCCAACTTCCAGCTCTATAAACAGAACCGTGTCGTTCATTACTGTTTGCCATTCAAATAATATGTATCTGTGAAATAACAATTCGATACAATTACCCGTTAAGGAGTCCTCGTGAGGAGACGATCCTGACTGCATCATTAGGATTTGGTCACCAGATTAAAATATTGTCGTCGGTACCACATATGTGACAAGGTAAACATTTTAAGTCAAGATGAAGTGGTTCTAAATTAGCTTGCTAGATTTGACCGACCGAAAAGCGTAGCTAAATAATGAATAAATACGTCTTATGACCTCAATTTCATTGCTTGATGGCTTGTACACTGCATAAGGTATTACTGAGGTTCATAAGAGAATTTGTAATGAAACAAGAAATAAATATCCTCATAGCAACAAACCAGCTTCATCTATTAATGTAACATGATCCTGTTTAAATTTTTACAAAAAAAACTGAAAAAGCGTTAAAACCCTCCAAATTGTTCCCCGGATAAAAAAAGGTGTTATTTAGTTATTTAGAAGGGCTTCAATATAGAGTTCGCTGCGATGTGTCAGACGCAGTTCTTTATTTAGGTGCCGTCATTCACCGTCGTCTTTGTATGTTCGTCTGTTTTTCTGTGTGTTTTTGTATATCGAGTGGCCATTGCATTGGTGAGTGATCACCGGGCGCCTTACGAACTATTCTCATAGTTGTTTTTTATATTCTCCTTTAGTCATAAAAATTCATGCTGTTTTGAATAACGCAATATTTTATCTAATTATTTTGTAATTTTAATTAAAACTGCAGAAATTACAGGACATCGGACTAGGGAGGAAGGGTGGAGAGAAAAAAGTAATGAGATATGCTTTTAAGTCTTTCCGATATTTTCGACTCTAGCATTACGCAAAGAGCGACGCGTCATCTATACTAATATTATTAAGCTGAAGAGTTTGTTTGTTTGTTTGTTTGTTTGTTTGTTTGTTTGTTGAAACGTGCAAATCTCATGAACTACTGGTTCAAATTGAAAAATTATAGTTGTGTTGGATAGTCCATTTATCGAGGAAGGCTATAGGCTATACTACATTACGCTACGACCAATAGGAGTGGAGCATCAATGAAAAATGTTGCAAAACGGCAAAAATTATTCCTTTTGAGAGCTTCCGTGGCGCGCGCTGCGTAAACGGTTGATGTTAACCAAAAATCATGTACTACGGTATTATTCCCTTTACAATTTCTAACCAAAAGTCCGCGACAGCACATGTGTATCTTTTAAGGTTAACTTACTATAACCTTTTTTATGACAATCAAATTTGTTCTAACATAATGTACTATTGGCGAAGATGTTATTTAATTGTGATATTAATCCTTATCAAATTAAATACGTTAGTTGTCTTAAGCATTTCATGCATATTATAATTGCCCTTTACACCACACAATTTAAATTAATATCTTAGCAGTTTTTATCGAAATATGAAAACTATAGCGGGATAAAATAAATTCGCTGTCTGCCTCTGTTCGTTAACTTTTTACTTCCAAACCACGCAATAGACTTTGATACGGTTTTCAGTATTATCTTATTTTCCTATTATCTTATAATCTATTGATCTATATAATAGATTATTATACTTATTATAAAGCTGAAGAGTTTGTTTGTTTGTTCGTTTGAATGCGCTAATCTCTGAAACTACCAGTCGGATTTGAAAAAATTTTTTTTTGCCTTTGATAGCCTGAATCTAGCGGAGGGTTATAGGCTATATATATGAAAACCAACTGTCTGTCTATTCGAGCAAATAGGTTTCGGCCAGCTTAACCGATTGTAATGAAACTTTACACATATGGAAAGGATGTAGTCAAAAGTGACATACAGAACTTTTTGTATGTCTGTCTGTACGTCCATCTGTCTAAACCGATTTTAATGAAACATCACTAGTATGAAAAGAAGGTCGTCAAAACTAACAAATGTTACTTTTTGTCCGTCTGTCTGTCTGTACGTGTATCTGTCTATTTGAGCTAATCTCCAAAACGGCTAAACAGATTTTAAGGAAACTTTGCAGACGGGAAAGAAGGTTGTCAAGAGATTTGACATTAGCTATTTTTGTCCGTCTGTTTGTCTGTACGTCTATGTGTCTATTCAATTCAATTTAATCTATTCAAGCTAATTTCCAATACGGCTGAACAGATTTTAATGAAACTTTGCAGACGTGAAAGAAGGTTGTCAAGATTGTCATAAGCAACTTTTTGTGTTTGTTTGTCTGTCTATCTGTCTGTCGTTTGTCCACACTGATCTATCAACTACTACAGCCAAAACTACTAAGTCTAGGAAGCTTAAATTTGGAACATAGGTTTATTTTATAACGTGAGCATTAAGTTAAAAAAGGCTTTTTTAGAAATTTCAAACTTAAGGATGCGAATGGAGGGACTCAAATAAGGACGTGTTTCAAGGTTTTTAGATTTCCACATTTTAAGGGTGGGAAACGGGAGATGAAAAATTGTATCGGTGTTTTTAAAGGATGAAAGGGGCATGAAGATTGAAAGTTTGAATGGGTGTAACCAAAATTGGTTGCAACAAAAAGTACGTATAAACCATCTCGAACGTTAATAGTACCTATAACAGGAATTCGTAGTCTACGCAAACGAAGCTGCGGTCGCTAGTAAAATCATAAAGTTATTCGTATGAATATGCTCCTATTGTAGTATAATTTACCGGTTTAAAAAAATAATGTTATAATAGGTACCTACAGATAGACACAAATCAACGTTATGTCGCTCACATTAAGATCAGAATAATTTGGCAAGCGGTCGATCTACGAAGAAAGCCGAGGCGACCTTTTCGTTGTGTCCACCTGTACTAAAGCTTTTTTCATTATTTAACGCCTATGAAATTGAAAGTTAGCGTCACGAAACGCTCTCGGTTCCAATTATTCGTCAAGGACATGTGGTCCATTGAATGTAAATATGCGATAATATTGGTCAGTCCTTTAGGCTTCGTGTCTCAGACACAATACAATCAAATACCTAACACAGTCACCGAACTGCATTAGAAGGCGCACTATGAACATCTGATTCCGAGAGATTTGGTATCACCTTATGTATCACATAGCGCGAAGACTAAACAATAACAACATAATCAGCGCAATCTCGTACCTACCACCCATAGATGTTGTCACGTAACAACACCCACGGTGCGGCAGTGTAGACGACACAGCCCCACACCAATTTTTTACTGTAATTTGTCACTCATAATTTTTTTAGGGTTCTGTAAACAAATGGCAAAAAGGAACCTTTATAGTTTCGCCATGTCCGTACGTCCATCTGTCTGTCTGGCTGTGGTTTGTCGTCGTCTGTGGAATCTATGAACCGCTACACAACGACGTAGTGAAATTCAGAAATTTTTTTTTCACCTCACTAGCTCGAAAAGCGGGTCTTTGTTCTCTAAAACCAGTGAGGAAAATTCAATTTTGCTCACTCAGTGAAGAAAAGTAAAAACGTTCGGAAACACACTTTAACGTTTTATTTCATTATCAATATTTTTAAATGCTCTAATATTTAAAAAAAACTATTTATTCTTTGATTATTTTGTATTTTTAAGACTTAATCCTTTCGAATATATGATTAAATCCTTTAATCAGTTAAGATAACATTCAAATAAAGTGGAAATTTAAATTATTTGTTTACATATTTATTTTGAAATTGTATTTATTGTGGCACTTTCTGAACGCACACAAAAAAAAAAACAAATAACTGGCGGAAAAGACACAAATCCCATCTTCTTTGTTTGTTTTTTGTTTTTTACTGTGAAAGTTTAAAAAAATTTTGAATAATGAGTGACGAAGTTTATAATTTAACACCATCAGAGTTAAAGGAACAAGTTAATAATGCGGGATTAAACTTTCTTCCGGAAAAGTCGTGTGAAAAATATTTAAAGACCTACGAATTATTCAATAATTGGAGACTTGCTAAAGGCGTAAATACCTAGTTACAATACAATCTCTTTTCTTATATCGATAGTATTTTTTCGCTAGTGAGGTGAAAAATTGTATGTGCCACACGAGAGGAAATTATTTCGTATCTCGTGCTTTTCAATTCCTCTCTAAGCTCAGGAGTCTACCTTAGAAATCAATTATAGAATCCTTCGTTTGCTCGGGATTCAAACTGTGCACTCGCCACAATAATTAACTTTCCTCTCTTGTTGCACAAATAACTATTTTGGGATAGGTCGCCATACATGTAACTGAAGTACGAAAAAATATCATCGTATATTAACGCCAGAGGTACCAAACAATAGGTCTTAAAAAATTATATCAAGGTTTCAAACATTTTTTTTTTATTTAAATCAACAGTTGTTGAGATATGCACTCCTAAGTCCTAATTTTTGTTAGAGTCATGTCCCCCCGCCCTCTACCAGCTAAACTGTTGTTTTTGGATATGTGGAAAAAATTCATGACAGGAGTATATATAACGTAGTAAAAGGAAAACTATCACAGTTAACTAGACTGTATTATTTAACGAGTAATAGATTAACTTATAAAATGTACTTTTATTAGTAAAAATTTTATAATAATTCCATAGAAAATGACAGATAGCGTTTAGCCAATAAGCGAAAACTAGACACATTTTATCTTTGTGATGTTATTGTAAAAGATAAAATTAAAAAAAAACATTTTATGTCGAAAACTACATTGTATTAATAGGTGCTATGAATTTTCGCTTTCCTTTGCAGAGTTTATTCTCTTCACAATCGATACTAAAAGTCAAAAGTTCAGTGTAATGAAATAAGTAATAAAAATTGTCTCTAGCTATCAGTACACTCATGTTATTACATTTTGGATTAGCTGGAGAGCATCGAGCGCCTTCTAATTTAACTAACGAAATAAAAATGAAAGATATTTATACAATAATTCTTTAATTACATAATATTAACGATTAATTATTTAATTAATTACGGAACCCTTCTTGTGCGAGTCCGATTCACACTTGGCCGGTTTTTTTTAAATGATTTGAATATAACATTCCTTTTGAAATCCGTAAGATGTTATTGATATACCTAAATATATGTAATTATGGAAAAAAAATATCTTTAGTTTTATATTACATGTCACAGTCTGCCCCACTACCCCACTGCAGGGGGGCTTAGGCCTCCTCTCAAGATGAGGGTGGCTTAGCGCTTAAATCCACCGTGCTGCTCCAATGCGGGTTAGCGGATTGTAACGACCCCCATCTATTGACAGCAACCAACTGTTTAATGTGCTCTCCGAGGCACGGAGTCAGTGATAGTTAATGTACTTAAGTCAGAAAAACTCATTGGTACGCCCAGATTCGAACCACGGCCACATGGCCTTATAGATTTGAAACAGGTTCGCTGCGCTCGAGCTATCACACTATATAGGTGTACATGTGACAAAAAAATTACATAAACTATACCTACAGAATGGACTTCACAAGAGAAGAGAGTCGTTTAGTGAAGATTCACAATAAAAGGTGGTAATAAAAGAAAAGAATTTTGGAACCTGTGACATACTTACATACAAACATAAGGCTGTCGCGATGGTTCATATTAAATTTATCTGGTCTATGTCTGAAATCGTAAAGAACGGTAAAACTCGGTACACCATTAAATAGTTTTGATTAAAGCATACAGACGAAATTACAATGAAATACAGAAAGCATAATCCACGTTACCTTAAGGTAACGGTCGCACTTTCATATAGGTAGTATATACAATCTAGAGACAACTGTAAATACATACTGCACATACTAACCATATAACTTACAGATTTAAAAGCTTATGCAGAGTTTTTAATGCATTTAAACATCCGTAGCAGCTGACGAGGTCAAAGGGAACAATTCGATTCAGTCTGTCTCTTTCGCTTTTATATGGCATGTGTTTGAATGGAGTACTTCTGTCTAGCTCTAACTTGAACACGGGTGTGGAGCGTGGGTCGGCTGGCTACGGTTATCGCTGTTCAAATACTTTAGGAGTTGAGTTCCGGCTGTGACCTTGACAGTGTTGTGAGTATGCATTCCACTGCACCAACAACGGCGTCGTCTGTCGTTAACTCCCCTAACTTTTATTATTCATTTCATTGGAATACAATTTGATTAAAATATGGTATGTAGTAAATAATAGTAGCATGAAGAGAAAGTTGGACAAGATTAGAACGTTCAAGGTTAAATGATAGGTAAAACTACCTCTGACTTCCATACAAAATTTGTTTGACCATACCTAAAAACTACATGTTGTAAAAATTTAGAATTCATATTTTTTCAACTATCATGTTTAGTGAATTATTTCTAACATATGTATAGTTCCAATCAAACTTTAGGGCGGAACGAAATACACGCTTTATGCGTGCTAGCGCTAGTTCAGTCATATGCCCCTCGCTCCACTGCGTCCCGCTACACCTAAAACTGGTTACTTCGACGCAACTTGTGCCTATGTTCACATCCGCCATAAAGTTTGATTGGAACTGTACCATTTTTATTACAAATTCAGCAATGAGATATTAACATAACTAAAATTTTATCACAGTTTCAACGACTCATGTTTCCAAAATTCACGAAATATTTTTTAAATTTATTACATCAATAAATTCACTATTTAACGCACTGTATAAAGATACCTCATTTATAATTGTAGCATAATATTTAACAAACTTATCTGCCCTTGAAATTTTTTTTACTACGATTTTTGTCTAAAAAGTCACTTGTATGTCATGACTAATAACTTTTGACGTCACTATCGTATACGAACTCAATTAGTCTTTATGTGATTGCGCAAATTTCCTCTAACGATACACACCTATGCCTTGAAGGGGACGCGGTCGCGCGTACTATTTGATGTCGGTTTTCATCAGCGCGATACGGCGAACCGAGCGTGGAAGACAGGGTTCCCTGTCAAAAGATTGTGTGGTGGATTCTATATTGTTCAAACCAAACTGTGTAAAATATAGCTTGTTTTTATCTTTTCAGTTAATTAATATCTTTGTTCTTTTCAGTTAATTGGTTTTGTAGTCAGTTATTTGGTTACTTTTCGAAATAATTCATATACTTCATAGCTTAAATGTAATGTTTAGTAAATATTCAGAAAAGACCTCAAAACTTGCCAAAAGCGTCGTAAATGGTTTCAGTAGATTGTTCATTCTCTGCCTGCCTTGTAAGGGTATATAGGCTTGACTTTATGTATACATCCAAATGTTTTGACGTATTTGAAAGGTATCGTTTAAGCGCGCGCTTTATTTATGCGCGTTGACAAAAGATTAATTTTGTTCGTCGTCTACATGCAAACGTGCGCTTTCATTCAACGTGCGGTCGACGCTGCATTAAGGGCATGTTCAGATGGCAAGCGCTAAGCGCGCGTTGAGTACGCGTTAAGTTTTTATACAATGTAAACACAATGCGCGCCTGTCGGGCGTTGGGCCAGCGTTGCCACTGTTCGGTCCTATGGCTCAGTCTAGGTTCTACATTTGTCAAAGATTTGTCAAATTTTATACCGACATCAGCCGACATGTCGTGATAGCCCAGAGCGCAACGAACCTGTCTCAAATTTATAAGGCCCCATAGGGCCATGGTTCGAATCCGGGCGTGTACCGCGCGCTTAACGCCTATCATCTGAACAAGGTAGAGGCCTAGAATACACTACAATTATTTCGGAGAGGAAAAAAAAAGTAGTGTTATGTGGAAAAAAACGCGGGTGTGCACATTGGTTACACTTTTGACGTTTTTTTCCTCACCTAAAAAACCTCATGAGCTTTAGGCCTGACAGTTGTCTATGTGCGTTGACGCGCGCTTTGAGACCATTGGTTTGCTGTATTACCGTTCAGTTGACCGCGCACTTTTGACGCGAAAAGACGTGCTTTTAGGATTCAGCCGGGAATAAAAATATAAAATAAAGATACAGAAGCTTTCAACACAGAGCTATTCATAGACGAGTTTAACTTGGGTTTATTTAGCTTTAGCATAATACAATGTTACGTACTTGCTCTCAGATACATGATAAAATTGGACTGACCCAATATCTCCATGTTCTGTTGCGTCGTTGTCTTTGACGTTGGTATAAAATTTCCAAACATAGAGCTGTTTCTATGTCCATCTTTGACGAATGTAGAACCTAGACTTAACCACGGGACTGAACCGTGACAACGCGCGCCCAACACTTGACAAGAGCGAATTATGTACCTACATAGTACAAAAACTTACGCGCGCTTAACGCTTGGCATCCGAACATGCTCTTAACTATTAATACCTAGGATACCTAATACACGGCTTTCTAGTCTTAAATTAGGCAGAGCCTTTATTATGGGTACTAAACAAGTGATAAACATACATAGATGTATGTTTTATAATACGTATATGTATAGATATTATATGCATATATGCACCTGTACACCGTAGTTCATAGTACAATTTGTGCATAGTGTACAAATCAAAATATAATTACTGAGATAAAGATGTATTTATTCAAAGTCTTCACATTTTCACACATTTTCGGGCTCGTCGTACACTACATTTTCAATGTCTTGGTGAATAATTGTGTTTAAGAATTGTGCTGAAGAAGCAAGACGTTCTTGATACGTCAATTATATAGTTCTCGGGATTCATTTATTTAGGAAAACGTATTCCTGGATATGACCCAAGAACTATATAATTCACATATGTTTGGGCTGTGAGACTATAGTGCCCCATAAACTTCTACCTAATTTTACATCACGCGTCATGTCCTTGGTGTTGGGTCGCCCGGCCGCTTCAATTTCTATTGTCGCGCCATAGTTTTATTTTGGCGCTAACTCCTAAGGTATTAATAAAATTGAAATTGTATGCTGCAAAAGGCAATTATAATGTGCATAAAATGCTTAAGGTAACTAACGTATTTAATTTGATAAGGATTAATATCGTATTCGTGTAACTGGCTATCCAATATTATTTACCATTTTTTAAACATAAAATAAGTATAGTAAGCTATCTTTAAAAGATAGACATGGGTCATCTCCGACTTTAGACCTATAAAAAAGGAGGAATTCTTTCATACATTGTTTTGTTATATCTCAAAAGGAATAGGCAGCGTTTTCGATGAAAGCTCTCAGTCGGCTTAATTTGTTCCAACATTTTTAACAATAATCGTCATATTGCAATCAATTTATACGGTAACATTAAAAAATTATACATAACTTAAAATATATTAATAAGTAGTAGTTTTACTCATTTCACCAAAAATTATTGGTTTTTACGGTGAAATTTTAAAGTGTAATATCTCGGCTCCTATATTATTTAGCTATATGTACCCCATAATAAGATTAGTTTGTTTTAAACTGATCTTTCAAAATTTACAACTTTTATAAGTGGTCGCCAAAATTCAAAACTACGTAAACTTTACCCATACCCATTTACAATATACTTAGGGGTTTACGGGAGTAAAAAAAATGTGTCATTCGGAATCGTGCACGAAGGGTTCCGTACCATTGTACTGTATTCAACATTACATATATAATATTAAAACCACATATTTTTTTAATTGTTGACGATTTATCGTTATATCGGCTATAGTATAACATTTGTGGACACTAAACATTTCAACTATCTACCTATTATGGTTCAAAATCCCTGTGACAGACGGACGGACAGAAAGCGGAGCCTTAGTAATGGGACCCCGTTGGCACCCTCTGAGTGGATACGGAATTCTAAAAATGAATCTGACTAGGTCTAATAATAATATATCACAAATCACACACTTCTCATTGCCACCCATTTTGATGTAAATAAACACATGAGTTCAGATCTATCAGAAATAGTCTAGTCAATGAATGTTTTCACCTCCAATTTCGTTGAATCTCCATCGATTTTCATGAAAATTGGTGAGTAGGTGGTGGGGGGGGGGGGGATATCTTAAGAAACAAAAGTGACATTATTTATTTTTCAACTTCCAAAAGCGTCATTTGTTATATTTTTATAAAATAGATTATGTATCTGTTTATAATGACTTAACTGACAAACTACAAATTTCCAAATTTTTATAGTACTTATTTTAAACAGATATTAAAATATTCAGGTCGATGTAAATTCTAAACCCATTGACTAATTTGTTATAATTTTATTATAAGGACTTGTTTTAGTCATTCAGAGCCAGAGAAGTTGGTTTTTTGAATTCTAAATTTGTTTTCGAGAAACTTTGACAGAATTTTATTGATCTTAATATTCCATTGCAGAATATGTTATAAAATGGTACATATGTTAGAAATATGTTAGAAATAATTAACTAAACATGAGAGTTGAGAAAAAATCAATTCTTAATTTTTTTTTCTCACAGTTATGAGTAAAAGTTTGAAATACCTAAAAAAAACAGTGTGTGCGTGTAAACTTTACGCGCGATTGAAGTAAAACTTTGAAGTTTTTTTTGTACGTTTTATAATAACAAATATGAGATGATTCTTCGCTACTATCCCAGTCTGACAATTCTTGTAAAAGTTCGAAATCAGAATCGCTTTCACTGGACGTAGACATTTTCACACTAAATTACAACTAAATTAAATAGATATTGGTTTTTATTTGATGATAGCAGACGATCGATAGGTAAACCATCACATTTGACAGATAGGCCGCATGTTTATCCTCAGTAATAAATTCTATCCTTCAACAGCTGTCAGAAGTATATTGGGACGCACGAAATGTTATTTTCATACAAAAATCTAACTCTGGTAAGCTATCGACCCTCCCGGGGCCTCCCGTCGATAGATGGCGTGCGACGGTAGATATGTCTATCCGCCGATAGGTTATTGAGACGATAAAACTATACAATGGACAGAATTTCTTACCCTAGTATGGTTAGACCGTCTTACTTCAATAATACGTTTTACTTCAATAATACCTAACGCAGAAATCGGATTTGTTATAAAATATAATTTCAAACAGCAACCGATACCTAACTATATTGGGAGAGAATGAAAAATATTTCAACTTTTTTACTTGGAAACCTAGTATCTTTATCGGTCTAATTTGACAAAGTTCTTTTTTGAAGCATATTCCATGAGTGCTCAAAGGGATTCAAGTCTGACGAGTGAGTATAGGCTATGGTAGAACCACAGGTAGAATTGGGTAGAACGTTGATATTAGCCGCGGCAAGTGTGTTTGCAACGACTTAGGCAGTGCGTGGACGTGAATTGTCATACATAAGCAGAAAGGTAAAGGTAGACATACACCTGAGACAGTATCTGGCCTCATATTAAAGCAAAATTTGTCAGAGAAACACACAAAACACCACTCATCTTCAGCCCAATTGTGAACGGGCTCGGCGATTGCGGGGCTCAATACGTGGTACCCATACGTAGTGGCCTTCGGGAACGGAGATTGACTTCACGTAAGCGATTTTTTATCGTTTCATTTCTTGTTAACATCCCTGAAAGGCTATAGAGCCTCATAATCAACAGCATCGCGGTCATTGTATGATTTCGTCGAGCAGTAATTTATATGTAATGATCTTGTCTGCGTGTGGTGATGCGAGCTCGTCCTCCAAGTTGCTCTGCCACGTTGTTAGTGATGCAGTAACGTGTCCAAAGTCGACTCATAACACTCTGCGTAGTGCCCACTGTCCGGAGTGATTACCTTAGCACGTTATTGCCGAGAACTAGTGGAGAACTAGCTTCCGACATTCCCACAGCTCTGTTTCTGTCTCGGCTCAAATGACGTCTTCTTTCCATATTTGTGTTGATTCCACGCAGAAGTATGGCAGATACTGTATTGTTTGGCCTCAAATCCATTGCAAGATTATATAGGAACTAGCGACCGCCCGCAGCTTCGCTTGCGTAGACTACACATTTCTGTTTTAGGTAGTATTAACATTCGAAACAGTTTGTACGTACTTTTCGCTGAAACTAATATTGGGTACTCCCATTCAAACTTTCAGTCTTGATTCTCCCCACTCCTTCAAGAAAACCGATACTCCCATACTTTTCACCTCCCGTTTCCCACCCTTAAAATGTGGAAATCAAAAAACCCTGAAACACGTCATTATTTATTTATGTTAAAATTTTTATGTTTCTAACTTTAAAGAACAAAGACTCTCATACAAAGCCCTTCCATCCCTCCCTCCTTAAATTTGTAATTTCCAAATATTCCTTTCTTAAAAAATTAATACGTTATAAAATAAACCTCTGTTTCAAATTTCAGCTTCCTAGACTTAGTAGTTACGGCTTATCTACGTTGATAGATCAGTGAAGACAAACGACAGACAGACGCAAAAAGTAGCTGATTTCACTCTCGAAAACCTTCTTTCACGTCTGCAAAGTTTTATTAAAATCTGTTTAGCCATTTTGGAAATTAGCTCCAATAGACACATAGACGTACAGATAGACAGATGGACAAAAAGTAGCGTATGTCACTTAAGACTACCTCCTGGTCATACCCGTGAAATTTCATTAAAATCGGTTTAACCGTTTTGGAGATTAGCTAGAATAGACAGATGGACGTACATACAGACATACAAAAAGTAGTGTATGTCTTTTTTGACCACTTATTTTCCATATCTGTGAATTTTTATCAAAATCAGTTTAGCCGTTTTGGAGATTTGCTCGAATAGACAGACAGACATATAGTATTATTTTATACATATAGCCTATAGCTTTCTTCAATAAATAGACTATCCAACACAAAAAGAATTTTTCAATTCGAACCAGTAGTTCCTGAGATTTGCGCGTTCAAACAAACAAACAAACTCTTCAGCTTTATAATATTAGTATAGATATGACTTGACAGCAGATTTTCATCTTTTGACCGAAATACAATAATTATTCCCTTTTCAAATGACGAAATTTACTAAAAAGTATCTATAGGAGCTACAAAAAAATATAATTAAAAAACCTGATTCTTAGTAACTAGCAAATACGCGCTTGATGCATGGTAAAAAACGATTCGTTGGACTAAAAATATTTCTTTAATTCAAGACATATTGTATTAAATTAACAAATTATTTTCTTGGTTTAACGCATGTACCTAAATATTCTTGGTTAAAGAAATCTCTTTTTACCGTGTGCCTGGACACTTTTGATGTGTGCTGCGCCTTAGCACACCCATAAATACATTAGTTGACTGACCGTAACACATACACTGAACACATAGTAGACCGTAGTACTACCCTGTTAAGATGCTGTTAAGATTGGCTGTTTTGGATCTGAGCACTTATGACAGTGTTGGCAGTGTTACCTTTTTAGGATTATAGAATTCAAACGACTCTTATATTTAAAAAAAAAATAAGTTTCGAATTTTCATTTATAATTTTAACTAGCGACCCGCCCCGTATTTGTACGGGCAGCAGACCATAAGTTTAATTTTTTTTTCTCACGTATATTGTTGTATTAGCTTGTTACATCGAGCATATGGTTTAATATGTAATTAGATTTAAATATGACATATGTTCATTGTAGGTACTAGGAGTATTTCTAATGTATTTTATTTCTAATTTTGCACAAACTTGAAAAAATGAAGAATATAAATACATAAAAACAAACTAAAATATTTCTTTGTATACATCATTGATAACTTCTGCCCATTGCTTCTGCCGAGGTAATTATATCACACGTATCGCGTCGGTATCGGATCGCTTGAATTTAATTAGGTGATAGTTTTAATTTTACCATAACTTTTAAGACATTAATTTAAATTTTATGGTGCAAAGGACAATTATAATGTGCATGAAATGCTTAAGGTAACTAAAATATTTAATTTGATAAGGATTAATAACATATCCGTGTAAATAGCTTTCCAATTACCGCATTAAATGTGATCATTTCTTTTAAACATTAAAACAGGTATAGTAAGCTATCTTTTTAAAAGATAAACATACGCCATCGCGGACTTTTCTTTAGACCTATGAAAGAGGAACAATTTTTCGATGAAAGCTCTCAGATGGCTTAGTTTTTTTCTACATCTTAAATAATAATCGTCGTATTTTGAATAATCTACAAAAAATATCAATAAATTATACACATAAACATTTCCCTTGAATCGCTTCGTCTATTGGGGACAACCGTATGAAAATCCGTTCGGTAGTTTTTGAGTTTATCGCGTTCAGACAGATAGACGCGGCGGGGGGACTTTGTTTTATATTATGTAGTGATGTAGCAGAATATTAAAGAAATTATATTAATTCTTCTATACCACTCATCGTAGTTCCTCTTTCATCATTATTACATATACAATATAACATTTCCTATGTTAGGACATTTTCGTGTTTGATTTTCTCGTAACAAGCGATTTCATCGAGGGCCGACCACGGAGTCTCAGAGATAAAAAAGTAAGGCAAATCAAATTAATGTAATTTTTAAATATTTTTAAACAATAATATGATATTACACACAAAGAAAATTAATGAAGGGACTAAATATTTTTTAAATATTTTGTTTTTCTTCCGTTTAAAAATTAGTTAGCTGCTAAACAATGTTTTTTCCTGTTTTTCATTAGCGTGATCTCTCTCCGTGAAAATTCATTTGACAATTAAATTGTCTCTATGACGTCATCAGGGCGGTTGATTTTATTGCGCTGCTTTCCACAGTAAAAAACTGAAGTTACAACTAAACAAAAAGTATTGAGGTAAGGTGAAATCCTCATGAATCATTGAAAATATTATGACTTTACTTTAAAATAATGTTATTGTAGTTATAAATAATTTAAATGTGTTTAATTTTCTGTATGTTCTGTATATATACAGTAAGGATGCCATCATTTGTTTGTCCCAAATTTAGCGTGTTGTACTGATTGTTTTCTTGACTTTTAAACAACAAGTGCAAAAAAAATGTCATACATGAAAAACACGAAAAAAGTAATTAATCCCCAGTCTCGTCAACCCTGCACAGCGCAAACGTAACGTAACGTAAACGGTAGATATATGTCGCGTCCGCACGCGCGCGCCCAGCCAGCGGCTATTTACATGCTTATTTGTGAGTAACATGCGTTAGACTTACCAAAAATCCTCGGTTTTGTAAATCTAGGAACGATTGATGATTCATTCATAATGGTGTTACCACGAAGTCACAGTAATCCACAGAACACGCTATTAACACAGGTTTAATTCACAGTTACCATACCAACGTCGTCGTTTGTATTGACTTTTCGGATACAAATTTTTAAATTGTTTGATGTGATGAACATTTCCAATTAAAAAAAATATTTAATGGAATAAATAATAATATATAATAATAATAATGACGTACAATACATACGTTAGTATGTAGTAATAGACGTACGATAATACAAATAATTTTTTTAATAAGCCACGTGAATGAAGTAGGTAATTACTGGCTCTTGAATTTTCTGCGTGATGTCCATTTTGCTCTAGACATTTAGTAACTCGCCTCATTAGCCTTGTGCACCATTCTGAATAATTCACCTTAACTATTTTATTCACGAAATGTTTAAAACTACGTTAAGAAAGAATACGACAAACTGCAAACAGTTGATGTTGAAACCTTTGCAATGTCATGGCTCACGTGGTCACGGTCACTGTGCGACTAATTACGCAACATAACATACGGCAAGCCGCGCCACGCGCCGCTTCACCCCGCACCGCCGCAGCCATCCGCTGCAGTCGCTTGCTGCGACTGTCGGTGAATTTCAAACGAATTTTTAGGCTGTTTCCAGCTTTCGGCGTGTGCCCCGGTGTAAATCGGCGGTCATAGTGCAATTAGGGTTGCGTGTTTGTTTGTAAACCAAGTACTATTAAAAATTGATTTTCTTGAAAACGGCTACAAATAAAAATATAGTTTGTTTGGCGAAATTGTTATTGAATACCAGCAGGTTTTAAACACAACGGGACTCTGGACGGTTAGTATCCAAACTGTATAGAACGTACAAACATATAGGTACAGAAAATAGCAGTAGTATATATATATTATTTCATGCTCTGTTTATCACCGTTTATTTCCTGCATAGATAAATAAATTAGTAATCATCTGTTAAACTGGAATATATTTAAAAAAAAACTAAAAGTATGTGTTATATATTATTTCAAGTCCAAATTTCAATAATTTGGTTCAAGCCCATTGTTAGGGTATGTATCATGGTACTTCTTATGAAAGTTGACACCTGTCTAACCAGGGTATGGCGACTCTCAAAACTAAATAACGTCATCTATGGTTGCGTTCAGACGTTCAGACGGCGTCATGCGTTTCAGACGTTTCTTTTTCCTCGTTGCCTCGGTAAATGGGTCACTTGTATTCATTTAGAGTTTTGAAATTTCACATGGTATTTGGCATTTTGACATTTAATACCGTTCCAGGCACAATTTAAGGGTTAATGGCTTCGTTAGTGAATTAATCGTTCTTGACAGATTAGAGCGTAAGAAACAAACTTTTGTAGCGTTCGGGGTGGTGGCGTTTGTGGCTGTTTTTGAATGCGTATGGAACATAGCCTATGTAATCGAAGTCAAAGTATAATCTTGAAACAAGATTGCACCACTTAAAACAGTACATAGTGACCTCGCACGCACGTGCATGCGCGGCAGCTTCACGCAGTGGATAGTCGGCTTAGCAGTAGTAGTAAGATGTAATAAGATACGCAGCTCCAGGGCTATGAGAAATGAAATGATTACAATTTAAGCTAAGCAAAAGACTGATTGTCTATAATAAACAAACGAACGGTCGGTTATGCTGTCGGTACTGGCTTCGCAAAACGACAGCGGGGCTGAGCGCGAGTCAGCCGAGTGACCGAGTTTCGAGCCAGGTGTTAAGTTAATTCGTCCGTATTGTAGGTACTATCACCATATGTAAAAAGTTCAAATTTAGAATGTCGTGACCAATTACCTAGATATATTTAATGCGAAGCAAATACATGGTACAGAGCCTTAGGCGTCTAGCCTCGTCACGGCCGTAACCTAACCGGCAATGAAATTAGTTCGGTCTAGATTAGGGGTCGGTACCCTATCGCTCGGACCCGCTTGGGTTTGCTGTATTAAGATTTGTTGGTGTTCGCTTAAGATCATTTCAATATAGGAATTCTTCTTTTTTATCGGTAAGCGTGCTTTAGGTAAACCTTATTATATCAGGTGGTTCTACAAAGGACGATATCTATATCTATATATATTATAAAATAAAGTCTCCCGCCGCGTCTGTCTGTCTGTCTGTCTGTCTGTCTGAACGCAATAAACTCAAAAACTACCGAACGTATTGGCATATTATTGACACCAATGGACAGAGTAATTCAAGAGGAAAGTTTGCGTGTGTAACTTATTTATTCTTTTGTGGGATTTTTTTGAAATATGACGATTAATGTTGAAGAAGTCGGAGAAAAATCAAGCCGGCTGGGAATTTTCATCGAAAACGCTGCCTAATCCTTTTGAGATATAACAAAATAATGTAAATAGGAATTGTTCCTTTTGTATAGGACTACAAAAAAGTCCACAATGACATATGTCTATCTTTTATGGATAGCTTACTATATCTATTTTTATGTTTGAAAAAATGGTGTCAAATGATGATATGGTTGGAAAGCAATTTATAGGTATACAGTATTAATCTTTATTAAATTAAATACGTTAGTTACCTTTAGCATTTCATGGAGATTATGATTGTCCTTTACACCATACAAATTAAATTAATATCTTGGGAATTATCACGATATCAAGACAAAAGACTGGTTGCAACTCACGGAAACAGAAATAATATTACTATGTAACAGACGGCACGAACAGTGTATATGTGTGCAACGGTGAGCAGTACGGGGTGCAATGAGCCGTACTAATGAATCATAAATATACGATGTCGTCGTCACAGAGGCGATATGCGAAACTTTGTTTATATTCTGCCTATGAATTGAGTAATTAAGAGGACGTAGTAAAATAAATTGAAAGAGGCAAAACTGACGGTTTTAATTACAATGTCTGTTTTAATTGTTTAATTAATTGTATTTATTTATTATATTATATTAATTAATTTAATTGTATATGGTGTCTTCGCAAAACACAAGCTAATGCTTAGTTTGGGGCCTAGACGTTGTTGTGATGTGTACGGTATTATTATTATTATTATAATAGGCATGATGACAGATTTTGAAAAACTGTTCCAAAGTGTTCGGAAACGTATAGTACTTACAATGAATAACATATTTCTACTTATAATAAAGATTTAGGAGGAAAAAATCACATTTTAGTTTTTAGATTTAAAATTCGCGCCAAAACGCTTGTCAGTGTCATGGCGTCGCTAATGACGTCACGTTTGAGTAAACTTCGAGTAAATAAAACCAAACAAAACGTATTTGTAAACACTGACGTTCCTTATACGCTCATTGAATAATTTAGTTTATTAAATATGAATTCTAAAGTGTACAGGTGGCGTGTGGTCCCTCAGTGTGATAACATATCAATAAAAACGCCTGATAAGTTATTCCTGTTCGTTCCACAAAAGAAAACGATACGAGATAATACAAGTGGCTTAAACTGGCAAGGCGAGATCCAACAGCAATGTTGCCTAGTAGGTACTCACCTTTATTTTTGTGATGGTCATTTCGACGTATTTCATTTACTTTGAAGATCCTAAAATAGTATATATCTTGTTTGAGGCCTAAAATTAAATTAAACACAATCTTTTTCGATGTTAGGTTTAATCTTGCACCACTACTGTTGTCTTAATAGGTATTTTATTTAAAATTTAAATTATTCGGTATATTTGTTAAATAATAACGTACATAAAGGTTTTGACGTTTTTAAATTCTGCTGAACAAAAATCTTTATTTGATGCTAAAAATTCTCCCAGCATTAACACATCAATTTTAGGCAAATTGTCACTGTTTGCCTTAGTAAACCCTTGTTGATCGTTGAAAGTGAAATAACGCGATTATTTCACTTTCGTTTGGTTTAAATAATACGGACGGAACAAACAAAATTGAATATTAAATGAAAAAAAACACAGAGTTCGTTCGAGTTCGTTTACTTGTTTACTCAAAAGTGACGTCATTCGCTCTGATTGGTGTTCAACATATCATGGCGGACTTTCGTATTTCGTAGTTTTATTTTATCAAAATAATTATTAATCTCGCTATTAATAGAAAAATAAATGCGTGTTTCGTATTCCATGACTCAAGTTTCATTAAATAAATATATTATTTCAGTGATTTTCAATTACTGTCATCATGCCTATTAATACTGTGTATACATATTTCCCCATTTATGTAAAACAATTATACATTAAACTATAATTGGTACTGAATATAGGTACTAGAATATGCGCTTGCACTAACTTTATCTCACTTTGCCTTATCGGTAAAGAAATGAACGAAGTGCAATGAAAATCACCGTTACAGTGTGATATAAACTTTACTTACCCTTAAACAAAATTAGCTTAGTTAGTTTCTGTCAGTCAAACAGACATATGGCATAGGTTGAGTGATAAAGAAACTAAAAAAATAATAATTTACACCTAAGTCATATAGTTCTCCAACATTTTATACCTACATATCACGGTTCAATCTTCATAATGTATGATTTACATATAGAAATGGCGGCAAAAGCCGATATTTGTTTTGATTGATTTTAATTGATGGTTTGCTAACTTACTGATGATAAGTTAGGCCACTACCTTTTTTCTTCGAAGTTAACTAATTTTTACACGTTTTTAACACGCACGATGGCATTTTTTAATTGAGGTTTAATTTTCTATTTTAGTTATATTAGTTTGTTTTTATGTATATATTTTTTACTTTTTCAAATATTTACAAAATTGGAAATTAATACATTCAAAATACTCCAAGTAGGATAAAATTACGTCACATTTAATTGTAATTAAATCCAACCCACATGTTCGACGCAACAAGCTGATATGACGCTACGTCAGAATAAAACACTATACGACAGAATAAAACACTACGTCTTATATGCTCTGCTACCCGCGCGAAGCCGGGACGGGTCGCTAGTGAACAATATAATATTTGTGGAAATATAATAAACCTAAGTCACAGTCTAATAATCCATACAGTCAGTCATCGCTTTTGATGCTGGCGAAAAAGCCGCCGTCATCTTAATTATGCAAGGGTTGTCACGCGTAAAAGGTAGTAGGCATTTAATTTTTTTTTTTTTGTACCATGAGAGAGTATATACCTGTATATGATGCAAATTATTTGACCAGAAGTAAAAAACTACACTTTGTTGTCTTAGATCATTAATTGATCTCCGCGTGCGCGCTCATACTAGATTCCGCTCCACACTACTTAAATAACAAAAATTTAATCAAATGTGATCAAAATTTTAAAAGCGACCCCCGTTTCGAGCTTTTTATTTACTGGACCGATTGCTTTCTAAATCGATATCTAAGAGTCCGTGTGGAGTTCAGTGAAGAATCTGTGGTTAAAATTGAAAAAGTGACCCCCATTTCGAATTATTTGTTTACTGGACCGATTGATTTATATTTCGCTTTTTAGTTTCTGAACAGATTCGATATCAAAGGGTTCAAATGCCAGAAAATTCAAAAACAAATAAAAGTGGCAAGGACTTATGAAACTACCCAATGTTCCAAAACTTCCTAATGAACCCATAGTTTAAAATAACGGCAATTTTTATGTAATTTTGACCATAGATTCGTGACTGGAGTCCACGCGGACCCTAAGATATCAATTTTGAAAGCAATCGCTTCAGTAAATAAAAGTTTAAAATGGCAGTCACTTTTTTCAATTTTGATCTTAGATTCTTCACTGGAGTGCAAATCGATATCTAAGGGTCCATACCCTTAGATATCGATTTCGAAAGCAATCAGTCCAGTAAATAAAAAGTTCAAATTAGGGTTCATTTTCTTAAATTTGACCACAGATTCTTCACGGAACGGATGCATCGGGCCCTTAGATATTGATTTTGGAAGCAATCGGTGCCCGAATCCGACTTGCACTTGGCCAGTTTTAAAATATTTTCTGAGCTACATTCATTAACTTACCTGACACCAATATTGAAAAAAAAAAACAGAGCGCGGCCGCCATTTTGAATTCCAAATATAACATCAAAATCGTACTAAGCACACTTAAAAACCTCAGACGTGACACCAGTATCTAAGAATTACAAACAATGCGCGGGCGCCATTTTGTTGCGTCGTTCATTACCAAAATACTCGAATTAGTTTAGTTATTAACCGAATTATCGAATTAGTTACCTAATTTCATGGGATACCGAAGTGATACAATATTTTCGACCAACAGGGCTGTCACAAAATTATTTGATCTAATTGTTTTTTTTTAATTTGATTTTCAGGGTGTAACTTAAATCTGCATAGATACCGACTATTGTTTTATTTATTGTTATAGTAATATAATCAAACAAACTGATGTTTACGCGGCCGAAAGCACGGATAACAACAGTAGTGAAATAACTTATGTCATCTGGTCTGAAGTTGCATATATATATAAGTATTTATGTCTAGTACTTTATAGTTGGTATTTACAAGTGAATTGGTTTCAGGTTAGTTAAATCGAATAATGTTAAAACTTAAACATTTCTACATAGTTGTTCTCGACTAATAATGAGACAATCCTGAACAGAAACTTAATTTTAAGATATTTTCCGTGTCCCATGAGCTAAGGTTTGATTTTATTTGTGTGAGTCTGTGGTGTGGGTAGTGTATAGTGTGGGTCTCCAGTTAGTATAAAAATCAGACGTTCATAAAGCATATAATCTATAATCATCTCTAGTTACATTTTCTTGCGTAGGTATACTAGAGACACACAAAAATATTCTGTGGATACTCTGTTGAATGTTTTATCTAATGATTGTATAAAATCTTCTGAATGTGTAGTACAATTTTTTTTTTCAAATTGAAAAATCTCTTACTTTGGAAGAAAATATTTCATAAACCAAATGAAATTGACACTCGGAAGTTTTGCTCTTGCATTAATAACCATAAGAACTATCGATCTGTGAACACACGGTGAAGCGTTTCGGAATTTTTTGCTGAATATTTTTATGCAATTGTAATTAAAAATTACATATCTCAATCATGGCCCGATTGCACGTTATTTCCTTTTAGAATATTTGATTTTTCGAAATACTTCATGAAATTGATACAGTGATTCTCGTACCTACTGCTTGACTTTCAGTCTTATGAGATAATTTCAATGAAACATATTTTGTATCTTGTCAAAACGTAATTTTGTATCATGAAAGTTGGTAGGTCTCGTAGGTCTCATATGATTCTCGAAAATTGTAATGTTTTATATGGCTTTTGTGAATACAGAATTACGTTTTCGCTAGAAAAACATTGAATTTCATCGACAATGTCTCATGAGACATAAAGTCAAGTGGTCCGAGCACTGCCCCCCGCTGCTTCCTTTGATTTTTCATAATTTGTATCTGAACCGCTGCGCTGCACGACGGGTACAGCAATGTAATAGATTGAAAAGAGATGAAATGAGTATTATTGTTATGCTTACCAACTAATTCAATTTGCAACCGTCAATTATGTAATTGTCAAAAACTTAGTTACTAAAAACTAAATTAATAAAATATTATGATTTTTTAACTAAGTAAATAGGTACCTAGAGCTTAAAAGGAGATAACTTATGAGTACTCATACTATATGAGTACTCGTAAATTTCGTTGAAATAAGTTGAGTACTTTATTAGGCATAGATAAATTCATTCAGTACCTACCAAGTACTAGTATCGTAGATAAGGTGGTATCGAAACAACACTACTAACTAACATCGTCCCCCCCCGACCACCGCACTGCACGATTGCTCTGTTTAGACGCCTCCGATGACTGACTATATGGTGATTAGGTACTAGACTGTGCCTAAGTAATAAACATTGTAATTGCAAGCTAATTTTGTACGAAAGCATGTCTAAGTATTTAATTGTGCCTAAGTAGTATTTCATCGGGGAGATGCGTCTAAATGTAGTAACGATATTTGTAGTCGAACGACAATATTTTTGTTACCCTAACCACCAGTTTCGAGGAATCGCAGAACAGAACACTATAGAATGCAGGTTGTATACGAAACTTGTTTGACCAGATTCGAGAGAAAAAAGTGGCAGGCAAGTTCGCCTACAATAGCGCAGCACGCAGCGGCAACCGTTCGGTCGGACCAAGTCGGACAAGCTCGTCCTCCTCCGCTGGCTTTTGGCCCCCGCCCCCCTAGACCCGCCTATACCCGTCCCGCCCCGCAACCCCCCGATAAACTCCAGACAGAACGCCAGTTGAATTGCGATCGCGCTCGTGTTGGTTACTCTGTCTGTTAAATCTGCGATAGCATCGCAACAAAAATAAAATACAATTACAAAAATACACTAAGCTTGCAACTAAATTAATAAACAGTGATATTTCTGATAAAATAGAGCAATTGCATATTGTTCTGTAATAACTAGCTAGGAATATTATATCTGCTTGTGAAGTAAATGTGAATGAGTGCTACACAACGCTTGGTGAAACTGATCAAGATCGCTTGTGGTGGAGGATCTTGGTTGTAAATGTTGTACTGATGTCGGTTGTTATCGATTTGTCGCGACAGTAGCCGGCCCGAACAGCTGTTGTGGACAATGCAGATACAAACTACATCCCACTACACAAAATACTTAATTTTTACACACTAAGGCCTAGGTAGATAAATATTCATCAAAAAATACTTAAACAGTAAAGGTGTGTTGCCGTTAAATTACTAGTGTAACGTGAAATGAGAAAATAAATTCGAAATTAATAATGACATATTTCCAACTTTAAGCGTTGATTCTTTTAATTAATTCAACTAAGTAGTTATTTTTCAAAGGATAAATGAAGTTCTCGATAATACAGCTGTGTAAATGTGTCTGTGAGTGCTTGTGAAGTTTTCGATATCATTGAGACCTGGTTACTTGAAGATACGCCTATTCATATAAATGTGGATTGAAACTCATTATTAAGGTAATTACTTGTTTTATGTTGCTGTATTACGTGTAATTTAAGTAAAACACTTGTTGTAAGTTGAGCGGAAATGCGTTTAAAAACAGAACGGCGTGCCCGTAGGCCTAATCGAAAATGCACCACGGAAGTTATGCTAGCTAACGTTCAGACATAAAAACCCTTCAACATATTTTAATAATAATAAAATTGTGCGTCTGGTTTACTCAGCTATCTAATATTGTAAAAAAAATTCGAAGCTGAGTTTACAATGGGTACAGTGAGTTATTAAATAGCTTATTTACACTTTCCATCAAATTCAAGATAAGAAACATTTAAATACCAAATGTTATTTTAAATTAGGCCAAAGACTATTTTTTATTATATTAAAAAAAATATGTTTCTTTTATGGTTATTGCTCCAGTTAATATGTACCACTAATATGTAAACTAGGAACACTGGTGTGATTATGTTAATCACACCAGTGTTCCTAGTTTCCTACATCGAATAAACCTACCAAGTTATGATCTACTACTTACGTTCCTACAAGTAGAGCTTTAACATTTCGAATATGTAAAAAGCTTAGTAATTTTACATGCATGTTTATCTAGGTATGTAGGTAGGTAGTCTGCGTTTAGCGAAGCTACTTACCTTTTAAAAACTATAGTAAGTGCCTAAGTAGGAATCTAAATGTCATGTTTTTGGTTTGTAAGTTGCTGCATGGTTACTGCCTAATACTGTAAGCAGCACGACTATCCTTCACCTGCGCAGTAGTTTATAAATCTTAGTCAGTTACTGTTAAACTAATAGCGTACTTACTTACTCAGAAGAGTATGTCAGAACATCAAAAGGCGTACCTGCCAACCTACCTATTTTTTATGTTCACATTTTTGCTTTTACGTCGTGGTATCCAGATGTACATAGGTATGCTTCCTTAATGTAATCTCGTCAATGTAGCGTTGTTGGCAACTGAGCAGTTGACATTGTGGTTAGGTAGGTAGGTACTATTTAAAATAAGTTTTCACGGTTGCCCGTTTATAATATTCAAGATTCAACAGGGTTAGTGAAGGGAAAGGAAGGGGTAAAGGAGTCTTCTCTAAAACCAAAGAAGTAGCTAATTCTACTTGGTAATTGTACCTTTGTACATACCTACTAGCAAATAAATACCTGCATGCTACGGAATTAAGTTGTGTTTTTTGGATATGATAACGAGTCCATTCTTCATAGATTGGTTCAAGTTCTTAAAGAATATGCGACATGCCGCCGCTGCGCTACGACGCGACGTCAATATTTCGAAATCGTCCGCGAAGATCATGCTCCATGGAATATAATAAGTCATACTTAATCAGACGGAGCATAGATAGATATTTATTGACGTTATACATTGGATGTAGTAAAACTTCCACTCCAGCTGGATCTGTCTTCCGGTTCACTTATGACGGATATGTTTGTGTAAGAACTGTTATAGTACTGTTGGCTGCAGAGCTTGGTATTAAAGCTTTGTCATATGTGACCAGTTCAAAGTGCACCTTTTGACCCCACTGTAGACAGTAATATCTTTCGGATCTCTATATGTATGTCTATTTCTTTGGCATATTCTGTAGCCTAAACGGCTTGATGGATTTTGAACATATGAGGTATCGTTAGATTTGTCTTTATTGTGGCAGCGGCATAGGTTAGGTGTAGGTAGGCAGATATAGGTATGATATTTAAATATGACTTACAACATTCAAGTCATATTTACATGATAACGTACACATTCTATAGATTATAGAGCTGGTTTTTTTTTCTTTTTAGATAGGTAACTCAGATAATTATTTTTTACGCAGTCGGGGAGTTTAACTTATTTTATATTACTGTATTTTTTTGAATCGGTCTCGGCGAACTAATGATTCAGGCTGTTTTTTGACGGTAACCTGTTTCCTTTTCTTATCAGGATTAACAAAAAATATTCGATTCTCATCTGAGGTCACCATCTGGATGCAAAAACATTCATCAGTGGGATTTTCGAGCAATTGCCTGCAGATGTCCGCCTGCGTTTAAGCGTTATTTTCTGTAATTCATGTGAGACACTTCGCAGATGTTTATTATAGAAACCAGAACGATACAGATGTCGAACGAACTATGCTGTCTTTTGAAGATTTTTCGCAAATATCGGCGTGAGGTTTTTTGTTTAATGTACTTTGGTCTGTCGCGGCAAACTTCTCGTTTATCTAGCGAGACTAACGCACACCGCGACAAAATTTTGTCGACGCATTATCTCAAGCCGAAACGCAATAGCTCTATATATATGTCACATAAAGAGACATCTCGTTCCGGCACGAGATAAAATTTTTGTCGCGGTGTGCATGTTAACCCCGCTGAAGTCGCGTAGAAAAATGGGCTTCAGCGGAGCGAGAGCGGTCTCCGTAACTGCGCATGTTGTAAAAGGGGTAGGTACAGAATTTTCCGTTTGATTTCCTGTTGAAGTAACAGATTTTACAAAAATGTGAATACGCAGTTTTTATTTTCTCAAAAATCGAGCTCATGATTTCTTTGAACACTTTTCACTATTTCTCATAGTTTAGGATTTGGCCATACGGTCCCATCTCAGAAACTCATTCTGTTTATAGATTTTAGATTTCTGCACTCCTACTCCACATAAACCGTAACTAAATATTACACTCTTCCGTGCGCGTAGTATACTTAAAAAGGGATCTAAAGTGTTTTTTCACGTATTAATATACTATAGATGCATACTACCACATAACGGACAGTAAGTATATTTTCACAACACGCATGGTCTTCAGAGATTACATTTCGGCCTGCCCTCGTACATACTGTTTAAAGCAATTGACAATGACCATACCGCCATATGCAATTCACCCAAGTTATTATTACGTGACTACAAGTTGCCTCAAACTAAAGCATGCCACTGAAAAAATCATCGTTTTTTGTAATTGCTAGTAGGGTATGATATTTTCAAGAAAGCTACGTTTTTTATATACGATATATAAAAACTGATACTTGTGGCACCATCTTTATATGGTACACTGTTGCATACGAATGTTTTTATTTCAAGCAATTCGTATTTTTCCAAAATAATACGTGTTACGTGTTTGAAAGTTTATGATTTTTGTTAAGAATTTAATAATTAAGGTTTATCCAAGACAGCTCTATCTACTCAAACAGAATTTCACTACTTTTTCGTCAGAATTGATCAAATCCTGCTGCATAGAACATCACATTATCGAAATTGAATGTATTTTTCCGTAACGTTATTTTTGACATCGGTTATTATGGGGTAGTCTTTTTAGTTTTAAACCAACAATCAGTAGTGTGGGTCAGTACTAAACTTTGTTGTTTCTTTTGTAAATACCTACCTAGTAGGTAGTTGTAGTGAATTTGTACATTTAGCTTGAATTTAAATAGGTAACTTTGCCACACAGAATATACTAAATACTTAGTCACGCACGAATGAATCGAAGAAGATGAACTTTATTAAATATGATTATATATTTGCCAGTTTATTTCATTCACAATTGTATTGTTATGTATCGTTTATTAGTGGCACGATTGTTGAGTGAAATCGAGTGTGCCCGTGGAGGCTGCATGAACCACTAGTTTCAGTGAAACTGGGCCAAAAAATTATTCTGACAAGTAATAATAGAAATAAAAATCCACAAATTGGCATCAACCTGATTACTTAAGTACACTTATATTTATTATGTTATGAATTACTGTATTTCGTTTTAATTAAATTGAATAAATACAGGTTTGGCATAGTGTTTTGGTTATTCGTTGTTCTTGATTTATTAGCTGCGCCTGTGGTTTGGAATCTATATTATAATTATGTCAATTTACTATACAGCGAATGTGAACACTGATAACTGATAATAATAACCAAATCAATGGTTCGATTGGTTTAGTATGTGTACATTTGTATACATGCCCAAAATCGATAAACTAAAATGTGGAATCTATTTAAGAGACATAACAATCAAACGAAAGATGTGAACATTTATATTGTTCACTGCCACGCTAGATTTGCCAGAACAATGTGCTAGTAAGTTATCTGTTACTAGAGTTTTATATTGCTTTCCTTTAAAACATACCTATTACGAGTATACAGAAGAATTCATAGGTACACAAGAAGTAAGAAAATTAATTTTAGAATTCAACTCTGGACAGGACGGATTTATCTTTGACTATATAGTTAATGCTTGGATTGAGAGTCGGCGTCAAAAAACGTAGATAAAAATATAATAATAATAATGAATACATCACACCAACGTCTAGGCCCCAAACTAAGCATTAGCTTGTGTTTTGGGTACCAAGCGATGACACCACATACATATAACAACCAAGACCCGGTACCAGTATTAATATTCAACTTATAAATACTGACCCGACCTGGGATTCGAACCCGGTACCTCCAGCTTCATAGGCAGGGTCGCTACCCACTAGGCTAAGCGGTCGTCATATCAACTAACTGTTCGGTTATGATTCACGCATCCAAAGACAGTTTGTACATATTTAGTATGGTGTAACGAGAGTATGTGATTTGTTGAGTCACACAAACAAGTATATAAAAGTTGGCCTGTCATTTTTGTTGATATTTTATTGTGAGGGTCCATCCAGACATAATGTAATCAAAGGGATTTATTTACATAACTTTTAATGAAGCAAAGTAAGAACATTATTTGTGCCCTTCACTCACATCACAATACGAAAGCTTCTAACGTATTATATGCCAAACGTGATATCTATCTACTTGTGATGACATTAATGATTGTTTATGTGGAAATGTTTGTTGGAAATTCGAAATAGATATAAATTTTGGGGATCGCCGATTAAAACAATATTGCAAGTTCGTTAAAAAAAAACCATAGAATAGCTGATATTTTACATGTTTTAACAAAATATCTTTTAGACAAAAATTAATATCTACAGATAAGATCTCTCTTCTCTAACTTTTTTGTAAAAAACGTCTCTAAAAAGTTTGGAATAATCTATTGCTTTCGTTAAATTATTGAAAATTTTATTAATAAAATGTTGGATTTGATGGTCATAATCCGTTTATAAGGATGCCCTGTAGTGTTAAATATTATTAATAAATTTGATCTAGATTCAGGTCAAAAAATTTAACTTCTCAATACCCAATTGGTTTCGTGACATACCTTTCGTAATGGTCAATTAATTGTGATAAGCGCACGCGCTTCCTTGAGCTTTCAGCGGGCAGCCGATGTAGTGTAAAAAAATAGCATTCATGGATAAATTATCACTACCTTAAATTAAATTATTTCAATGTGTATATAGTACTTGTATTTTATAAAATTTTATCGTTTTTTGGTTCGGCGGTACCTATCAGGTTTTTCATAAAATTAGAGTTTGACAACCTATGAGCAAGAAACCGAACATTTGTACCTAAATTGTTTAGTACCTTAATGACTTTAACTTTAGTAACTTTTTGTTATGCTATATGTTAATCCAAAGGGCTTCTAACACAAATCATCGAACCTTTGTAGTTTTTAAAACTCGCTCTCGTAAATCAGTGCGACTGTCAAAAACAATGAGACATAAACTGCGAGGACAGAGCGAGATTCGAACTGAATTCCCATTCACACTCTGGTCAAACTCGTTGATAGTGTAATTCCAAAGGAATGACTGACCGATTTGAAAAAACTTTGTTTGAAAGAGTACTCTCGAGGTGGTCCAATTGTCACCAAGAATTTGATGATGGGATCTCAGAGACATCGAGGAATACCATCAAATCTTATATACACGCATTGTGTGTTTATAAGTATGTGTATTTATAAGTATATGTAGTATTTTTTAGTCAAATAAATGAATACTCATTTTAGTGGTTGATTTTGGGGGGCCAACGAGAAACAAAAAAAAAATTTTTTGTCAATACAAATGTACTTGTTTAATATAAATTTAGTACGTATAGTTAATTAAAATCTACAAATTATTATCTCAGTTTATGAGCGTTTGTGGGTTGGATCGTTTTTGCGTAACAACGTCTGCTAAAGAACATAGGTATACGAAAATTAACTATCCCCCACTTATCTTCGAAAAAAAACTGAGTCAGAAAATTAAAAAAAAAATTTGTAAATATGACCTCACTCACGTACCTATATTTTACAGGAAAACCTAAGCAAAAAACGAATTATCAATTTGGGGAGCAGATTAGAAAATTAACAAAAAAAAAACTTTTGTTGTGTGCATCATTTTATGTGACGTATCAAATTAAAAAGTTAATAAAAAATACAAATATACATTGAAATTTCGTATAAAATGTGTTACTCAATTTAACCGAGGAGTTTTATTGTTTTAAAGTTTTATTGGCCTAGTGATCACAATTGGGGCTTGCCTAACTACCTATATGAAGGAGCCGAGTTCACATACTCATCAAAATTTGGGTCAGATTTACTTGGTAATGCGGTGATTTACTTATAGTACGGTTTTCTCTTCATAAGTCGAAATTCTACGTACTCGTGTTATTGATGTTTTCATAAATACGTATTTTTTTAGGTATTACATTTTTTCCGAAAATTAATTCATAAATCATCCCTGTGTCGCCTTCTGGACAGATGTTTACAATTTGTATTATCTTAGACTAAATATAATCATAATATTTTTTTGTGATTCATGGGCATTATAATTTCATTTGACATAATAAACTTACCTCCATTCTTGTTATTTATTGTTAGCTTTGATTATTTATTGTGGAAAGCAGCGCAATAAACTCAACCACCCAGATGACGTCACAGGGATAATTTCAACGTCATATAGACTTTCATACTTAAATATCTGGAAAATACGTAAATAGAAAAAAAAAATTGAGAGTTTATTCTAGAACCTCATTCCTTTTATTTTTAAGTAGGTATCATCAGCGCAACTTAAAATTTTGGTCCAAGTCCATTGTCAGCGAAATAGAAACACCGTATTATGGAACGGAACCGAATAAGAAGATAAGTTTAGACTGACGACGCGACGCGACACGACACCCATTTACATTTGACAGCACGCACCCGCAAATATTCTAGAAACGTTGAAATAATCTTACGACTAACCGGATTGGTCGAGTGGGGGTTCGATTCCCGCCTGGTAAATCGTCTGTTACTTGTGTGCATAAACATGTATATTTGTTCCGTGTCTCTGGGTATCAAATATCTATTTACGTATGTATTATAAAAAAAGATCTAAGTATGTGTATCAGTTGTCTAGTACCCATAATACAAGTTCTGTTTAGTTTGGGTCTAGATGGTTGCGTGTGACGTGTCCCTGGTATTATTATTATAAATCTGTATGTTTATTCCGTTTTATTTAAATATATATTATTATATTCTTTTAATTAAAAATATAACGGAGACAAAGTATTCCGAAGCAGCCGTAACAAAAACTAGCTAGCAAAAATACACTCCTCATTTCGTTAAATCGCTACAATATTATTTACGAAAACAATTTGAACCTTAAAGGAATATGTTAGGATTGTTACTTGTTCACCCATTGGTTTATTTTCTGTTATTACTCTGCAATCAGCTGTTTTGAAACGCAGCGCGACCGCGCCGCCGTCACCCGCCGTGGCAGGCAGTCCCTTTGAGCGTGAGATGACGTCAGACAGTTATATATGTGCATTATAATTGTGTGTAAAAAAAGTTTACTTGTGCGGTAATCTACACAGCTACAATTTGCTCTACGGTTTATATTGACGGTTTAGTCTTGAAGTTTTCTTTCTCTTTCAATACATGGATGGATTTACTTAAATATATTATGACATCTATGCATAGAAGCACGTCGATTATAGAAAGTCCTCGAATAACCACGTGGCGTCACATGTCGACCGAGTACAGATATACTTAGAAATTCGAAAAAAAAATTATAAATGAAAATAAGTTTTAGACGCGACGCGACTCAAAAGAAATTGATGCCCTCAAAATTACATTTTTGAAACGCCAGCGTTTACGTCTCAGAAGTTTACATACTCAAACCTAGAAATCTAGTCGCCTCGGCGTCAGTGCTCGGCGCTATGAAATATTCCCACCTTAAAATGAAATTAGAATGTTAAAAATCTAATGTTCGATAACATAAATTTCGAGATGTTGCGGAAAAGTGTGATAATTTTTTGTGATTTTCTTTCGTGATAAAGTACAAGTAACTACCTACAGCTTACAGATATTAAAAATAAACGTTTACAATCTCCGAAAATTCGTATGACTCTATTTATTTTATTTGATACTAGCGACCCTCCCCGGCTTCGCACGGGTAGCAGAGCATATAAGCCTTAATGTTTTTTTCTGTCGTAGTGTCATATCAGCTTGTTGCGTCGAACATATGAATTGGATTTAAAAGTATTTCATTTCCAATTCTATAAATATTTGAAAAAGTAAAGAGTAAATACATATAACCTAACCTAATCTAACTACGCGTGTCGCGTCGTCCCGTATGGCCGCCCGGCTGGTCGTGCGATATTTATATTTCGCGATAGCTCCTAAGATATTAATTTAATTTGTATAGTGTAAAAGGCAATCATAATGTGCATGAAATGCTGAAGGTAAATAACGTATTTAATTTGATAAGGATTAATACTGTATCCGTATAAATTGTGTTTCCAATTACCTCATCATATGACACCATTTTTTAAAACATAAAAATAGGTATAGTAGGCTATCCATGAAAGATAGACATATGCCATCGCGGACTTTTCTTTAGTCCTCTAAAAGATACACAATTCCTCCATACATTATTTTGTTATATCTCAAAAGGATTAGGCAGCGTTTTCGATGAATACTCCCAGCCAGCTAGATTTTTTTTCGACTTCTTCAACAATAATCGTTTTATTACAACAAATTTCCAGAAAACATTAATAAATTATACACGTAAACCTTCCTCTTGAATCACTCCATCCATTGGTGTCAACAATATGTCAATCCGTTCGCTTGTTTTTGAGTTTATCGCGTTCGGACAGACAGACAGACGCGGCAAGGGACTTTATTTTATAATATGTAGTGATGATAGAATGTTATTTTACAATTTTTTTAATTATTTGTGTTTTTAAGACTTAATTTTTATTAAGTATGAGTTTTATATGTTGAATGTTGTGTAATTAATATGTTTCATGATAGGCACAACATGAAACATATATTACTTAGTAAGGTACAATTTCATTCTTTTTTTACGTAATGTCGCACTTTCCGAACTCAAAAAAAACCATAATGGCGGAAAATCAATTAGGTTTTGTCATTGAAAATGACTATCATATCCATTTCACGGGAGACGCATTTTTAGCCATAACTCCGAGGGTATGAGGCCTAGCTAAAATTTTAAGGTCTTAAAAGATCAATAATTTAGTTGCGCATCGTATGACACCAAAACTTTGGAAATCAGTTTGGTAGTTTTCGAAAAAAATTGGAAAATGTAGAAAAATCGGGATTTTTTCGGATTTTTTTTTACTAAATCCAAATTATTTCGAGAACGGGGACCGATATCGAAAATAAAAAAAAATAGTATCTCGGCCATTAACGTAACTACGGTTTGAGACCAAGTTTTTGGAAATCGGTTGGTAATTGTAAGAGAAATTATTTCCGTAAGATGAGATTTTTTGGTCGATCGCTGGTGTTTGTGGATATAAGTTACTATATTTCAGAGGGTATTCGTCGGATCACTTCAAAGTGTTGTACAAAAAGTTAGAAGGCGTCGGTAGCTACCGTTTGAGACCAAAATTTTGGATATCGGTTGGAAATCGAACAAGAAATTTGACATCACATGTTAGATTTTATGGACGATCAGGAACTTGTTAACATTACGGTCATCGCTTTTCGGCCTGTATTCGTTCGAATGCTTCATTATCGAGTTCAAAACGTTTAAGGATATCAGAGGCTGCAGTTTAAATCGTGGCAATGAAATAAAATAATCTGTGAAAATCGGATTTGAGTAGGTTCATTTTCAATGAAACCGATGGTTGCGGGGACTGCAAGATCTGTGGATTTTTTGTTTTTTGCTGTGACTGTCTAATTTTTTTTTTTTGAATAATTTCTGAATCGATTACACCTTTACCTGTTAAAAGAAACAAGTTTTTAATGCGGAACTAAATTTTTGTTTAATCTAAAATATCTGGCTTGCTATAGGCGAAAAAAACGTGTTCGGGACACCTGTAAACTACGTGATTGGTCAATCTAGATGCTGCGAGCAAAACTTTCTGTCCACTCCGAACACGAGGCGAAATTATATAAAGGCGAGATTGTTGCCGAGTACTCCCTTCACACCCGCTGTCTTTTTATTCCGGAAATATTTAGGGTGAACTTTCGGGATTATAAAAACCACTCATAGTCGCGGGCGGTCGCTAGTAATAAAAATAATGTGTATAATACACTATCTAGTCCCAAACTAAGCATAGCCTGTATAACTCTGTCTTGTGTTTTTGAATCTTCGCTTGCTTGCGATTCAACTCCATAACAAAAACTATCTTTGCTCTCTCTTGTACTTTCACTAAATTTATCTTGGATAAACTTGGATCGACTACGGAAGTGACCAAACCAGTTTGCAAGTACCAGGCGCGCAGAGCCAGGGTGTAGTTCTTAATTCACTGTCCATTGGCCGCGCTTATTGATTAAGAACGACAGAAGGCTTACAAAGGATATTTTTGTCTAATACGTGTATCGTATATAATTTCAAATTCAACGTGTCTGATATTTAATTCATTTATAACTAAATACTTTGAATAATTTTAACAAAATAAGATTAGAAATGAAAAAGATAATTGATAGAAATACTAACTGCTCCGTTGTAAATACTGATAACTACACGGTATAAAATATTTACGAAAACGTTTATTTGTCTGTTTGAAACGGATGAACCAATTTGACGGGATTCACTGGCAGGTAAAGAACTTTTTCAATACATTTATTAATACGGTCTTTATGACATCGAAACTTGAACCGTAATGTTGTATTTTACAGTACTAGGCCTTTTTAGTTTACACCAATCACAAACGAGCATTCTGTTTGTAACACATACGTAAACCGCGAAAAACAGCCATTAACTCTTGCTATTATTAAATTTGTTATATCTACCTAATTTTAATCGCAAATGTATTGAAAATGTCGTATGATGCTCGTACTCAGTAAGTTGGCTATTATAGTTATCGGTTTATTCTAAGCACTCGGCTTCGCCTGGACCCTATAAACACCTCGACTGTAATATGCAGCGTACCGTACTTGCATCATAATGTACTATTAGCTACATTTTTATAGCATTTGAAATGTTAGGGTTTGCTTCATTAAATTAAATTTAAAAAAAATTTAAACAAAACTATTAAATACATAATGATAATTCATTTAATCATTTATAGAATTTCAAAACATTCACCAAAGCACCGGCGAGACTATAGGCGATTGCAGCTTCTACGCTGAAGGCTTTATAATCAATATTCTTTTTAAATAACAATTTCATTTTTTATGAAAAAGAAATACAGTACGCATAGGAAATAAGCGACTAGACTCAGCCAGCACAGCGTGGTCGGTGCCGGTCCTGCCCTAATCCATGGGAAGTGATCCATCAGACGTTATCGACGCAGGAAGCGTGCTCGCCTCGCCGCCCTCGTGCTTATTTTTGAATGTTCGCTGTTCAGTAGTTTATGTTGGTCCAGATCAGTCCTTATTAACATATTCTGTTATTGTAATGCAATATTTTTATTTTATGCCTAAAAATTAATAACAGAAAGAGAAATTCAATTATGAAAATGTAAAATAAATATTGTTTAGGTACATTCGTTTTATTTAGTTAGATAGATATCATTTTACCTATTGTGTTCGAAATTAGACCTCAGATTAGGATGTGCAAAAAAAGCCAAAATTAGATCACAGATCTCAGTGTTTGTTTCATTTAGTTAATGCCAATTCAATAAATAAATTATAATAGTCAAAATAATCTAAAGTTTCATTTACATGAATAAAAATATTTTTTGAAGTGAAAACTTCTTTAGCATCGTTGTGATTTGAAAGTCGATGAAACGAAAAAGCGACAGTAAAACAGAGACAGACACATATATTCATAAGATTTAACGTGAGATAAAATGAGATAGGAAGCATTATACAGTGTTTCTTACGTTCGTGGTTCTCTTTGTGCTCTGCTTCGTACCCCCTCTACTCGTGTTTACCAAGGCATAGTGGGAGTTTGCTTGTTTTGGGTTTGTGCGCGCATGCGTAGCACAAAGCTTTAGAAAAGGCAACACAACAACTGTGGTGTTTTGTATACGTGTACATATTATTTATAATAAAATTCTTCAAATAAGTCGAAAACGAATGCAGAATATTGGCGCGATTATCGAAAAAAAAGGGAGAACAAGATTAAAATTATTTAACTTTGTATCACTATGATCATTACTAAAACCTACTATTATTATCCTCTTCCCGAAATTTTACATTCGTCTCATTATCTTGAAACCAAAATTTTTGAAGGTTTGACTCCTACCACGTGTGAATTTATTGTAGGTAGGTACACATGTTTTTTTTTAAACAATTGCGCTCTTATGTTAGTAGCATTTGTAAACATCAGCGAACATTAAAATATTGACCAAATAAAGACTAATTTATTATAGACATATTATTTAGGTATAGAATAAATACAGAAAAATTTAATTAAGAACCAGTTCAGTAAAATATTTTTTGTTTCTTTCCTTCAAGCCCAAGTGTCACAATGAAATACACGTACAAAACATATTTTAATAACTAGCTCTAAATAGGCACATAAATTTTTCTGAATAGGTAATTTAGACGCTGCTGTAGTGATAATATTGTTGCAGACTAGTAGTCTAGTTATTTTGGATGGACGAAAACACCGATTTAGGTCTACCTTATTACGAAACAAAATATTATCACACTTTCATCGCAGTAGTAGTTCATCGCTCTTAAATTTTCAAGAAAACTGATTGATCCACGGCGCATATATTATACGCGCCGTAATTCACACTTTACAGCATCTCGAAATTTCTGTCATCGAACATTCGATTTTTAGAATTCTAATTACAATATATTACAATTTATCATGGTAATATCCAGTTTTTTGCCCCAGTGATTTTAATTTCTCGCGGCGATAACCCTTTTGAGTAATGCCGTTTCTAAACTTAAATTTCATTTACAATTAATTTTGATCTCGAATTTCTAGTCATTTTCGGCCGATGTATTTGTGACGCCGCGTGATCATTCGAGTGCTTTTTATAACATATCGATGTGCAGATTCTACACATAGACGTCACGCTATTAGATAGGTATAACTTAAAAACGATTGGAAGTCGAAACGTGTTAGTATAGTAATGAGTTATCTCCAGTGTTATTCCGTTGAACTACGTAGTCATGGCAACGTCATTTGGTAGGTACGCAGTCGCACGAGTTTACGGCGGTTGCGCGAGGCCCCGGAGCCGGCAGTAAAAACTCCTCATTTCTGAGCCTTTATAGCACTTACTGGCAGCTGCCGCCCGCCGCTATTTTACAAATGAAACTCTTTATATACCCACTATAGTCGGCCTATAACTACGATTCGTAAATAAACTTGTTGCTCGTGTAAATTCAGGAAATTGATTTACGAGCGAATACGCGACTGAGTCGGCGTTCGTTCACATTTTATATGAAAATTTTGTAAACGTTACTATTTCACGTATCGAGATGTTATCGAGAATTTCCCGTCTACGATATTCACTTCTTCGCGAAGGTGAATCTGCTGTTATATTAGGAAAATAAAATGTTTCAGTTTCTACGAAAATATGTAGAGAAAATGAAAGTGAAGGGAAAAAGAAGGAGGAACTGAGGGGTAAGCAAAAACGAAATAAAAAAAATCGGTATTAGGTATCGAGTTAGGCTTGAGCCGCTTGAAATTGGGACCGGGGAGGAATCAAATCGTAAACGAGACCGGAACCGTAAACGTGACAGCGATTGGGATCTGAATTGAGATCGGGACCGGAATCGGGATCCGAATTGAATTATAAGGTCAAGACACGGTCAAGATCACAACCGGAACTGAAATTAAAACAATGATTTCATATCTACGTCAAAGCCGGCACAGCAGTAGCAGGCATATAGAGTTATGGTTATGTAGGGCTATTTTTAGTACTTTATTAGAAATAATTATTTATATTAAAAATTTTTAAATTTGTATTTAAAAATTTTTCAGCTGAAGAAGTTTCTTTATATCTGGACTAACTTGTCGTTTGCTGGGTTGTCAGATTTTAAAGTTCAATAAAAAATGTACCAGTTATATGTTTAGTATAGGTAGTCGACATAAAACAGAAGTTCGATAATTTAATACAGATGATGACGGAACTATTAGTAATAATTCGGTCAACACTTACTGTTCTCCTAATCTGTAGAGATTAAACTGGATTTTATCTTGTGAAATTTTTTTTTATGATTTTATTTTTATATTTTGAACATATAAGTAAAAGACATAAAAATCTTGGCGAATATATCGGAATGGAATAGATTAATGCCAATGCAGATTGTATAGAAATTCTTTACTGGGAAATGAAAATTGAAATTGTGAATTGATAGAAAAATGATTCTAAATATTGTACATAATATTAAGAAATCGTATTAATATTCCATATTTTATGATCATAATTATCTTAAAATAATTCAAAAAAATTGATTACATGTAATGTATTTCTTAATTGCAATAATAAAATTGTTTTTAAGTTAGATATAAGAATTTTATGTGTTTCATAAGTAATAATTAAATTAAAATTTAATGTAGGTACTTACTCGACACATTTTAATAACATTAATGAAATTGTTAGTTTTAAGAATTGAATGATATTTAATAAAAATAATACCTAAATAATAAACCAAGAAATTGATACAAGGGCATGCATGGAATAAAATGATTATACATAAAGTAATAGACGAGATGAACATGAAAAAATGGCTCTGCTCACCACATCAGAGGGGACGAATGAGAAATATATATATCGATCAATGGTAGTTATTGCAAATTCTTTATAATTTTTTTTTTAAAGTTATGTTTCCGCGATAGAGCACAAAGAAAATATGGCTCTGCATTTGCATACAATATACCGCAGTCGACGTTAAGGCGCGTCTATGGATTGAAGTAGTTGTTCATTATTCGATTTTTCGTGTCGAGTAAAAAGGCGAAATATCAGCGTTGAATGATAATAGGGTAGTGGCACCAATAGATGAACAGTTAAGCTATTGTTCTACTGTTACCATTAATTCTTGTTTTTGAATTAGTCCGCATGTAAAATACAGATTATATTTATGATAGTTCCCAAACATAAGAAAATAAAGAAACCTTTACATTTTAGTTGAATGAAGTGCCCTAATCTTGAACAAACATAACCCAAAAGATGAACTAAGTAGTTTTTCAATTTATCGTTAGTCATATATACATATAAAAAAAACCTAATAAAATACAAAACAATATTTTAAAAAATGTATAACTGACATCACATTTTTTTTTAATAAATCTTACCTAAACAATAAATAGTGATTTAAGTCAAGTTGAAGTGTTTTTTAACACAGCCACGATCATAAATTTTGTTAATCGATAACTATCGCAAATTGTTAAATATTTGTAGCAGGAGTTCATGCTATTAGTACTTATGCTTCTACTTCTAACTAATTTATACAGGAACTATGCATAATAAGCAAATAGGTTTTTCATTTATTAAGGCCGAGATCAAAATTAGAACCACAAAAAGTAATCATATCCCTCCTACCTATTTCAGGAGGTAACAACATTTCTTTAATATCATCAATAACTATTTCTGACGCATCAGCAATAAATAGATGGTCCTATAAAGTAGATCACATTTTCAAACTTACTAACATTTATTTTTAAACAATGAAACTTAAAATATTTTTGGAAAAATGTATCATTACAACTTTTGCCACATAAAATGGACTTTTTTGTTTGTTTTAAATTCTATCACTAAATACGTTCCAAAGTCTATATCTATTATAGTATTGATATTTTTGTTACCCTAGTTTTATCAGTCTTTTTTAATTTCATTTTTATCAAGTCAGAGTTTACTCTCCCAGTGAATTTTGTTGCGTCTTTGATTTTAGAATTCCCACAATATTTTTTTTTATTTGTATCTCTTATTTTTTTAACAGTAGAATTTTTTGGAACATTTTCTCTCTCTCTCTCTTTCTGCTTTCCTTTTTTGCCTCAAAAGTTTTCTTTTCTGCACATCTTGTTTTTTCTTTTTTTTTCGGTTTCTTTCTTTTCTATGTATTCTTTAAACTTTTTTGATGTTATTGCTAAAGGCATGGGCGAATCACATCGCTTCTTCATACTCTTTTTACTTTCAGAGAGTTTTAATAAACTTTTATTTGGGTTATTATTATGCCGGAATATAAATACTATTAATTGTAATTAATAGTATTTAGGATAGTTTCTTCATCATCATGATCAGCCCATTTTTACCCCACTGCAGGGGCTTAAGCCTCCCCCAGGCTTGGAGCTGAAGTCCACCACGCTGCTCCACTGCGGGTTGGGAACTGTAACGACCTGTAACTGTAGATTTTTCAACTGCGTCAGTTCTAAAATGGATTTCCGAATGATCAATATCGCCAATAAATATATTCTGAACGTTTGCTGACTGAGATAACTGTTTTTCATTATCTGTATATTATATTATATTGTTTGTTTCCTCTCGTTAGAAGAGACAGGTGTTGATGATACTGATGATTCATCCTACTGAAGGAGTATTCTATCAAACGCATTTTGACCTATTTCAGGAATAACGGAAATAGATTACTCGTTTTGCAAATTACGGTTAGGGAATCATCTACTTCTATTAATGCGTGAAAGCCTAACAAACAAACAAATCAACTCACTTTCGCACTTATAATATTAGGAAGGATCTTTCAGATTGCGTCTATTAAATGAACTAGTAAAATCATTTAGTTCATCTTTTGGGTTAAGACCCTTTTAAATGAACCAACATTTTTGTTATTCTGTTTAGGTATTTTAGTCAAAAAACAGTACTTGAACGAATAAAATATGAAAAATTATACTCCTTAAAATATTCTAAATAACTGAGAATGCATATTCAACTTTTGGTTAGTACCAACTTAATAAACGCAAGATTTATGTGATCAATACTAGTTATTCCGCACAGGTTTAATTATATAATTATAAATGATATCGACAATGTTATTTTACGCCTGACACCCATTAGATGAACGCCGTTCAACTAATGGATCAGACCTAAAATATTGGAACCACTACTTGAAGAGACGATATTTCAAAACCTAAATAGAGAAAAGTCTTTTTAGATGCCTAAAACTCGAGATATATTAAACAGAATTTGTTATCAGTGAAGATTACCAAGCAAGCTAATACATATTTTCTATGAATGTAATAATACCTTAAATTTAGAGTGTATTTAAATAGATTCCCCTATAAAAGTGTTTTTGAGCATTTGTGTCTGAAACAGCGAACTCTCACATTCGCGTCGGCGTTGTTAATATTATGCATCACCGTATAAAAAAAAATTTACCCATCGTGTAAGTAGTAAATATTCTTAATCGTGTGAATTTTCTATTGATCGTTCAACTAATGGGACGCGTTCAACTTTTGGTTCCACTACCCTATGTTATGGACAATATGAATCAGTATACTTTTCGCCTGACTCGTAATTTTAAACAATCGGTGATAATGGTCCAGTTTTTCTTCATATAATAGCCACACTTAACATACAAAAATACACAGATTCACTCACACATTTATCCAGAATCTACTTACTAATCATGGCTTTGAGAATATTGTAAGCAGTTTGTAACAAAATCATAATTTATTGTAATATTTAATGAATATTATTTAATCTTATTACTTAATACTTTATTTATACTAAATGTTTGCTTAGTTTGATTTACTTTTTATTTTGTTTGTTACTGACGAAATATATTAACGAATAAGATTATGTTGAAATATAAAATATTACTTGTTAGTTACGTAAGTACCTACTTTCTTAAAAACATTGTCACTTCGTGGTAGCATATTTTCCATGTCTAAAATAATAACAAATGTGTATAATCATAAAATATAGCTTTTTACGATAGCGGCCTTTCACTGTTCCACTCGCTTACATTTTAATGAATAAAACTGATATGATACATTTGAAATACGATCTCGTCATTCCGAGCCAAATAAAACTTAAATCTTCAACTGACGTTTCCGCTGTGTGGCACCTACCTAATAATATGGGTAGGAATTTGGGTATTTTCATCTACCAGCATTCCTATTCCTCTAAGTCTCTCCTAAATATACTTTCCTTGTTCGTATATTCCAAAATAAAATAAAATATGATAAATTAGGATGATTTACCTAATCAACAGTAATCTAATAACAAATGATCAATAAAAGATCGAATTATTCTACTAATAGTGAATTTATAAACGACGAGCGCAGAGTGCCGATTTCGCTAGCACCATTCCAACGCTGAATGCCTAGGCTGATCCTCTCAACAAAGAAATCTTTGTTAAGATGGTCACCCGACACCAATTAGAGCTGAGAACGCAACAGCATCACCGGACCATGGATGGATCTATCGTCTCCATTGCGAACACAGAAAATTCGTCTGACTGTTTTGTTTTTTTATTTTTTGTTACGCTGAGCGTATTCATAAATTGAACGCGAAGCCGGCATCAAATACCAGTATACATCTGCTCTGATAGAGCCAAAATATCAGCCAAGACAAAGTAAGATAAACAATAATCGACACTAGCGAAATTGCTATAAGCGGGTGACGCTAATTAAGAAGAAGAAAAAGAAGGGTATTTTTAAGTTTTTCATTTTTAGGGTTCCGGACCTAAAGGGTACCAACAGGATACCTATTACTAAGTCTCCGTTGTCCGTCCGTCCGTCCGTCACGGGGCTGTATCATCTAAACCGTAATAGGTAGACACTTGAAATTTTTACAAATATATATTAATACGGTCGCTATAACAATAAATAATAAAAACAAAATATAGTATAAAAGGAAAGGCGGTCCCCATATAAGAAACGTGTTTTTTATATTGCACGGTGGTGCGAAACCCTTCGTGTGCGAGTCCGACTCGCACTTGACCGGTGTTTCTAAATCTCGTTTTGTGCTATGTAAGTGTGTTTTTATTGTAGTATAAATAAACCGATCATCCTGGAAATCGTAAAAGTAATCCTTGGAGAGATTGACCCATTTACGAAGGTTAGGTCATCTAATATGACCTGTAAGCTTATGTCTAACTACACAATAATCGAACACCCGTTTATATACGTACCTGAATGTGCTTGATTAGCCAATCCTTAAAGTTACCCACTTGTAGAAAATTCACCCCCCCCCCCCCATATCACACAGGTTTTAAGAGGAATTTTTAATTTTTTAAATATTTTGATACATAAGAAAAAAGACTTAAATGTGAGGAATTTTTTTCGATATTGTTTCATTTTTCACAACATGTTTAGCATCTAATTGTATTTAACGCTCTAAATATAAGTGCATATTAAACAAATGCAAATTTTTTGTATTCGCAGTGGAGACGATGGTCTGAAAATGCTGTTGCTTTCGCGCATGAAATTGGCGCAAGGCTCCGATTGGTGTCGGGTGACCCTCTGAGCAAAGAATATTTTGTTCAAAGGATCAATCTAGCCATTCAGCGTGGAAACGCTGCTAGCGTTCTCGGTAGTTTGTGCTCTTCATTAATATATATTTTTTTAAATTTAAAACAATTGAAAACGCATAAACCTAGTTTTTCTTGATTTGAATACCACATAATTTTTTTTGCACCAATCGGTTAAGGTTTAAGGTGTGCAACCGTTAACGCCATTTGTATGGAAATTTGCCAGTACACATTTCTCTTAAGAAGGGCATGAAAGTGTGATTTTCGAAGAAAATTCAAGCTTTCGTTTTAGATCGATTATGCTAATGCAAATGATATTTAGTATGTAGATTCGAATACTATATTATGTATTATAGCTTATTTGAAAAAAAATAATAACTAGAATGAAATGAGAGACTAAGAACGAGCCGGTAACGAAAGAAGGACTTTAGTTTTCCACCACAAAAATGGGGTATCATTCATCGCATTATTTAACGTGAAAAACAATTGTAAAGTATATTTTAATTATTTTTTTTCAAAACTTTATAGTTTAGAGGATAATAAATAACTTTTGCAATAGCTGTTGCGAAATTACATCTAAAACTGATTATTCAGCGGAATCTGCGAAGAACTGGTTATTCGGTGAAAACTGATGAATGAATGAAAAACACGGCGTGTTGTGGACAATGACATTTATGTAAACTAAACTGACTGCAAATGAAACAATTGCCATCTTCTGGGAAGCAAAGCTCATATTACTCATCTACGACCTTAACACTCCGATGTGCAGGATATCATTGTGACCATTGAACAAAAGTGAAAGTAAAAAAATGAAGAGGGGTAACTCGTTAATGAGGTAAACCCATCCCCTCTTACAAGAATAAGGTTTTTTTAGGGTTTCCAAAATAAATAAAGCAAATAAAGCAAACGTTTGTGCTATTCACTAAATTTTAACATCGTAATTAGGTTTAAATTAATAAAGACATTTTTTTTTATTCCGTCATGTTCGGGGCGTCGTCGTATGTAATGTTGTGTTACGAGTGAAACGTATAGTCACTAATGTATTGTCACACACTACACTCTAAAATTATAACATAGAACTGTGTTTTATTTTAATGTGTGGTACTTAAATATGAATTAATTTGTATATATAAATATATTTTGAGCGTTAAATTTGTTTTAGTTAAATTCTTCTAAATGTTGTTGTTAAATATTGGAATTCACATGCTACCTTATTACATAATTGCTAGATTCCGATTTTAATTAAAGTAATAATCGCGAAAATGCTTCTGCGAAACAAATTGAAATAGGTAGCATTGGTGTTATACTATAGTTGATTTTGTTCATAATTATAGTATACATTATGTATCACATGAGCGCCATGTAATACATACAACAGTCTTCGGTTGTGGAAGTAATATATTTTGCAAATCCAAATGTGAGATTTGTTAAACCTCCGGACCTCTCTAAAGGTAACGCGTCTCCTTGTACTGGGTCTGCAATACTCCCACAGCCGGGAGTCGTATAATTTTTTTAGTGCTGAACGATGTGACGAATATTAATGGGCCATACGGGCAAGTGGCATCTGCTCCCGCCGGGCCGACCCACGCGATGCTATGCGCGCTACAAACGCAACTGGGATGTTGATAATAGAACTGACAACCTATAGCAAATGTTTGATAACTTCTGTGACGAGTACGTCTATAAACACTAAAATAAGTTATTATTCCGTTGCATGAAAAACTATTACATAAGTTAGTATCATAGTATAATTTACAAGTTCAAAATTATATGCATAAAATAATATTACAAGTTCTAATTTTAACTTAATAGCTGTTTCGAATTAATTAAAAATCAAGATTGTCCAAATCTTATTTTGTCTATACCTACTTAGTTTATAAAGAGGAAAGATTTGATTTTTTGTTTGCTTGTTACGGATTAACTCAAAAACCACTTAACTGATTTTAAAAATTCTTTCACATATAAAAGCTACGTTATCAGCAAGTGACATGGGCTATATTTTATATTCAAACTAGCTTTTCGCTCTCGGCTCCGCTCGCGTAGACTACACAATTGTACCGGGACCGCTATAATTTTATGCTTAGATATTGTTTGTAAGTTGAAGAGTGACATAGGCTACTTTTTATCGCGGTAAAGGGGGTTCCGGTACAACTGACTCTGTGGTCTACACGAGCGGAGCCGCGGACGGAAAACTATACATTAATATAATAAACACAATAATTATTCACTGCTACAGCACTTAATACGTTAGATTGAAACTAAAGAAGTAGTAGGATGAGGTATTATCCTAATGTTGGACGCGATGCTCCTTAAATACTAAATAGGTAAGACTAGTGAAACAAGCAGGGAGTTTTATTCACATTCAGACGTCGTCGTCGTCGTCTGTTGCTGTGTTAGCACATATACAGTTCCCCTGCAAGTAACTAAATCCTAATACACAAGTCCAAAGCTTTAGACCAGCTGCGTTTCCAAATTAATAGAAACAAAACTGTTATGGTAATAACAGTAGTTCCTCTATTTTCCTGTGTTCCTGGTGAATGGAAGTGTGAAGCAAATTTTTTTTTTATTGTACAAGAAAAAAACATTTTATTGGTGGGTTCTCATGGTTATCTCATGTTATGAAAAAGTATTGGATTGTGACAAAGTTTTTAAATCTATACTAATATTATAAAGCTGAAGAGTTTGTTTGTTTGTTTGAACGCGCAAATCTCAGGAACTACTGGTTCGAATTGAAAAATTATAGTTGTGTTAGATAGTCCATTTATCGAGGAAGGCTATAGGCACACTACATCACGCTACGACCAATAGGAGTGGAGCATCAATGAAAAATGTTGCAAAAACGGGAAAAATTATTCCTCTTGAGAGCTTCCGTCGCGCGCGCTGCGTAAACGGTTGATGTTAACCAAAAATCATGTATCACGGAATTGTTCCCCTTTAAAAGTTCTAACCAAAAGTCCGTGATAGCATATGTGTATCTTTTAAGGTTAACTTACTATAACCTTTTTTATGACAATCAAATTTGTTCTAACATTATGTACTATTTGCGAAGATGTTTTTTAAACGTAATATTAATCCTTATCAAATTAAATACGTTAGTTGTCTTAAGCATATTATAATTGCCCCTTACACCACACAATTTAAATTAATATCTTAGCAGTTTTTATCGAAATATGAAAACTATAGCGGGAGAAAATAAATTCGCTGTCTGCCTCTGTTCGTTAACTTTTTACTTCCAAACCACGCAATAGACTTTGATACGGTTTTCAGTATTATCTTATTTTCTTATTATCTTATAATCTATTAATCTATATAATAGAAGTACTTATTATAAAGCTGAAGAGTTTGTTTGTTTGTTTGTTTGAATGCGCTAATCTCTGAAACTACCAGTCGGATTTGAAATTTTTTTTTTTGCTTTTGATAGCCTGAATCTAGCGGAGGGTTATAGGCTATATATATGAAAACGAACTGTCTGTCTATTCAAGCAAATAGGTTTCGGCCAAAACAGCTTAACCGATTTTGATGCAACTTTACACATATGGAAAGGATGTAGTCAAAAGTGACATACAGAACTTTTTGTATGTCTGTCTGTACGTCCATCTGTCTAAACCAATTTTAATGAAACATCACAAGTAAGAAAAGAAGGTCGTCAAAACTAACAAATGTTACTTTTTGTCCGTCTGTCTGTCTGTACGTGTATCTGTCTATTTGAGCTAATCTCCAAAACGGCTAAACAGATTTTAAGGAAACTTTGCAGACGGGAAAGAAGGTTGTCAAGAGATTTGACATTAGCTACTTTTTGTCCGTCTGTTTGTCTGTACGTCTATGTGTCTATTCAATTCAATTTTATCTATTCGAGCTAATTTCCACTACGGCTGAACAGATTTTAATGAAACTTTGCAGACGTGAAAGAAGATTGTTAAGAGTGTCATAAGCTACTTTTTGTGTTTGTTTGTCTGTCTATCTGTCTGTCGTTTATCCACACTGATCTATCAACTACTACAGCCAAAACTACTAAGTCTAGGAAGCTTAAATTTGGAACATAGGTTTATTTTATAACGTGAGCATTAAGTTAAGAAAGGCTTTTTTAGAAATTTCAAACTTAAGGATGGGAATGGAGGGACTCAAGTAATGACGTGTTTCAGGGTTTTTAGATTTCTACATTTTAAGGGTGGGAAACGGGAGATGAAAAATTGTATTGGTTTTTTTAAAGGGTGGAAGGGGAATGAAGATTGAAAGTTTGAATGGGTGTAACCAAAATTGTTTCCAGCAAAAAGTACGTATAAACCATCTCGAACGTTAAAAGTACCTATAACAGGAATTCGTAGTCTACGCAAGCGAAGCTGCGGGCGGTCGCTAGTTATTTATACTTAAGAAAATAACGGTGTTACCACATCCACTTTATATAATCCACATTGGATAGACAATGTCTTTGATTGGTCATTTTCGCTCGACATCAATTTATAAGGTTTGAGTTGAGACGCTAATAACTAACTGTAAAATTAGGTGTTTTTATAAAAAATATTCCAAAATCCATGCAGTTTACCGACGTAAAAAATATACTTATGTTGTTAGGTATTAATCGTATTTTTAAAATTTCGCCAATTGTAAAACACATTATAAAAAGATTGTCTCGATAAAAACAAATAACAAATCACCTCTTCACTTTCAACTATAACATCTCTGTTGTGTATAATAACTTGCTGAAATTAAAAGAATTTACATCGTTAAAAACTACGTTGATTTATAGTTTTAATTAAGTAAAATCGTAAATAAAATTTTAAATAAATATATTATTTTGAGAGGTTAATCTTGAACTTTATTCTTTTTCATTTTAATGACCAAAACCGAAACTTTAACATTTTGGTCCAAGGCCATTATAGCTATTTAAGAAAAAAATTAAAACAAAGAAACAATAATACACTAACCACATTGTATCCTTGTTTACAATACGAAGCAGCACGCCAAGCAGGCAGCCATGTGTTATCGTGTACAGCAAAAATTAAGTTTCAATTTTTGGAATAAAATTTTCTTAAACAACCGATGAGTGTAAATAATCAACACAGGATCTGTTCGTACACCTGGCAACCCAGACGTTGCGGTTGACTGAGAGCTGGCAACCATTTTTTTTGCATTCTCTGCATCGTCATTACAATTTAATTAAAGGTATAATCAGTCGCGACAAATTTTTATTAGGCAACCCGGCAGCAATGTATGAAGGAATCACTTTCCGGATCTCGTACTATATTCCCACTCGATCCATGTGTAACTATGAATTTGTTTATATCTATATATATGCAAAACCGAGAAGAATAATTTGTTTTGTTACATCCCGATTGACCAATTGGCCGAGTGGTTAGAGACCGTAACTGCGGAGCCCGAAGGTCGCTTCCCGCACAGGCCAAATATTTGTGTGCCTGAACATACCTATTTATTTCGGGTCTGAGTGTACAAAGTATTTATATATTTACGTGTATATTATATTATAAAAAATTATGTTTAAGTATGTACCAGTTGCGTAGTACCCCATAATACAAGCATAATACTTGCTTACTTTAGGACTAGAGAGCGCTGTGGGTATTATTATTATTTCATAAATTTAAATGGATACATATTTTTACTATATATAATCCCGTTTCCGCTGACGTACCATTTCTTCCGCTTCACTTCTTGACTTCTAATAAACTACTTTTCGATCTCACAATCGAAATTTCGCTCATTATTCATTTCGAATCTTGATTATTTTATGTCCCATGGGAACCATTGGTCAGGATAAACATCCAGGAACCTCCGTTCCGTTATTTATCTCCGTCTAAAAAGCCCTTCATTTCTTAGCTCCGTTACGACTTGAAGAAAGGACACAATACATTTTCGTATGAATAATTTTAGGTAAGATACAACAGTTTACTACGGATTTAACAGATCTAGTAAATAAATAACTTGTGTTCTCATGTCCTTAGGAAAACTTGATTCGTCGAACCGCAAATTCGGAGAAGCACTCTGTTTATACAAAGATCGTGTAGTTCATTAGAAACATTGAAAACAGGTTTCAAGTGCTGCGTTTTAAATATGCTAGATTAGATATACAACCGACTTAATATACCTTATATATAAATCTTATTCTGATTACTTTATAGTAATTTGTAATATATTAGCGGCCGCCCGCGGCTTCGTCTGCGAACCCGAAGACTACCCGTTTGTATTATTTTGGCTTTAACATACGTCGTATTAGCACATATTTATGATAATGTAAGATCTAAAGTTAGTTTATTTATCATTATTGAATTATCACTCTTTAATCCTCTCCTTCCTCCTCCATTTCTCGTAGTTATTTTCATCACTGTATTTCCTTGCCATTTCAATGCTGAAGTGTGCCTTTGCGATAAATAAACCGGTAATTTTTTTAGCATTTGTCATTTAATTTTTATTATTTTCAGTTTAAGTATTTAGGAATTTTGATTATAACTTTGGTCTGAGTCACAGAAAATTGAGTAAAGTAGAGGTGTCATGTGACGGCATTTGTTCAGAGACACTGCCCCAAAATATTATTAGCCCCACAGCGAATATAAGTAAAAATATTACGCCTAAGTAAATAGTCGTCTCAGATTTATATCATTTTAGAAAGCGGTTAAGTCGTTCATCCCTTTCACTTACATCTTTGGTATGATTTGAAATAGCATTTTAGAGTCTAGGTTATGAGATCTGTCTTAAGCAGGTAAGCAACATACTGTATACTTGACGGGGCAGCGTAAACGCATACACGTGAACTCTAACCTTCTCTATTTAATTGCTCTGTGGTCTGAGTATGTCTTCAATTGTTACTAAATACCTACATATGAAATCATTTTTGTAATTTATACATAATTTTTCTACTCTTAGGTTTCGCACACTTAAATATTTTTAGGACCTGCGATCTCTCAGATAGTAAAAAGATTTAATATTTGTTATATTTATTCGATATAAAATATAAAAATCGCAATTTAATGGTACTCTAGCAGACATTGTTAAAATTTCGAAAATAAAATGTGACAAAAGGCTTGGGCCAATATTTTTAAAGCTGTTTTTATATCTTTTTTCGAAAATACCAATCAACCTTCCTCTTGAATAAGAAAAACTTAACTCTGTAATTTTCCTAGTTATTTTTTTCTAAAAATTGATAAAAAAATATCTTTGTGACGTCAAATCACAACAACATCTAGACCTCAAACTACGCATTAGGTTGCATTTTGGGTACCAAGCGAAGACATCACATACATATATAACAACCAAGACCCGGTCGGTACCAGTATCAATATTCATCATATAAATACTGACCCGACTGGGATTCGAACCCGGAACCTCCAGCTTCGTAGGCAGGGTCGCTACTCACTAAGCTAAGCGGTGTTTACTATTTACATAAGTCATAATATTTTTATTGATTCATGAGGATTATCTTTTGTTTATTTTTAGCCATTTTTAGCTTTGGTTTTTTACTGCGGAAAGCAGTACAATAAGCTCAACCGCCTAGATGACGTCACAGGGACAATTTCAACGTCAGGTGAATTCTCTTAAATATCTAACAAATTGGTAAAAAGGAAAATATATATTTTAAGAGGTCGTTATAGAACCTTACCAATTTTAATAACCATAAGTGTAACTTTCAAAGTTTGGTTCAATCTCTTTATTTCACGGGGTTTGACACCTCCGCTCCGTAAATGCACCGTCACGTTGGGCGCTCGCGCTCAAGCGGCTCAAGTGTTCATTGTGCGAGTGCAAACTACGGCGCCACCATTGTATTCAGTGTGTGACGCACAGGCCAGAACATTCGTTAGCTATCGTAAAAAAAGCCACAATGCATCAGCCAGCAGCTGCCTTCGCGGACTAATTGATATTTACGTCGCACATTTCATGCGCTCCTAGCACGAAAAGCTTGTTATTTCATTTCCTGTTTTGTGATAAAGCTGAGGATTCCTGCAACAATATTTTCCGTATCACAAGCTACGACGAGCATTAGCGAGGCTAGTACAGTGGCTTTACTCAACTGGAAATTATTTATCTCTTCTCTTCAGGACCCGAGTGGATATTGACAGGATTATCACTAAAGTCACGCCCTTTTTCACATAGTTGTTTTATATCTTCAGTTCAACAGCATTGTGTGTTTTATTTCTAGAGAAATAGCATTTTGAGAAAGAGAAGTATTTTCCTTATAACAATATCGTGCACTAACTATACAATTTAGAATAAAATGCAAAATATCGGATTACTATGCTTGTAATTCATCGCCTGTAAAAATTTGGAACCCATAAATACCTTTATGGGATCCGCTCTATACATATATACATTTGCGTACAATTAGTGCCAAAGACAAAATTTGGTCGATCCGAATATAACGTTGTATAGCGTCTTATTAGCGCCGCAGTAGCTATAATGACAAAGCCCATTGCACCATATGTAAATGATCCAAGTTATTATTACGCGAGTATAACTTGCCTCAAATTGAAACATTTATTATTAAAAAGATCGCCTTGTTGATAATTGTTATTAGAATATGATATTTTCCAAGAAGCGTTTTTAGATAGCATATCTATATTAAAACTTATACATGTAGCGCCATCTTTATATGTAACACAGTTACGTTACAATGTTTTTATTTCAAGAAATACGTAATTTACCGAAATAAAACATGTTACGTGTTTGAAAGCTTATGATTTTCATTAAAAATTGAATAATTAAGGTTTGTTCAAGATAGCTCTAATGATAGCGCTATATGTTGTAAAGGATAATAAATAACGTTAGATAGCGCCATCTATGGTAAAGTATAGCAACTAATTCGATTGAAGTTTATTTCGCTGCGTCTATTAGATGTTTGGTCTCGCAATTTCACAACTTTTTTCTTCTTCTGAGTTTGTCGAACCCCGTTGAATAATAACAAAATCGAATTGAAAGGTACTTTAGCACATTTAATTTTTGATCTTGATTTTCTTAAGAGGCTGTGGTTTTATTTTGTAACAAATAATAGTGTGGGTCAATACGCTAAACCTTGTTCTTTAGATGGTAGCGGGTGTGGGGTGTGAGCGGATATACCACCGCAAACTTGCATTCAGCTGACACAAAGTTTGCTTCGAACTGTAAGCCATTCCGTATCTCACTAGATCAACTCGAGTTAAACAAAACTGCGTCATTAGATGGGCTAGTGAATGACCAAATATTTTGCGTGAACATTTTAGGAAAGTTGGAGTCGTGAATTTTTTGCTTTACTCAATTTGGGCGAAGCAAAGTTAATTATATATTTATGCAACGATTTCATCGTGTCGTCTGCGTTGCGTAAAACATATGAGAATCTCTGGTTTAACGACCTCGCTTTGCCCGACACCGTTTTACCACCAAATAGAATAAAATAGAATCGTTATTTCTCTGTTTATAGATGTGCGTGTGTTCGGGTTATCCGTCCCTAAGATTATGCAAGTTTGAGAGTGAAAATATACAATCACTATGCAAAGTGTCACCAAGTTTTTACGCTGCAAAGGGTGTGGGCTCTTTTAACGCATGCGCGGGCTACAGGCTGCGTCTCGCACCTGTGACCTGACCCGACCTCTGTGAATCGAGATAACATATCCGAATTATTAACGCTTGATCACATACGAACATAATTGCAATATGACATGGTGTAATCATTCAATGTGCATATAATTGATGGCTTTCACATATATTAGTATGACTTAAGTGCGAATTACCTACTTGAGTAGTAGACAACTAACAACTTATGTTAATGTTCATAATTATATTCATTTACATAAGTGTTTAATCTTACCAAATAACTTCCAATTTGAACACTTGTCAAAACCAAGATTAAAATTTTAAAAAGGGTGCATAATCAATATAAGCTTTTTCAATTCAATTTCAATTGCGGATTACTCAAAAACTTGTAAACGTATCTAGTTCAAAATTTTCGTTAAAAGTGATGGCTAAGTTATACTTCTTTTCTAATTATTACTTTTTCTTTATATTTTTGATCACAAAAGGTTGAAAAGTTAGAGGCGAAGCAAATTGTTAACAATTTTAGGAACTCATATCTCGTAAAATATTCACCTAATGAAAAAAGACACTTAAAACCTTTATTGTATTTTCAGAAATCTGCCCATCGATACTCTGCATGATGGATAGGGCGAAAATTTTTCACTTTCATTTTATGGATAACCAATCCCAAATAACGTACAATAACGTTTTTCTTTAAAGAATTGTACAGCGGTTTATAATTATAAGACATTTGCCCGTGAACTTTTATCAGAATCAATGAAAATATGGCGGAGATTATGAACCTGTGACATACAGGGGGGGCAAAGGAATCATAAAAGTTCAGTTTTTTGCTATTCGGCTTTGGAACACTAAAACATAAACACACGCACTCGTATAAATTAAATCTATACGTATATGGCCTTACCATATCAACCCATTACGCCCCATTGCAGGGCATCCGTTTTTAGTCGACTTCTTCAGTTTTTCGGTAGACACTTTTAATTATAGGAATGCATACGACGCGTAACAGAATTAACCCGAAAGCTCTTATGCATCACAGCTCAATAATCAGTTTAAAATAATAAAACTAATAAAATCTTTTTTTTTAACTAAGTGGTTAGGTGACGTCTTACTTATTTAGAGCTTGTAGCCATTGGAACAAAAATCAGCTGGAAGTCAATGGTACATTGGAAAAGTTTATTTTCAATTATACAATTTGTACCCACTTGTGTGACGATTATTAAATTTTAATTATTTGAAAGATGTAATACAATAAAAACACTTCAGTTTATCTTTAGAACTGAAAACCTAAAAATTTTATATGTAGGTATGTTAAATAACTTACACTAGATGAATAAGGCCTCCCCTCGCGTAAAGGTACTTGGAGCTTAATCCACCACGCTGCTCCAGTGCGAGCTGGTGGATTTTAACGACTGCCATGTAACGATAGCAACTATATGGCTTTGGCGACTTTATAAAAATATTACAATGTGTTTGTCCTTGTTCGATCCCAACGCGTTCCTCAAAAGTTACCTATTTATCTGTTCATAAATTAAGAATAACCTATATATAAAAATTAATACGTGATAGTCGAACCTATCGCTCATACGATCTTATCAACTAGGCAATCTAATTTGTCGGAAATACCTACCGGTGCCGGGCGTTACTATAAATGCCATAACAGTTTCCTTGAAATAAGAGTACGTAGCTATAAGTTACGACTCGAACGATAATTCAACTCCGGTGCCTTCGGGTTAGGTTTTAATTAAAAACTGGTTTCTGAATTAAAGATAGGGCTCTGTTATTTAGTGCTGCATATATCTTGAAGAAATTTCGTTTTGTTTCATATACATTCCTAAAGTTTACTACTGGCTTCTAAATGGAGTTTTCACTTGGGAATAACGAATGACTGCGATGCGGCATCACCACAGTTGCACGTGGTCTTCAAATTTTTGTGACAAATCGTCACATAACTCTATCAAATACTATATAAACACAATGCGTAAATACGTTACGTGGAGCTCCGCCGAAAAGTTGGCAATTACTCCCCTTGCGGCTTGAGTTGCTGAAATGCGAGTATGTTTTCCGTTTGGTAACAAGCAGATCATCGTACCTAATAAATCGTTCTCGTTTAACTGGTTATATTTATTAGTTTTAGACAAAAAAAATCGATCAACAACAAGTACGTTCATTGAAATAATTATAAACAGCAAAGTGTTATAAAATCACGTTTGGGATGCCGAAAAACTTTAGTAAGTGTAAAATTGCCTATAAGAAAGAATGTTGTATTTTAAAAATAAAAATAGTTACGCACAATACTGCCTTATTTTATTTCCCACCTGCAGTCATCATCTGTGTATTTTATAAAACTAAAATAAAAACAACAAAATTGAATCTGATATATTTGTATATATGATGGAAACCAAACTGTGTATAAATAAATTACGCTTTGCAAAGTATAAACTCAACCCTCACACACAGAGATGGCGCTGCTAAATTTGCTGCTAATAAAACGTTTGGAAAACGTCAAGATTTGCATGTTTTAACTTGTAGTGTTTATATAGCGTTTGACTCCATAGTCTCAACTTTGCTTTTGTTTGAAAGGAATTTGGCTTATTATGGCTATGCTATGTAAGCTATGGCAACAACCGATCTATACGTAATCATAATAATAATTCCTGGGACATATCATCTAGTCCCAAATTAAGCAAAGCTTGTATTATGGTTACCAGACAATTGATATACATACTTAAATATATGTATAATAAGTAATGTATCAGTGTGTTTTATTATTCATACATAGAAGCATAAAAAATATTTTCTAATACTTATTCATCTAGTGTAACTTATTTAATATTACACATTAAATTTTTTGGTTTTCAGTTGTAAAGAAAATTTCAACTATTTTCATTGTGTTACATCTTGCATATAATTAATTAATAATCGTCGCACAAGTTGGTATAATTGTATAATTGAAAACTAACCTATCCAATGCACCATTGACTTCCAGCTGATTTCTGTTCCAATTGCTACAAGCTCGAATGTTTTTCAAAATAAATAAGGAGTAACCTAAACACTTAGTGCGAAAGCGCTAAGTTTCCAAAAAAAAAAATATATTTTTTTTATTTTAAACTGATTATTGAGCTGTGATGCATAATAATTTTCGGGTTATTTTTGTTACAGGTCGTATACATTCCTATCATTAAAAGTGTCTAAAACTGAAAAAATGAAACCCCAATAGAAATCTGATCTACCATGTTAGTGTTCCTTTAAAAATAGATAAAAAAGCAAAGAGCGCCAATATTATAAAAAGTAAAAAAGTTTCAAAAAAGATTATAAAAGCTGCGAGAGATTGTTTTTTTTATTCTGTAATACGGTCGGGTCGGAGCGAGCGCTTCGCACGGACACACAGATCGGCTGACACAAAGCCTGGCACACAAAACTAATTCACTGGTAGACTTCCTATCAAGTTAGGCCGTCAACTGCAATTGCCACGGTCACGTTACGTCCAATTTGCTTGTCATACTTAATTTCGTTAGTCGAGTGGCAAATTTTTTTTTCATAATGTTAAACTTTTTATTGTACACGAGCTGCGATTTTGGAATAATTGGAAAATTATTTTAAGGTGGGACGATGCCGTCTAGTACGGCTATTTAATAATAGATAGAGCCACCATATAAAGAAATGATTTTTATTTTTCATAATCCCATTTCTAGGTTTCAGTTGAACAAACATAACATGCGACTATAAAAAGTATTTCTCTTTAAAGTTTTAAACTGACATTATTGATTGTTTCAATAGTTTAAAAGCGTTTGTACGAAAACCTAAAATTAGTGGAAAATAAGGTTCTTCCGGCTGATGTCTATTATGGTATTTTAAATAGTTTCGAAGCATTTATCGAAAAACCTTATTTTCCACTAACTTTAGGTTTTTGTACAAATGGTTTGACGCTGTTAAAACAATCAATAATGCCAATTAAGAATTTTAAAGAGATATATTTTTTATAGCGTATGTTATGTTTTATCAACTGAAACCTTGAAATGCGATTATGGAAAAATGAAAATCATTTCTTTATATGGTAGCTCCATCTATTAATAAATAGGCAGGGTTGTCCCGTGGTTTCAGCATGAACTTGAAATTAATATTAAATATTTTTGTACACGTACATCATCGTTACTTTTTAAGACCCTAAATCTGACTTGATGAAATATAGTCGTTTTAATTACATTACCAGGCTATTCAAGATGACCATAGTTCTACCCTTTCAACTTTGTTCCAATGTATGAATCATGAAGCATTAATAATATGAAACTGAAATAAGTCGATGGTTTCTTGGAGAGGTAAAAAAAATAAAGCTTTTAAGTCCACACAATCAAGAAATACGGCTATTCATTCCGCATAATTTGATACTGGTAAGTAAATCAAAACCTATAGACCACTTCATGGTGACCTAGAATTATGAAATTTGGCAAGAAGCAAGGTCTCACAGCACAAGTACTTAAGGAAAAAATCCAGAAATTGTTAATTTGTAGTAAATATCGAATAGCATTTTTTTATAGTTCATAAATTGATAAATTCGCTTACGTGTCATCTAGCGGTGAGTAGCGATAAATACGTTCTATAAAATTACGGAACCATCAGGGTTTGAACCGGACTCACACTAAGTCTTTTTGTTTAAAAGTATTGTTTCGTTTTTCAATAAATTAGAAAATTTGATACACACTTATTTGTAGTACACCAACAGTATTGTCTATAATATATACTTAAGACGTAAAGGTATTAAGATAGCGAAGAGTTCATGCTTATACATTATGCTTAAGTACTTGTGTTGGCAAGTTACCTAGTTGGCATATTGATTAAAGAAATTAAGATAATTTTCAAAAAATAAAATAAAAACCGACTTCAAAAACATAAACTAAGAAGTTAAAAATAAAATTTTCACTTTATAAAAAGGAGCGTTAACAGGCGGCATATAGTTAATGAAGTCCGTGCCTACTCACTCAGACACTTTAATGGTGTTCTATATTCGATATAGTTATAAATATATAATTTTTGTAATTGTTATTACCTGGTAAGTACCCATTTAAAGTGTCTTAGTTGGCACCGACTTCATTAACTATATGCCGCCTGTTAATGCTTCTTTTTTTAAAGTGAAAATTTTATTTTTAAATTTTTTGTTTATGTTTTTGAAGTCAGTTTTTATTTCTTTTTGAAAATTATTTTATTTTTCAATTTTTAGTTGAGTATAGTTTAGTTGAACGCATCTGTAACTTATTTGTATTTAGTATGGGGCTTCTAAACGCGCTACTCAAATGACACAGTGCCGCGATTACGCAACCTAAATTCAGTGTCAAATTGACGCATCAGCATGCCTAGTAGGTAGTGGTATTCCTATGTTAACCTTCAATCTTAATTAAGTATTATTTTTGTGCGAACTGAACATTTTGGCATATTGAACCGTATGAAGTAAGCCCAACAAAACGTAACTGCTGTAAATCGTTAAGGAATTCCCTCGACTGTTTATGGTCTTCATCATCAGACCTGTAATGGTTTATACTTATAACCCATATGGGTGCAAAGTTCTCATTAATAGAAATGAATTAAGTCCAAACACCAGGTAAGGTAATTGCCATTTACATCGTTGAGGAGTTCCCTCGATTGTGTATGGTCTCCATCATCAGATCTTTAATGGCACTTATAATCCGTATGGGTGCAAATATCTAATCAATAGAAATGAACCAAGTCCAAAGACCAGGTAAGGTAATTGCTGTAAATCGTTGTGGAGTTCCCTCAATTGTGTATGGTCTCCATCATCAGATCTGCCATGGCACTTATAATCCATATGGGTGCAAACATCTCATCAATAGAAATGAATCAAGTCCAAACACCAGGTAAATGCTATAAATCGTTGAGGAGTTCCCTCAATTGTGTATGGTCTCCATCATCAGATCTGTAATGGCACTTATAATCCATATGGGCGCAAATATCTCATCAATAGAAATGAATCAAGTCCAAACACCAGGTAATTGCTGTAAATCGTTGAGGAGTTCCCTCGACTGTCTTTCAGCTCCATCATCAGATCGCCTTCCGACCTTCATTAAATAGTACTAGTAGTAGTACTTTATAAAAATATTTAAAATACGATTTTCGAAGGTTTCCCTCGATTTCCCTGGGATGCCATCATCAGATCCTGGTTTCATTATCATGGTACCACTCCTGAGATATCTCCTTTCCACCAAAAAAAAATCATCCAATTCGGTTCATAAACAACGAAGTTATCCCTGAACACACATTAAAAAAAATATATATATATACGGTCGAATTGAGAAACCTCCATCTTTTTTGAAGTCGTTTAAAAATAGCAGTTTGTTTTTTTATTTTTTGATTATCTTAGATACTATATATTATTTCTTTATTAGAATTTTGTCATTTAATTATTTATTTTTCGTTGTCTAGCACCCTATTGTAAAATGATGACATATAATTATTTTTATGTATTTATACAGCATCAGGTAGACGCACCGCCAGCAAGACTGTCAGTATAACATAGCTGTTTAGAGACTTTAAAAGATGTGCTCTTTTAACACGTTGCTATAGGTTTCACTGAACTAAAGATATTTTTAGGTAAAAATGAAGGAAAAACGAAATCCTTCTTTATAACTTTTAATTGACAAATATTTTATGTTCTGTAAATGAATACTTAAACATGAAAATCAATTAACTACAGTTATTATTATTATTAAAGTTATAATCACTTTATAATATAAATAAACAAAAATAATTATTCCTAATAAAAAAGTCCACCTCGCGCATTTCCTGTCCAAAAGTGCTCTTCATGCTGGTGGCGTTACCGCGCTCTGTATGGCCAGCAAAATACGCTGCTCAAGAACGAAGCCGGAGCGCGGGTCCATCCATATCCTTCTCTTGTAGACGGTGGACTATTTGACTGACAAAGCTCTTCACCTCCGAATACCAAGATCCCGGCGCGTCGTCTCCATAGCGACCGGCACGAAGTGAAGCCATTCCCAAGTGGCGCATTTAGCGTGTTTGCTCCCTGCGGCTTCCTCAGCCGCTGAGCCGAATGACCGTTGAGTGCCTCCAAGATATGAGGCCGCAAATGTGCAAATGCAAGTCACATCCCAAAGAAGGCACTGTCCCTTTTAACATGGGATCAGTGGAAGACCATCCGACCGCTTTTCATCCGTACGACATATCCAAGTGGCTCCAGAAACGACCGGTCGCCGGATATGTCATTTATTGCTTGACTTTATATTAATAATAATAATATCTGAGACATTTTACACAGGGTCATCTAGTCCCAAATTAATCATAGAGCCCGTACTATGGGAACTAGACGACTGATAAACGTACTTAAAATATCTTTCATAATATATACATAACAAATAGATATGTTCGCATACATTCATTCGTCCCTGGCGTGAATCGAACCTGCGACTTTTGGGTCTGCAGCTGGGCGCCTCCGAGCACTCGACCGACCCCGGTCAGTCGATATTGACTCTGATATTGTTATTACAAACTGTGGTTTTACTTACAATGTCCTGTGCTAAACCCCAAGTTCGTTACAAAAAAATTCGTTAAAGTGAACACATAATGTTTCATTATTTATACTTTAAACGATATTTAGTAACTGTTAATAACAAACGTAAGCAATGCGATTCGTGTTAGAAAATTGCGAAGCCACGATATTGTCTAATTTAATAAGAAAGTGGTACTTGCAATTTCAAAGGAAATTTTTCCGTCCCTTCCGGAGTTTTCAAGAGGCCCTTCCGCGAATTATAACTGCGACGACGGTTCGTTTTGTCTCTACCTTTATTGGACGTGTATAAAAATTCTAAATACAATTACTTCAATACTAGATTTTAAACTATAACACAATAATGATCAGTTTATTACTGACTGTAAACGATCTACGATATATGTGTAGGTACTTTGGGCTAGGTAAAGCTAAAGCCATGGATGTTCATAGAGATACCGCTTATGACCACAAAAATGTGAGCAAAAAAAAAAATTACCTCAGTTGTTGTTTCAAAATATTCGACATAAAGTAGAATTTAGTCTAATCCACACGTGAAATTCGTTTCCAGTACGAATTCCACTCGTAATGATAAAAATGTAATACTATTAAAATTACATACAAAAGTGCATCCGATGTCATTATTTAGAGACGGAAGTGTTTCACAAGCAGCAGCAAGCAGTCTGGCCGCTCACTTTAAATCGATTCGTTCCGGTTGCAGCTGCAGACTGTACCTTCACTTGTCATCAAAGTTTCCCGCGAATTTACGTATGTAGGTATGTAATATCAGAAGAACATAAAACTTTTTTGTAATGATATAAAATGGTAATAAACATAGGTAAATTAAAATTTTTAAAACCTGTGTTTGTTACGCAGTATTCATACAGAAATTAAATTATTTAAATTATAGTGACAAAATTTATATAATTGAAAATTCGTCCCCTCCATTTTCTCTCGATTTATTGTTACATTTCTTCCTAGGTCTAGTTTTTATTCCTGATTTCTTGTGGTATATATTATTTTGTCCATTACTTATTACGTTTTGAAAAGCTATTTATATTGACTGAATGATATCGTTTCTAAGATTTTTTGTTCTCCTGTTACTCATTTTCTATTCCCCCCTATTTGTTCTCTTCTTAATTTCTCTATCCTTACTACACTACTTCCTTTTCTCCATTTACCTCTGGTAGATTTCTTACTTCCTTTTCTCTCTTCCACCCTCATATACATCTAAGTTTGATTTCCTACCCTCTTCTGGCAATCAATTTTTTTGTATTTCTCTTCTAAGTTCTCTCAGATCTAAAGAGTAGCCTTGCCATCATTTTCTGACATCCTCGTTCCCCCCTTTTCTCAGATATATTGGTCTCCGGTTAGCCCGTAAATCTTTATTTGTTTTATTATATCTTGTCTCCATTATCCTACCATATTCCTTATGTCTTTACTTCTGTCTTCTTAATATACCTATCACAAAATTAAAGACATGTTGACTGTACATTTCTAAAATAAAAACTCCGGATTTTTTTTTTATTTGTCTGAGAAGATTTAAATAAAGCATTTGCTAATCCGACATGTTTAGATAGAGAATTTGGACTCTATTACCACACTATTTTCTTTCCAAGTTTATATTACTAAAATATAACGTTAAACAAAAACGTTCCATATATATACGATTCGATATTGAATATAGAGTGCTCTCGATAGTACCTCCTGTTTCCCTCAGAGACCCCTCGCTGATTAATTGCTGCATCATTCAAGGTCCACTGACCACCTACTGTCAATCCCAATCTTTTTATAGGATTACTTCATATATTTTGACGATAATGTGAAAGTAAGCCTACACGGGTACCTGAATTTAATTTTAATAATAGTAGGAAATTCACATTTATTATAGGACTTAAGACTATGTTCCCGTACCCAGTTATATTTTTTAAATTATGCTGTACAGTAGCCTCAGAAAAATAACAAGCATCGTGGCCAAAAATTATTCACAATATCTCTATTTTAAATAAATTAAGCTACACGAATATCGAGTGTATATGTTATAGACAATGTGTATAATCCGGCATTGTATAGAATGCCTAGGCATTATATACATTGCCTAAAACGTTCCGGCAATGTATATAATACAATTCATTTCATACATTGCCTAGGTATTGTATAAAATGCCCGAAGCGCATCAGGCAATGTGTATAATGAACGACCACGGGAAGGAGACGCGTGTGCGGCGTGCAGGACTACCCCATTAGCAAGTTGCAACGATTTTTATTATTATTTACATATTACATAACAAAATTATTATCATTTATTAGATTACAAAAGATTTTTAATTTATATTATTCAGAGTAATGTTTGTGTTAAACTAAAGTTTAATAATGTTGATTTTGAATGGTATAATCAAACTTTACCTAGGTATTTTTTGAATATGTTATTGCTTTGATAGCGTAGCGTATAGGTTTTGTGTCGATTACTGCACATGTGAAGATACTTAGAAAATAATTGTTTTTGTTATTAAGTACCTACAAGTAGGTAGTAACTAGATTGCAATTTTAATATTACCTTATTTTAGTTTATTCAAAGATGTTACCTAAGATTTTATTTCCTTTCAAATTATAATTATGTTACCTACATTTTATAAAAAGTATAATACAAGCTTATTTTAAATGAAAACTGTTGGTTTTTTTCGGATCATGATCAAATTTCCATAATTAAGTGGTAAGGAATGAACAGGGCAACTTTCTGCAGCAATTTTTTGGTACGTTGTAAATGTAAACGTTTATCCGAAGGGAACTGCTATGTGAGAAACGCTCTCGACGCAAAAAGTCGTAGGTACCTACTTAGGCATACCGACCAATAGAACACATGTTTTATCAGCGCTGTCGGCTGGTGGAAGTTGAAATTAGGATTAGCTCTCAAAAGGTCAGTATCTATCTAACTAAATCATAGAGAAGAAAAATCGATTACATACATTACCTATGCCTCAACCGGTATTCTATACAATGCCTAGGTATTCTATACATTTCCTAGGTAAAGTGTAAAATAGTTTAAACATTGAACATCATTTCATACATTGCCTGAACGACCCCGGCATTCTATACATTTCCTAGATATTGTATAGAATGCCTGCATTATACACATGCCTATAACACATACATGCTCATGTGATACATGTATTTTGCGTCACACGTCGTGCAAGAAATAATTATTTGGTTTGGGTATTATAGTGAACGATTTTAATGTTTTTTTTTAGTACATATTTTAATTTCGACTATAACCTTAAGAACATGTTGCATCTTTTTTATTTTATATGTGCACCCACTCTGTAATCGACGGAGAATCTGAATTCATCCAAAATGTACAATTGTCAAGAAGGCGTCCTAAGTAATTGTAATCAATTTTCCATTGTTACATGATTAAAAATATGTTGCAATCACAGATACATCACCACATACTCGTATAGATCAGTCGTCATTCTGGCAGAACCAAAATTCATTAAAAAAAAAACAAAGAATTACTATGTACTACTAGATTACTAGAACTATGGAGTTCTGTGACTCTATGTTAATAATATAAAAACAATATAAAGTAGAAGTTTTCAAGGCGGACGATTATCTGAAACCTATGTGGTCGTTTCACCCCTCTCTGCCAGACGCCGAGTAAAATTCATGCGAGCGGCCAAATTAGCCACTCTCGGGGGAAAATGCCGTTTCAAATTTCCCAGAACCCTGAATTTAGGATTCGTTTACCTCCCAAGGCGCGTCGTTTGTGAATATTTTTACTTACCAACTAAGCTCTTACATCACTGTGTTTTTATTAAATGTCCTACAAAATTCATTTGTTGATTTAGATAACTAAAAAGAAAAAAATTATTATCTGAGAAGAGAAAAAGCTACAGCTAGAGCTATATTTGTAATATTCTGTAGTATATTTTTATTTTGTATAATAATAATAAAAATTATTTGGTTAAACAACGTTCAATGCCCATGCATTGTTTTTTTTTGTACGATACCTACATAAGCAGATATTAAAATATACTATCATATAAATATAACTTGAATGGTATAAGGTATTGCAGGCTGGTACAAACAAAAAATACACAACACATTTGTTGTAAAAAAAAATATTTTGACGTAAAGACCACCACCAAACAGATTTTGGTTATCGGTTAACTCAGCGTATTTTAAACTTTTTAGTTTTATCATTAATTATTTTATGTCAAAATAGTAGCATAAAAATGTTAGGTATTATATTTTAGGAATGTGCTATTTACTAGTTTTCATTTGAGACCAATATTGTAACAAAAAAAAGTTTATTTCTCTTTTTGATTCCTTATGAAATATGATTTGTCGCTCCGACATTTAAGACGAATCTAACGATACCTCATTTTCTTCAAATCCTTGAAACAGATTAGGCTATATGGCGAGCCACAGAAATATCTAGGATACATACATACACTCGATAGACATTATCCTCCGCAGTCAGGTAAAAATATACTATCACTATTTTTGTTGATGACCGCTTGGCCGAGTGGTTCGAGACCCTAACTGCAGAGCCAATGGTCGCGGGTTCGATTCCCGCCCGGGACAAATATTTGTATGTATGAACATGTCTATTTGTTCCGTTTCTGGGTGTGAAATAACTAAATACGTATATATTATACAAAAAGGATATTGACGTATGTATACCAGTAGTCTGGTAACCATAATACAAGCTTTGCTTAGTTTGGGATTAGATGGTGCTGTGTGGGATGTCCCAAGCATTGTTTATTATATTTGTATTTATTCATACAATGATTAATTCTTTTTATACTACACCTGATCGGAGTTAAAGAAAGAAAGAAGAAGGCGGAACGTCTTCTTTATTCCCGTGACGGAACGGAAAATGAATCAATATTGTGACATTTTATACTGTGAAGTGCATAAAAGTACGAATTGACTAGACGTCCTCGTCGGCGTTTACAGTCTAACCACTCATACTCTAGCTAGCTAGCTGGTTCAAGATAGCGAGTTTTAGTACGTAAGGTCCGCCGTTTTTCACCTCCGAGAAATCCCCGCGCGCCACATTTGTACCCCGCAAAATTGCGTAATGTCATTCTTCTTCTTCTTAGTTCGATACTGTGAACATTTATGAATCTATTATAACCAAACGCTGTCAACTTAATTTACTCTTTAGTGAAGTGGAAGCATCTGACAAGAATTCGAAAATTGGAGAAAAACAGATATGCAGGTCGATCATGAACGAGAGGCAGGGGAATATTATAGTTAAGATTTTGTCTGTGAGTTAAAAGAAGTATTCCGCTGTCACAAACTGTAAAATTATTAATTAATACAATAATAATTAAAACTTGTTGTTTTTCAGGTATCCCACTCGATTTAAGTACGATTGGTAAGATTTAGAAACCAATATTATTCTTTAAATACTTACATTGATTGTTACAAAACATACCATATACAAAATACCACTCATTTTTATAACAATGAAATGTTCATGTGCCAAAAAAATCTTTCGAAAACCAAAATTTTTAAATATTTACACTTTAAAATCTATAATATAATTTTAAATCGAAATACCACTTATTCACTCACTCACAATCAACGTCGAGCCGTAACCGCTAAAACAAACACAAGAGGGCATTACGTACGTTTTGTGACGTAAGCATCCGCTAAGAAAGGAATTTTCGAAATTCTATCCCTAAGGGGGTGAAATTGGAATGAAATTTGTATGTAAATCTATATATGAAGTTAAATGCATAAAAATTGGTATTCGGCCTTTGGTTTAGGAATTAAATATGTCCTGTTTCAAAAAATTTCAAAATTTTACGCTTAAAAAGGTAAGGGAAAAGGGAAACCCGTCATTCGCAAAGTTAAGACCATGAAAATTGGTATTTTGATTTGTAGTTGGGAATTGAGAAAGATTTGTCTTAGTGATTACAGAAAATTACACTCTTATGGGGTAAAATAATAAAAATTGGTATTTAACTTTTTGGATGGAAATTAAATATGACATGTTTCACTGTTTTTTATTTATTTCTTTATTTAATTATGTGTTTTTGTAAAATTGTAAAATAAATCTTACCTAACACAAGTGTAATCTATGCCAGCGAAGCCCCGAGCGGTCACTAGTGATAAGTAAAACACATTTACCCAGTAGCGGCACGCGGGTGTATGCCATCAATTTTTTATCAGCAGTTGTGTGCAGTCTGCCTGCCCACTACTGCCCGTCCAAGACCCCCTATGACTCGTTCTTTACTTATTATTTTGCAATTTAATTGCCCAACTGATAATTCTACTCTGCAATCTCATTAGCATTTTGTCTTTGATATCCTACGAGTTGTTTGATATGATAAACATTAGTGGGTTTATAGCATATTGGTTTTACATCACATGCAGTATAACAAATTTATTTATTTATTTATAGATATTAAATATAGATAGAATCTATGAAGTTCATTCTAAATAATTATTGTAGCTATAACACATGGCTGGGTTTATTGCATGTTTTCAAAACGCATCTTGCCGAGCATATTATTGTCTGATTGTCCGTAATAATATTTTGATTCAAATATTCATAGACACTTTACCGTAGCTTTATATCGACTTCAATGTATAAATAAATCATGTATCCCGATAGGCACGCCCGCTTCGCTCAGCGACTCTAGTGAGCGTGTCTTGCGCGCGCGCACGTTTCACACACGATTCCGTGATTCCGCTCCTCTGCCCCGCTCCCCACCCTCAGAAACCCAACAGTGACATTTGCATAACTCGTCCGTAATAACTGTTCCCTATCAACATTTTAAACTCCGCTATGTGCTTTTGAACGTCATGGACAAAATATAATTAAGACTACGCGCGCTTGTGTTGATCCCCCACTAATCGATACCCGTTTACGTCACGTTCCCCGCTATCACAGTAAAACGTATATCATAGTAAAATATCTACGAGCAATACTGTGTTCGGCTGAATTCAGTCCAAAACTTATAGAGCTTACCGGAATCAACAAAAAGATTCAAGTGCGCAGATGGCGCAAACTAACGGTCACCAAGAAAAACATGTCAAAAGTACATTTTTTGTCGCTTATCTTATTCCTTTTATAGTAACCAATAAAAACTTTAATACAGAATTACAATGTGAAAGTATTTTTATTTAATTAATTTTACTTTCAAACTAAATAAAATACCACGAGTCTGTCTCACGAATTGCAAAATAGGACAAACACTACTCGTGAAACATTTGATAAGGTAAATTATTGACTATTCTTTAAATTGAAATGTTAGTGGAATTTAAAGCTATGTAGGTAATAAATATTTTTTAAATTGGCGATTGGCGATAGATTAGTTGTCTCGGATTAGTATTAGATATCTTAACAGTACTAGGAGACCGAGCATTTGGGTAGTCCGTGTTTGAAGCTTTTTTCTCGGTAAGTAACCGTTATTTTGAGTCCGCATCTGCGTACTTGACACTTTTGTTTAGTTCGTTAAGCTGCACCCGTTAGTTTAGTTTGGACTACGTCCAGCAGAACGCATGTATATCATTTATATAGAAACGACCAAAGTTTACGTCGCAAATTTAGACATGTTTCGTCATGAACAGACCAGACGACAATAGCTACGATGCTGTGTGCGTGCGCCGGCGACGCTCGTTCTTTTCACAATTTTTTTTTGACAAAATGCTTGTAGACCTTTATTTATACTGTGCCGCTATATACCCTCAGCAGGTCAATATATGATCTAACTATAGGTTTTTGCTAACTGTTTAATTACTTCATTACAGTTATTATGTTTTCGTTATTTTATCAACTTTCTTGTTAGTAATTAGTGACGCTACCTGTCTTGAGCGCCAACGTAGAACGGTCGGGTAGTGTATTGATATTTTATCATCGTATTTCATCAACTTTCCTGGTAGTGTGCTCTAATTATTGTGGTCAGCTGTCTCGCTAAGGTAGAGCGAACGGGTGTAGTCGGGTGTATTGAATAAATATCACAACAGTTTTTTGAGTTGCAATACCAGTCTAATAATAATGTCTAATAATCTATTTTCTTTGTCTAATGATACATGATTACGTATTTACAATGAAATTCGTATTGCTTAAGTTATTACACTACGTTCAGTCGAACACGTGGTATACTAATGGGGTGTTCGGCTGAACGCAATTTAACTTAAAACATGTTTTTCTGGGTAACCGTTAATTTGCGTTATCTGCTCACTTTAAACTTTTTGTTTAGTTTAGTAACCTCTACATTTTCTATAAGTTTAAACTACGTTTAGTCGAACACCCGGTATAAGTTCCTTTACTGGTAGTTTGGTAGTAAATTTGATCGTAAGTTCAATTAATTATTTTAGTCACTAATGGAAAGTAGTTTATGCAAATATTTATACGTCTTTAGTTTTCTAAGAACCTTACCGTCATAATTTCATTCAAAGGAGCCGATCGCGTGACGTAATACGAATGACGCATCGCAAATGTTTGTTTACATGTATAATGAATTACTTATACGACATGATTGCAAAATAATTATAATTATTGCCGACTTTTACAGACACTATTGTATGGGAGTTTGAACAACCAACCTTAAAAAGAACACATCCGTTCGACTGAATATAAAATAATAATGGCAGATAGGTAGATACTAATAGCAAAATTTTTAGAACTCACCAATTATTTTTTTTCTGTGTGGGCAAATCAGGCGGTCAAAACAAAAACGCGATTTCGATTAAAACGGTGAACACTTAGTTCATAAGGTACCTACCCGAACAACTAAATTTAATCATCATCATCATCAGCCCGTGTCTCTTCACTGCAGGATATAGGCCTCTCCCAAGGCTCGCCACCACACACGGTCCTCCGCCTTTCGCATCCAACTACCCCCGGTATGGTGCTTCAGGTCATCTGTCCACCTGGCCGGGGGGCGTCCAACGCTTCGCTTTCCGGTACGTGGCCTCCATTCGAGAACTCGTCTACCCCATCGGTTATCCGTTCTACGGCAAATATGACCGGCCCATTGCCACTTCAGCTTGCTGATCGCTTCGGCTATGTCGATAACTTTAGTTCTTTGACGGATTTCAGTGTTTCTGATTTTATCCATCAAAGAAACACCGAGCATAGCCCGCTCCCTAGCACGCTGAGCGACTTTGAATTTATGGATCAGTCCTGCCGTGAGAGTCCACGTTTCGGCACCGTACGTCATTGCAGGTAGGACGCATTGGTTGAAGACCTTGGTCTTCAGACATTGTGGTAGTGGCGACGAGAACAGATGACGAAGCTTCCCGAAAGCAGCCCAGCCCAGATGAATTCTTCGGTCGGCCTCTTTGTTGACGTTGTGTTTGCCTAACTGGACAGTCTGTCCTAAATAGACATAGTCTTGCACAACTTCTAGAGTCGCACCCTCTACGGTTACCGGTCTCGGGAGAATATGTTCGTTGAACATGACTTTCGTCTTGTCCAAGTTCATCCCGAGCCCCACCCGCCGAGAGGCGACATTGAGGCCGTTAACCATTCCGCTGAGCTCCTCCAGCGACTCTGCCATGATGACTATGTCGTCAGCAAAACGGAGGTGAGAGATGTATTCGCCGTTGACATTAATGCCACAATATTTCCAGTCCAGCGTCTTGAAAACATCTTCCAAAGCGTTGGTGAACAGTTTCGGGGATATAACATCCCCCTGTCGTACTCCTCTTCGCAATTGGATAGGTTCCGTTCGCCGGTCCTGGATCTGGACAGTCATTGTCGCGGCTTTGTATAGACACCTCAACTCCTCAATGTAACGACAGTCAATTCGGCACTAAATTTAATAGTAGGTAGGTATTTCACAAACTTAAAAAATATTTCCCTGCAAAAAATCTGAGTCACAGCGTTTTGAATCACCTGCTTGTATTAAGAGAACAATGCCTACCTAAGTGTCGTTCGCGCATTGCATTCGAGTTACGCATTAGTTATCAGATGCATTCCTTCTGTTGTACTGTACTGTACTGTAGTAGACTCTGGCAAATCTCTCAATGTATTTATTTAAGTATATTATTGCATGTATAATAGCATTTCGTATTGGAGTATTCACATACTTTATATGATATTGCTTTGTATTTTTTCGATCATTTCGATTGATTTTAATGAAGACCTTCTGAACTTTTTTGCAAACTTTGAAGCTGAAATACTTGATCTAGGTAATCAACCATGTCGAGTAGATCTGTCTGTAGAATGAATACATATTTTGTTTTTGAATTATTATAAAGCAAATATAAACATTAAATGTTCCACACACAGACACATAAAGGCAGATTAGATATATATAAACTTAGCCGCTAATAAATAATATGTTCCACGGTGTCCGTTGTAGGCTATAATAGTAGTTTTGTCACAAACACTCATGAAATTATTGTGTGCTGTGATCGAATGTTATCGGAAACTCAGTATGAAGAATACTATAGCATTTATGATTCGCTTATGTTATCCTAATACCCACTATTTTATCTTTTATATTTACTGATCTATAGTAGTTACCTAGTTAGCCTTAAAGTTGACATCTTGGCAGTCTTCTCCACTCACGCGTTGGTATATTATGTGTAACCGTAATTACCCTTTTAAAATATCTATGCTCCGGCTGTAAATTCGGTCAATGAACGTAATAAAACATAATAGTAACACATGAAACATCCCACACAGCGCCATGTAGTCCCAAAGTAAGCAAGTTTTATGCTTGTGTTATGGGTTCAACCCTGCAAAATCCCCGCGCGATGGTCTTCACCCCCGCAAAATTGCGTTTGACATTTTCGATATTGTGAAGTGACATTTACGACTATTAAAACCAAACGCTGCTGTCAAATTTATTTACTCTGTGTTTTCAGTACATTTACTATTAATACGGTCCTTATGACATCGAAACTTGGATCGTAATATATTTTACAGACTAGGCCCTTTTCTTTACATCAATTACAATTTTTCATTAGCCCAATGGCATAGATACACAATTGAACCTTTTTCATAGAACCCGAGCAAAAAGTTTTCATTTTAAACAGGAGATGAATAATTTTGGTAAAAAAAACCTAAATAAATGTACCCGATTATTATAAATTATTGTTATTTTATAATTTGCTTTAAGTCTTAACTTTAATAAATCTCTTATCTGCTAAACGTCATTCTTGTTTTATTTTATGGTAATCGCAAATGTATTGTAAAACGTCGTATGATGCTCGTACTCAGTAAGCTGGCTATTATAGTCGTCGGTTTATAAGCACTTGGCTTCGCCTCGTGCCTATAAACACTTAGACTATAATATGTAGCTTTCAGTACTTGCATCGTACTGTACTATTAAGACGTACAACGATTTAATTTATTGTAACAAGTTTTTTTCCCACCAGCCCATTACGCCCCACTGCAGCGGTTCGGGCCTCCCCCCAGGATGAGGGGGCTTGGAGCTTAATACACCACGCTCCTCTAGTGAGGGTTATGATAGTTATGTACTTAAGTAGGAAAAAAAAATATTGGTACACACGCCTCAATGGTCCAACACCTCGATTATAATATGCAGCTTACCGCAAGTACGGTATAATGTACTATTATAGTACTTTTCTTCGAAATTATCTTGGTTGCATTGCATACATACATACTACTTTATACTACACCTATGAGAAAAATAAAACAAATGAAATGGTTATTATTAATTTTATTACTTGTGCTCATACGTCATTATGTACGATGAAGTTTAGTTGCGATGATGGAGGTACCTACGTTTTTTTAGTGGCACTTGAAACTTGAACGAAATACGACCAAGTGTGGTGATATAAACAAAAAATGGGTCGTTCAGACTCCAATGTTTCTATTACGGTAGGCAAGCCACAGCTTTTTGACGAACTTACACAAAGAGAATGAATATAAGTGTGGGGATATTTGTATGATCTCGATCCGAAAACACTACATTATATGCTTTTCTGTTTTCTATCTACTTTTTAATGTGTCACCAATAAGAAAAACTAAAAAAAAATCTTAATTTTTAAGGTTTCGAAAAAAAATTATATTTTTTTTCTCTTACTTTCAACTAGCGAAAACATCATCGGTCGCATCGCATTAGGACAAGAGAAACTTTTTCAAGGACAAACTATCTGCCGGAACCCGAAACAAAAGAACACATTTGCTAGTAAAAAAAAAAAACGAACCCAAACCCAAAACTCCTTTATGCCTGAGTTGAAAACATAGTGTAACGTTTGGATATTAATAAAATAATATAATGAAAATAAAAAATAAATGGAAACGTACATTAGAAAACATATTGGGGACTCATGAGGGAGGGGTGAACAAATACTAATTGCAGCTTCAGGGATTATGCTCCGGCAAGATACGGGATACTACAACCGAGAACTACGAATAGGAAACACGGGCGCGAAGCAGAACTGAAATGAAAAAGGCTGGCGACGAATCATAGAAACTCCCAGAAAAGACACAGAAAGCACTGCATCAAATGAATAAAACGAATAACGAGTTAAAAACACAATGCCCACAATAATAAACAACTTATGGTCCCCATTGTTATTTATTAACACACTATTACCTCTCTTGCCTCCATTTTCTGGCTATAGGTTGCACGAATACCAGCTGGCTCTCTTTCCCGTCATTCCCAACGCAGACTATAACCTACCCTCCATCTTATATCTACGTTCCCTTTGGTGTATCGGGACTTGTCCCTTTCTGACATTGCGTCTGGCTGAAGGTCGAACGAATTGATTGATTGATTTAAAGCTATGATTTAAAGTAAGTGGCCAATACCGTTTTGTGTCTTCATATAAGATTCGTATTTTAATATTAGAAATGACAGCGGGAGTAATGGATTCTCATACAAATTTCTCTCTCTACTAGAGGTCTAGTAATAAATTTTCATACATTTTTCTCTCCCACGAAAATAAAAAAAGACTTTTCGCCTTCTTCTTTAAGCAGTATTAGAGCGCTTTTCGATCAGGTGTAGTATAAAAATAATTAATGTATCCAGTTCTAATTTCTATATTATATAGTTTTATTTGCGATATTATTATATGTATTAATTTTCGTGACCACTTAAGAAACCCTAATTTCATTCGTGTTCCTTCACGCCCTTAATCGAGAGACTGAGGTGTAGTGTGGAGTTGAAATGGTACCCATTCGTTTTCATTGCTGCTGCTATTTAGTTATTTATTCAAGCTGCACGTTTCGTCGTCGCCGTATTGCATTTCCATAAAAAATGCACCGTGCATCGATTCGACCCATTCGACCCCTGACTGTCCCCCACCTCTTCCCTGCAATCCGCTATTCGGTGCGCTGATGTAGTCCACCTAGACCACACTGATTTAATACAGAACAAAGATGTTAAAGCAAAAAAATGTAGTAAAAATTGTGACTTGTTAAATAATTTAAGAAGAATTGAAGGGGTGAATGGACTATGGTGTTATTTGAGGAAACAAAATAAATCGACTTTTCGCATGGAATTAGATTTTAAATGATCATAAATCGACTGCGCAAATTTTGATTCGTGTCAAAAATAAAAACCTATAGCAAAGGTATTAATTGACAAACATCCATACATGTTTAAAACACTCATAACTTATTTTGAACTTTTTGTTAGTTAACACCTTTGTCCACTTATTCCTTCAATTGTTTACTATTTCTTTTGTATAATAATCACAGATAATAATAATACCTGGGACATACCACAGTGCCATCTAGTTCCAAAGTAAGCAAGTATTATACTTGTATTATGGGTTACTTGAAAATTGATATACACACTTAAATATTTTTTTTATAATATATACATATATAGATACTTTTTACACCCAGACAGGGAACAAAAGGATATGTTCATGCACACAAATCTTTGTCCCGGACGAAAATTGAACCCGTGACCCTAGGCTCCGCAGTTAGGGTCTCTAATCACTCGGCCAATCGGACAGAGAAATGAAAACAGTTCCATGTCATGTCAAGTAAATATTTAAGCATGTAGATGTATCAGTTGTCTATTGCCCATATATATTACCCATAATGCAGGCTCTGCCTACTTTGGATCTAGGTGGCCGTATGTGAGATTTCCCAAATATTATTATAATTTTTATTTTTATAGGGGGTCGATGTTTGTTTGTTTTCTTTGTTTCCAAGGGTCACGAAAAACAACTAACGTATTTAATTTGATAAGGATTAATATCACGTTTAAAAAACATCTTCGCAAATAGTACGTTATGTTAGAACAAATTTGATTGTCATAAAAAAGGTTATAGTAAGTTAACCTTAAAAGATACACATATGCTGTCGCGGACTTTTGGTTAGAACATTTAAAGGGGAACAATTCCGTTATACACGATTTTTGCTTAACATCAACCGTTTGCGCAGCGTACGCGACGGAAGCTCTCAAAAGGAATAATTTTTGCCGTTTTGCAACATTTTTCATTGATGCTCCACTCCTATTGGTCGTAGCGTAATGTAGTATAGCCTATAGCCTTCCTCGATAAATGGACTATCCAACACAACTATAATTTTTCAATTTGAACCAGTAGTTCCTGAGATTTGCGCGTTTAAACAAACAAACAAACAAACTCTTCAGCTTTATAATATTAGTATAGATTTCCTTAAAAACTGCGGTTTATTACGTAGGTATCACTTCAGAGCAGGTTCTTAGACATATTTTATGGGTAACCGCTACCAGGGCCGCTGCAGTAGATGTGTTTCCGTGAAACGACTCGGATTTTGATGTGTTTTTTCTATTACGTAGGTATCATTTTAGAGTAGATTCTGTAATATGTTACCACCAGGGGTTTACAGTTGATTTGTTTTCTAAAACGTCTGTGCTGATTTTGATTTTTTTTTTGGTATCACGTAGATATTGCTTCCAAGCAAGTATTTATACATGTTTTATGGTCTTATGGTTTTATCGTATGTCGACATGGTTACCAGGAAGCGCTGCAGTAATGTGTTTCTCTAAAACGTTTGGGCCCATTTTGAGGCATTTATTTAGATAGGTATCCCTTCAGATTCGTAGACATGTTTTATAATTGATAACGATACTCAACCTAAAACAATAAAATTTAAGATGTTAACTAATTGTCGTGCGTAAGACTACATAGATAATATTTAGTTGTTATCATAACCACGTACGCCGGTTATTTAACATTTTATATTTTTTTAAGATTTACATTACCTATGAGTTATTTAGGCACAAATTATAGTATCAAAATAATAATAATAATAATAAAAAATAAAACTAATCCAATAATCCACCCCCCGTCGCCCCCGACGCAAATGTGCCCATGACGCTCATCGCATTGCCGCGCTGAATTGCAATAAAACAGGTAAAATACTGTTCAATTATTTTACTCTTTTAAAATTTTCTTTTCAATTTTAAATATATATATAAACAAATAAAACTAATCCAATAATCCACCTCCCCTCACCCCTGACGCAAAGGTGCCCATGATGCTCATCGCATTGTAGCGCTGAATTGCAATGGCAATTCTTTGCACCAAGAAGAAACCGGAACGAGGGTCGAATCCCCTTTCTCTCAGATGACGGCCGATGCCCGCGACGAAACGTTTGGCTTCACTCCCCCAACAGTCAGCATCTTCCACCGCAAGAGGGACGAACAAGTATTTACTCTCTAGAGTAGAGTATTTGACTCGTTTTCTGGCAGCTGCAGACTCCGCAGGGTCTCCGACCGATCACATAGTGTGACCAAGGTGCATGAGAGGCGGCAAATGTGCTGACACACGTGGCGTCCCAAAGTAGACACCTACCCTTCTCCCACGGTACCAAAGTCATACCATCGGGTCTTTTGCCATCGGAACAACTAAGACCAGGAGGCTCCAACACATGGAACATTGGCCGAAATTGAAGCCCTGGGGGCTATGTCGTTAAGAGCGTGGTGTCGCGGAAATCTTCCCGAGCAGCGACGACAACTCAACGCATGTTACCCGTCGGCCTCCACCATGGAACCACAGATGCATAGATGTCGTTCACAAACATCGCAGCCCAGGCGGAGGCTCACTGCCACACGCAAAGACTCCGTCCAGTAGGGTGCCCATGTGCGGCTACCCTACGGGTTTTAAATTGCAACATTTTTAACATTATTTTACTTACCTACCGTTTATTTTTGTCGTGGGTTTTTAAAATTTAAAATTAGCTTTTATAAACTTTTAAAATACTGTTACGTGTTAAGGTTCGTCGAACTTGGAGAGAAAGACCTGCTGACTCTTTTGAAGACTTTATTCACTAACACTAGGTCCAACACAAAGCACTAAGTCCAAACACTAAGCACTCACGATGTATTAGGTCGTAGCCAAGTCGTAGGTTTCACTTGTGTATCACTAGTTTCGCTTTGAAGTCGCTTAATCGTAGCCCAAAAATGAACTGAGGTCGCTCACGCTCCTGCGGCTATTTATATGAGTCGTAAGGAACTCGAGAACATTCCCGAAATCACTCCACTCGCACGAACGTAATGGATCAATTTGGATAATCCTAGAACATTCTTTTTTCTAACGCCATCTAGTATTGAGTAGGGGTTTGGTGTTGTCCTTATTGTAAACCCTTCTACAAAGTGGTTTTACTAGTTGACGCTAGATGGCGGTCATTACTCTGTCCGTTCGTAACAATACCTATGTGGTCCTCTTAAGAATAACGTCAGCGCCGACTAAGTACCTCTACCTATGTCTGGCAACTCGTGGTGTGGCAACTAACTTGAATCTTTACAAGTTTCTTGTATAGTTTCCAAGAAACTTGCAGTTATTCGAACAGTTTCTAACTCGGCTACATCGGAGAACTCTGTTGAAGTTTAATTTAGACACCGGCCGGCTCACGTGCTGCTTTGTTATGTAGTCGTTTACGAAATTTTATCGTACTTTTGTTTTATTGGTAGGGTTTCGTGACCAACTGAGAAATTTTTCACTAGAGAGAAATTCGAAATGTGCTGTATTTAAATTCAATTTGTTCCGCGTTCTATTCTTCGTATTTTATGATGTCGATCATCCCTTGCTCCATTGATGGTAAGCACTTTTCTCAGTGCTGTAGTTATAGGTACAACAGTGGAACTAAAAAAAATGTCACGTATTGAACTTGACCTAATTTTATTTTATTGGAATTTAATTTTATTGTTTTTGGAATGTTTTTTATTCTACACCACAATTTTAGGGTTCTGTACCCAAAGAGTACCAACGGGAACTTTATTAGTAAGGCTTCGCTGTCCATCCGTCTGTTACAGGGCTGTATCGTCTGAACCGTAATAGATAGACACTTGAAATTTTATAGTGCGTATTTTTATGGCCGCTATAACATCAGATAATTAAAATAAAATAAAGTAAAAAATTAAAGGGGGTCCCCATACAAGAAAATTGTTTTGTATATTTTACGGTGGTACGGAACCCTTCGTATACGAGTCCAACTCGCACTTGGCCATTTTTTTTGTATCGAGTAGTATATAGCACAAGAATGTAGAATAATTTAAATTTGAGGCAGTTACTGCCTACCGCGAGGCATCACCTAAGTAAGCGGTCGTAGGTAAAAATTTACAATTCCATTATAAGACGGGATAAAAAACGTTTTATTATCTCGGCGGAAAGTGAATAGCATCCGCAGACCAACGCCTCTGCTCTTTTGATGCACTGTCAAGAGTATGGATATCCACAATGTTTTATAGTTGAATTGTTTAAGTTATAATCAAACTTAAAGTGGCAGACAGACATGTTTTCCATTCCATTTGTCTGTTTGATTTTTGCATTTCGCCTACAATTTCAAAAATATCAAGTTCTCATTTGACAGATGTTTGGATTAGGTACTAATAAATTTTTTGTAAAGAAAAGACTGCGATGAATGCCGTAGGTATATTATGGTGATTTGTTGGATTAACTACGATAGCCAATTAATTACGAGAAGAAAGAAAAGGCAAACTCGGTAGAGACTTATGGGTTTGCCATGATATGTATGTGGGATCTGTGCGTACTGCTCAACCTCCTCAAGCAACAAAACGAGCCACGAGTAAAAACGGCTTTGTAAACATTAATACCCACCCTGCAACCCAGACTTAGCACCTTGCGACTATTTCTTGTTTAGACTTTTGAAGAAAGATTCAAGGGAATACGAATTCTAACACATTGAAGAGATAAACACAACCATAAAGAAGCATTTTGACAACAAACCAAAGGGGTATTTTTTTCAAATTGTTTAATGTTTCTATGAAAAATGTAATAAAGGAATTTTTTTCTCAAGGGACTATATTGAAAAACAAACTCTATGCTCATAGTTAGATACCTACATCTTATACTTATCATATACATACTTATCAGCTTCTCTACTTCACAATATACCATATCAATAGCCCTTGGCCTAAACCCCTGCTTAGGCCGTGATGATAAAAGGGCTTGGAGCTTAACCCACCACGCTGCTCCAGTACGGGTTGATGGATTTCAACGACTACCATCTATTGATTGCAACCGGGACCGACGGCACAGAGTTAGTGCTGATTATGTACCTACATACGTTAGAAAAAAATCATTAGTACCTACCTATACATGCCTTAAAATTCGAACTACCTACAACCTTCTAAATAAGAAACGGGCTCGCTACCACTTGCATGTCACGCTATTCTTCACATAATTGTCGATAAATCAGTTGATATACTTTCAATTTAATATTATAATAGTAGATATACAAAGTGCATTAAATTACTAAAGCATTTGGACGCTTGTCTGTCGAGCTGTAAAAGTTTTTTTTTTCGCTGACAAGGGCACGCTACCTGCGCTAGGTAGGCCCTTCTCGGAAAGGCTGGAGGCAACCATGACCGACGATAACGTGTGATAACTATAATAACGGAAATACGGTTATGTGTGCTAACACAATGCCATTGCAGAATCCCACTTTATTTTATAATATAAGTAACTTATCTACCTGAAGTCTTCAAACAAACTAAATCCAATACTTCTGTGTTAAATACTGATGGGTTTAGTGTTGGTAACAGTTACTCATTTCGTAATGTTAATATAAATCGAAATAATAAAATTAAACGTGGAGATCGGTCAGCGAACACACACTGTTAGCGCTGCTTTAGCACATTGATTTCTCATGTTAAATAATGTACGTGGTCCCTACCTAGTACCCGAACAATTATTTCTATATCTTCTTTCCTTGTCTCTCACCGAATTAGAAAAAAAACCGGCCAAGTGCAGTCGGAAAAGTTGCATAAAGTTATAAACGTAGGTACCTATATTGACTGTTTATCACTACTTGCCGCCGCTATAATACCACCATGATGTAATACCCGTAAACGCATATTTCAATGGAAATATTAAACAAAATTATATAACATACCTAACTACAAATTAACGATTTTCTAAAAAAAAGAGTCTTAACAGACAGACGCGGACAAGCAGGTTTCCTAGAAAGATTTCTTTTTACACAGATAACACACAGATACAAAATAGAACCTATTTAGGTGTTTATATTATATATTATTATTATTATAGGTGTTATCTATGGACGTTTATAGAGATACTGCGCTGTATAACTATTATAAATTACTTATAGATGCGTTCAAAATACAACTTGAACATTATTTTCAATAGTCATTTTCTATTTTTCATGTACTTTTAGAAAAATAATGAAGTAGTTAAAAAATGCTGCTTGACTGAGAGTATCGACATTTATGGTTCTCTCAATCTCTCAAGTACTTTTCTTAGCCCCGGATGGGCATCATCCTTTGGGGAAGGTTTATCTATATAAAATCGTACAGTCTGTCATTCTGTTCCAGCTAATCTCCAAAACGGCTGAACCGATTTCAATGAAACTTCACATATATGAAAAGGAAGTGGTCAAAAGTGACATACGCTACTTTTTGTCTGTCTGTACGTTTATCTGTCTATTCGAACTAATCCTCAAAATGGCTTAACAAATTTTGATGAAACTTGAGACATATGAAAAAGAGGTGATCAAAAATGACTTTCTCTACTTTTTGTTTTTATGTACGTCTGTCTGTCTATTTGAGCTAATCTCCAAAATGGCTGAACAGATCAAAAATTACATACACTATTTTATTGCCTTCAAAATCTAAATCCAACAGTCCTGTAGACAACGATAACGAATCTGTGGTCTAAATTGAAAAAAAGTTACCGCCATATTGAACTTTTTAGTAACTAGACCGGCTGCTTTCAAAATCGATATCCAAGGGTCCGCGTGGACTCCGACCACGACTCTGTGATCAAAATTGAAAAAAGTTGCCGCCATTTCGAACTTTTTAGTTACTGGACCTATTCATTTCAAAATGTATATTTAAGGATCCGCGTGGACTCCGCTCACGAATCTGTAGTGAAATTTGAAAAAAAAGTGGCTGCCATTTTGAACTTTTCACATTAATATTACATTTCGCATCTCTGACTACGTTTAGGGGTCTGAATTCATTTAACAGCAATTTACAAATCCAAGACAGCGGTATCGATCATAATAGCAAAGTCGTCATTAAATTAAAAATTTTAATTGAGGTTTTGAAATCCAAGATGGCGCCATCGATTTGATCGATCACACGGTTGATACTCGTAAATCTGTCACATAGATCTCGCTTAAACATGAAGTTTGAGCATAAATACGATAGGTCTGTGACTAGTGATTTCAAAAATATGTACTTTTCAAAATTTGGTTACGGGGTCACATAGATCTCGCTAAAACATGAAGTTTGAATACCAACACCATAGGTCTGTGATCAATAATTTCAAAAATATATGCTTTTCAAAATTTGGTCACAGGATCAAATAAATCTCGCTAAGACATGAAGTTTGAGTACAAACACGATAGGTCTGTTACTAGTAATTTCAAAATCATGTGCTTTTCAAAATTTGGTCACGTGATCACATAGATAACTTCACGTTAGAATAATTTACCAAAATAAAATTTGGTTTCCTAGTTTCGAAAATACGAATAAAAATGTTATACAATAGTTTTCATTTTTTTAATTATAATAATTATGGAAAATATTTTGTCATATTTACCCTGACGTCGGTATTTTCTGGGATATGAAAGGCATCACCCTACTATTTATGATATTTCTTATATGGTAGAAGTGATCTCGAATCACTAAAGTTCGATTATGCTATATCGATTTCTTGTCAAGTTCTATCAGATGATTCCAAAGTTAAAGGTCAGTAGCACCCAGCAATACAACCTCTAATTACTATGTAGTATAATATATAATTAATATAATTTACACTCTAGCTTCGAGGAAATTTTGGATTTGAGTACTAGCAACACTCAGATAGTGTATGTCTATGGACTGAGGGCTGAATGGTGCTGGAACCCAGGACCGTCGCAAAGTTAAAAAACTAATTTCAAACATGGTGTAGATGTTAAATAATAGTTAATTATTTTGAAAAGAATAACGTCGCTTGTCATTAATATGTATTGAATTTTGAAATTTTTGAACTAAATGAAGGTAAGTGACTATTACTTCACTGCATATCACTACATATTATAAAATATTAACTATTTATTCTATTAACTATTATAAAATAAAGTCCCACGCCGCGTCTGTCTGTCTGTCTAAACGCGATAAACTCAAAAACTACCGAACAGATTCGCATATTATTGACACCAATAGACAGAGTGATTCAAAAGGAAGGTTTACGTGTATAATTTTTACTAATGTTTTGTGGAAATTTGTTGAAATATGACGATTATTGTTGAAGAAGTCGGAAAAAGGTCAAGCCGGCTGGGAGCTTTCATCGAAAACACTACCTAATCCTTTTGAGATATAACAGAATAATGTATGGAGGAATTGTGTATCTTTTATAGGACTAAAGAAAAGTCCGCGATGGCATATGTCTATCTTTATGGATAGCTTTTTATACCTATTTTTATGTTTAAAAAAATGGTGTCATATGATGAGGTAATTGGAAACCAATTTATACGTATACAGTATATTAATCTTTATCAACTTAAGTACGTTATTTACCTTCAGCATTTCATGCACATTATGATTGCCCTTTATACTATTCAATTTAAATTAACATCTTAGGAGCTATCGCGAAATATCGCGCGACAAACAGTTGGGGCACCGCGCCGGCCGGCCATACCGTACGGCGTGACATACGCGACGTGACAACGTGGCTGACGTTATCAATGTTGTATACAAAGAAATATTGTAGTTTGTTTTTATGTATTTATTCTTTACTTTTTCAAATATTCATAGAATCATTAATTCATATAGAATCATTAATAATTCATAGAATCAAAAATAACATACATTAAAAATACCCTAGTACGATGAATTTACGTTACATTTGAACCTAATTAAATCCAATCCACTTATTCGACGCAACAAGTTGATAGGACACTAACGCAGAAAAAACACTACGGCTTTACATGTTTGTCACACAAAATTCTACTTCACAATGAATATTTCAGAATTTCAAATGGCGTATATTTGGTTTGCGGCGTATATTTTTTTGCTCACATTTTTGTGGTCACAACGTCGTATCTTATTGTTATGTTATTTACGTACAAAACTATATTTTTCC